>OU892286.1:10688423-11080004 GCA_917834065.1 Ceutorhynchus assimilis | reverse complement strand
TACTCAGGTAAATTTGATGCTAGTTTATCCAAGGATGAGCTCATAAATCGAAAACTATCTATGAAGCGAAACTGGATTGGATAATCATCAATGTGCTTGGTGAATGAGATGTATTTTTCCTTTGTTATTGGTAACAAGTCAATAGATCCTTTCATTTTGTTAGCTATGTCTGCAATGATGAAATGGGCATCGTAGCCGCTCAAGTTATGAAACACCACAGATATCACGTGTGAATCTTGTTGATTAATGTTACATGGCGACGAATGGGCAGCACCTCTGTAGTTGTTGTTAGGAATCAAGTGGTTGTGATCTCGAACTTTATCACTTGGCGAATTGAACGGGTGCTCGCAGATGTAACAGTGTGTAGCTTTCTGAAACTCTGATTCTTCGGCTTTAGTCATATCAATATCGTAGGGACACCAGAATACAGTTGCGATATTTTCTGCTAGCTGAGCCATCTCATCAGCGAACCACTGTATACATTCTGCACCACGGAATGACTTGTAAAAAGATAATGAGTCATCATAGGAGCACTTTAGGTAATATCCTACAGCAGCTGGAATATGGAGCTGAGTCCGTTTAGGATCCTCCTTTGTTGGGTTCAAAACGCTCTCCAAATCCGCATACACGATAAAGGGTGCTCTTTCCTTGTTTTTGAAATTTTTGAACTTCAATATATTTTTCCCGATTTCTGGCATCCTAATAGCTGTTTCATTGATCTTCATACAATCTTCAAGGTGTTTGTTGAGCTTTTCTTGCGAATGAAAATAATGAAGGCAGCGATCGCAAATGAATTTTTTACCGTCATGTTTACTCAATTGTGAAGATATTAGACGGGAAAGGTTTTTAATCCATACATAATGATACTTTTCTGGAACTATATTTTTTCCCTCCTCACAATCCTTCTCCTCTGAATATTGATCTTGAATTAGCAGGAGGTTAACATGTTTTTCATGTTTGATTTTTGTTAAGAATGCTGGTAAGATTAAAGTTTTTCTGGGATTTTTCAAGCTTGTAAACATTCACAGATAGGCTATTTTGTTTCTCGAAACTGGGAATCTGTCCTAAGGTCAACGGAAACTGAATCCCTTTCAGGTTCAACACTTGTCTAAAATCTGGGTATTTGCTTAGTCGATGAGGATTTTTTTCGGCTGGGAAGAGAGCTGAAATAACAGCCCATGCAAAGCAAGCCTGATCGTTGTTTTTCACGTTTATACAAGCTTCTCTACACTTTATTGATGGAGGTAGCTCGATGTATGAAGATCCTAGTTGAGGCGTGAATTTGTTAATGTTGATGCCTAAATTCACTATCTTCTCTAGGGCCCAACCGCTATCTCGTTCTTGGAATTCTTCCAACTCATGCATAATTGGGTTTGAAACCTTAGCGTTGAACCACTGATCCAGATCAGTATCTTTAATGATGGCAGCGTTGGATGTGGTGAAGTACTTACATTCTTTAAGTACTTTTTCGCCCTTGACAATTGTAAATTCCCCACAGAAAGCAGCATTAACTTTGATGGCTTCATCTTTTTTAAGAGCGTTATTAATTCGTCTCTTCAACAATGCAGCACAATCAACCAAGAATGCTTTTGGCTCTTTATGTTTTAAATTTGAGATAACTCCAGTCCTTATCCTGCTGCTAAACGCTGAAACTCATCACAATGCACCCGCTCTCTTGCTCCTTCAGGGCGTGATGGTGAAAGTCCTGCGCCTTTCTTTTGCATATTCTTGAACTGATTCCTCATACTTCTTATATTCCGCAGACATGACTCTAAGTGCTGCTTTTCACCCATGGTGGCTGCTTGTTTGATAGCTTTGTTGAGTTTTCTTAGTCTTCGAGTACATTCCTCCAGGCCTTCTTTAGCGATGTTATCATTATATTTTGGTGTGAGTAGCCCCAGGAGAGAGGCTATATGTTTCACTAAATCTGCGAAGAGGGACATCTTTTAATCTGAACGCTTCGTTTTACTTGGGGTATATTTTTTTTATAGAACTAACTGGAGATGGCTATTGTTTCTCACAAACGTGTAAATCAGTATAGGAGAACTAGTTTTGCACGTCTTCACTTTTTGAGGAACTGCAAACTAATGAATGAGGACGGAGGACTGGACGGTTTTATAATAGTGACCCCCCCCCCCCTCCTCCCCGACTATCAGATTTTTGAGAAGGTTTTTCATAAAAATCAATGGAAACATGAAGGAAATATGGGTTTTCAGCTATTTTGAGCGTTTTTTTTTTAGTATACAGTTACAAACATTCCAGTTAATAAGCTTTGTGACGCTGATCCAGATCTAAACTCGTATGGTTGAGATAACACGCTCGCTCGAAGTAATCTGGAACTGTATAGAAAGGTTGAAGAAATCTTAGATTTTTTTTTGACAAAAATTTGCATACTCTTTATTCAGATGTAGCCTATTGTTAAATGTTATCCACTCTGCTGTTTTTGTGTTTAGAACTTTCTTTACTAAAATATTTACATTCCAATACATTATTGTGGATATTTATAGTAAACGAACGAATCAAATTGGACCACTGGAAAGTGGATTGATTGAAAAAACTGATTACGGCCCTGTTGGCGTATGCTTAATGGCTGGAACTAGTCTTCATTGATGCCACTAATTATCTAGAAATGTTTGGTAAAAAAAAAAATTATAAAATGTAATCAATAGAACCTGATTTAATTGAGAAAAATTGATTACGGCCCTTAATTAATTGAAAAAATGGAATGGGGCCCTTTTGGCACATGCTAAACGGGTAGAACTAGTCTCCAAATAGGTCAATAATTATTTAGAAATTTTTGGCAAAAAAATAAGTCGATAGAACGTAAATTAATTGAAAAAATAGAATACGGCCCTTTTGGCATATGCTAAACGGGTGAAACTGGCCTTCAAATACGCAATTAATTATTTAAAAATTTTTGGTAAAAGAACGAATCAAATCGGATCGCTAGAACACGAAATAATTGGAAAAATCGAATAAGGCCCTAACGACATGTGCGCAGATGGTCAAAATCCAGTTTTCAGGCATTCCCTTGATAGTTAGGGTTGCGCACACCGCGGAAAAAGCAGCTTCGCTGTCCCCGCCTGAAAAGAGTTATGGTATAGTTAGGTACTTTTTGAATTTCTGATATTACCCCTTTTTGACCCTAAGGGTTGTTAGTTGAGTGATAGATAATGTCCAACTTGAAAGTATTATGGGGCTATGGGCTGGAATGTTTTTAAATATATTATTAAACATATAGGTATGTAGTTAGTCGGCAGTGAAAATATCCATGCATGTTTATCAACGATAAAATGTAAATGCAAGTCCAAGCTTGTTGTTTTTGCTAGAACGGAAACGCTTATCAGTTATAAGTAAAAATAACCGTGAAATATGATACCTTCGTTTGTTCCCACATTAAACGTCGGCGGCATGCTGATTTATGAATTTATTTTATTTACCACTATGGCATCCTGTATTAGAACACAATAAACTTTACTTTATGTAGGCTAGATGGCGCCACGGACCCGCACTTACGTAACCCACGTGACCCAGGTCGCTATGACGTCATCACAGAACCCGAAACGACTCAAAACTCCCTCTATGACGTCATGACGTTTGACAGGTGACGGTTGACAGATGACGTTTGACAGATGACGTTTGACAGATGACGGTTGACAAGATGGCGGGAAAACATTTCCCCCCTCCCCTCTTTCTGGTACCCATATTAAAATCCGGGGGCCCCTTTTTGGGGGGCGCAGCACTGCGGGACCCCTTTTTGGGGGGCGGAGCCCTGAGGGCCCCCTTTTGGGGGGCGGAGCCCTGAGGGCCCCCTTTTGGGGGCGGAGCCCTGCGGGTCCCCTTTTTGGGGCAGAGCTCTGTAGGCCCCCAACTACAGCATCCTGTATTACGAACTTCACACTATGTACGCTAGATGGCGCCAAATACGAATTTCACACTATGTACGCTAAATGGCGCCATGACGTTTGACAAGATGGCGCCGATGATGCATCCACCTTCGTGTCAACGGCGGTGCATCCACCATCGTGTCAAGAATGAAAGATTGAGGTTATGGTCGGATTTTTATGCTAGGACCCGCTTTGACTATCTACTAACACAACATTTTTATTTAAGTACTACTGCTATGATGAAAATATTCACATATATGCCTATGACGTAACGCCTTGTTTTATTATTGTCGCAGGTTTAATTGTTTACTCTAAAGATAAATAGTTTATCAGTATTGCGGCTGGACGGCTCAAGCAGTGTAATTTCCTATGCGACGCGTTAGCCTTATTTTTGTTTTTGTTGGTCGTGTTAATATAATTTAGCAATATATTGATGATAGATAATGAATAACTGAAGCAAAAATTCCAGGAAAATCTTCATGGAAAAAACTTTAGACGGAATTATTTTTGCAGAAAAATATTTGTATAAATGAGTCATGGGTCTAAGTAATGCTGACAATAAAAGTCACTCGAATTAGCGGCGATTTTGATCCGAATACGAGCGAAGCGATATAATAATATGATGTAGGTACCTAAATAATTTAAAAAAATCTTCGGCTTGTTTTTTATTTTGAGACGAGAGACCTCAGCCTTCTGACTGATTAAAGACTTGTTAGGACTTGCTTATCGCAGGAAGCCAACGTATAAGCAACAATAAAATTGAAACGTTGGCCCATATTTCTAGGAAAAGTTCGCTGGCGTGTGCAGATGGATACGAAGCTGGTGATTGGCTACAGACTAGTCAGAGCTTCTTTATCGCAGGTCACAGGAAAATAACAAGTTATGGTTTCGCTGCGGTTGCAATAAATGATGACGACCCGATGGCGAAACGACGTTCTTATTATTAGTTACGTCATCATCAGACCCGATGGCTGAACGACATTTTTATTATTAGTTACGTCATCATCGGACCCGATGGCGGAACGACGTTTTTATTATTAGTTACGTCATCATCAGTACAATGCACCTTGAATGAGGTCCCAAGTCACGAGGTGCTATGTGTGTTCGATGAGCCGCTTGGAGCCAGGTACGGGCAATGACCCTGAACGCAGCGGCAGCTGACCAGTTAGTGCGACCAATGAAAGACACGGGAACTGAAAAGGGGGTGGGGTTTAGCGGCAACGACTGCCTGGCAGGCTGGACGGATGACCTTGAACGGTACAAAAATTGCCAGAACGGACCTTAGATTTTCTTATGGAGATTTACATGGGAAAATGGGTGAAAGTGTGCTCGAACTGTCATAGCTCCTTTACTGTAACAAATACCCCCCTTCCCCCCACCCCTCACGCAAAAATACCAGTTGTAACGTAGGCATCATGTTAGGCCTTTTCGGTTTTGAAAAAAGGACGGTTCAGAACAATCGCACAGTTTATTATTGAAAATTGTGATAGATGAGTTGTTGTCATTTTGTTGATTGATAAACTGTCCGATTGTTTTGAACCGTTCTAGAACCGTCCTTTTTCCAAACCTGAAAAGGCCGCCTATTAGGTCTGTTCGCACAGAAATCACAAACCAGTCAGAGTGAATTTCATTGGTTGAAACTAGTTTTCTGACTGTTTTTGACTGTTTTCAACCCAGGGACGTCTTAAGACTTCTTGAGGCCCTGGGCCTATATGTCAAAGGAGGCCCCTTACCTACGGGGGGGGGGGGGGGGTGCTCAACCAATCAAATTCGCTCCGACTCGTTTGTGATTGCTGCAGAAACAGACCTAGTAGATTGGGTGCGGCTATGGATAGAAACAGTAAAATCGGCGGAAACAAAAACGATAAAATTGACTTTTTGGTGAAAAACGGTAAAAAAATCGGTAGAATCGTAATTGTCGAAAATCGGTAGAAATTCATCGGTGTTCGGTATTTCGGTAGGTCCGTTGCCATTTCGGTAGCTTCGACAACACTGTTTTGAACGTACTAGGGTATAATTATAACCTAACATAATGAAAACATAATATTTAGGCCCAGTGCAAGGGCCCAGTGCTCTGTGCATTTCATTTATTTGTTTGTATCTATTATCAACTTCCGAGAAACGGAAAATGGAATAAATAAATCCGACTAAAGACTAGTACTCATAACTGCGAAATTCGCACTTTTTTGACATTGCTTCGAAAATTTGACGTTTGATTCACGCATAAAACGTTAATTTGTCAAAGCAATGTCAAAAAGTGCGAATTTCGCAGTTATGAGTACTATAATAGGCTCAAATCTGGAAGTATATTGTAGATTTAAACAATGAACTATAGCCAAAAACTGGAATGCGCACACATTGCCATATCTGCCAAAAAAATGAAGCCATGAAAGACAGATGCTACAAGAGGGAATGTTGTTTCTTTCTGTTGCTCGCTGACATTTGACGTTTTCGAAAGTTTTGTCATATTTACCTTCACAGGGGGCGGATTCTCATCCTCTAGTCGCTACCTATCGTCCCGACTCACCCGTAGAAAGGCAATGGGATAGACGGGACGATGGGTTGCGACTAGAGGATGAGAATCCCCCACCAGGTTTCATCAATTGGAATACGTGTTGGAAGCAATTTTCGCCATTCAACATAATGAGTGCGACAAAAACAAGTATCCCTTACGCAGCAGCGGCACTAGGCTTCAGGTTCGTTAATATGTGTACGCATTCCAGTTTTTGGTTGTAGTTCATTAATCCTTTTCACGTGGCTCCGGTTTAACAATCCGCAACATACCGCTCAAATTCGAGTGGCATCGAAGATGTCACTTTGTAACCGGGTTAGAAAACGGTATGTCATTTCTCTAACCGCCTCGGCGATATGGTTACGAGGTTACGTCGAGCGGTTAGAAGAAAAAAATATAAACAACGGAGAGCGGGAAAGTTCGGAAAAGTGTAAAAAGTAAATAAAAAGTTGTGTTTTGTATATAATATTATATTTTATGAAATTGAAGCCCGAAAGCCGTTTTTCTTTGTATATAGCCTGATTTACGAGGCCCGTGCATTAGAAAATTGTTCAGTTTCAGTTTGCAGGTGGATTAGCATAAATAAATACCACCTAGGGCCGGTTTTTCTCTAGCGAGCACATAATAGCGGGTCACCTCTGGGTTGGTTTTATTTTTAACTCCAGGGTAAGCGTGTGCAGTTGCAGTTGCTATGTTTACCCTGGAGTTATGCTTAACCAGGGGGTGCCTTGCTATAATCTTTGCTATTGGGAAACCGGCCCTAATCTACCTGCTGATGCACGAGCTACGTAAATCACCCTGTATTATACTCAAAATATGTACCAGAGACGAGACAATCCCAGTTTACCTACTCGATAGGCTGTTGTAGACTGTAGGTAACGAGAACTTATAAACTTTAGATAAACTGGTTCTAGTAGTCTATCCACCCATGGTCCACATCAGTCCACATCTAAAGCATTGAACGAAAAGAAATTAAACTATCTACTTTTCACTTTTTAGTTTGCTGTAATAAAAAAGAATGAAATACTCGATAATTCCACAAACTTGCTTCCCATATTTCTTCACATTTAATTAATTGTAAATTGCTCACATTTAAGATAGTTTTGTCCATCCATAGTAGATATAATAGGTAGGTCAGGGGTCAGAATTAACGGCACTGACCAACCCAACCTCATATCGAATTTTAAAATAACATTTTTCTAACCATTCGTTTTCAAGTGGCATTTTCAGTAATGTCATCACTTTACATACCGCCTCTAACCGTTTTGTAACCTGCCCCCCGATTCTCAACCTCTAGTCGCAACCTATCGACACCGACTTCCGATTAGTTGTATTCCTTTCAAGAGCTTGAAACACTCGAGCTACTCGCTTCGGTGCTTAGTCGCCCCCGATTTGCAGGGAACATATGCGTGGTGCAACAAACACTTTTCGAAAGGAATAAGCGCGTGAAGCCCCGGAGCTGTTCTGGAGCTCCTCCTAGGTGTGAAAGGAATACAACTATAGCCTTTCTACAGGGAGTCGGGACGTTACGTATCGACTTGCCGATTGAGAATCGGTACCCTAGTTGGTTTAAACCGGAGCGACGTGAAAAGATGTATTGGATTTGAATAATGAAAAACTGACAAACATGGCAGGAGTGAAATTGACCTAGCGGCAGAGTTGGTTAAGTGTGCACTCGGTGCTCGGTGTGACGCCCAGAGTGATTTCGAACGCAGTCTAGTTGTATTCCTTTCAAGAATTTAAAACACTGAGCTACTCGCTCTGGTGTTACTCGATCGTGATTTGAAAGGAACAGATGCGCTGGTTTCCATGCATTTAAATGGTTTGAGTTGGGCTTGAGCACTCAGATGCAACAAACACTTTTCGAAAGGAATAAGCGCGTAACGCCCCGGAGCTCCTCTCAGATGTGAAAGGAATAGAATTAGTGTCAACACAGCTCGATTACAATTTTGAAAAAAAGAAAACGCGTTTCATAATAGGTCTGTTTCTGCAGAAATCACAAACCAGTCAGAGTTTTTTATTTCATTGGTTGCACACACTCGAGCACACACTCTTAAATCTTGCACGGAGCGCTTTTTCTTGCTCCGCAAAATTCGATGGATCAAAGTGTTCGGAGAAAAACAATAGAGTTCGGGTATTGATTTTAAATAGTGTGACGTCGTTTGTATTCGAGTCTCGGAACACTTTCGTAAAGATATGTGACGTCACCGCCTAGACAAGGAGCAAGAGCGACGGGAGCACTCTCGATGGAAGGACTATCGACTTTTAACTTTGTTTGGGTTCGAAATTTAGAATGGTTCTGGGATTGCGCAGAACTGCTTGCGCACAAAAAATAATTAGGGACTGTTCTAGTACTAGTTTTGAACCGATTCGGAACCAAAGAAACCAAAACACGCCGCAAATCACAAAATTCTAAAATAGTTCCTCCTTCAGAACAAGAACTGAGGGAACCGTTCTAGAACAATCCCAGAATTGTTCTTTAATAGTTCTAGATAAACCAGAATACTGTCATCACAGTTTGATTACGATTCCGGAAAAACAAAAACGCGTTTCATAATATGCGCATGTGCAGAGTGATTCCGAACCATAGGTTTTAATTTTGAGAGTCTTTTATCGATATGAAAAAATAGTATCGATTATAGTGCATCGTGAACATATCGATATATTATATCGATATCGATAAGCCCTCTTCTACTAATAAATACCATAACCTCACAAACCACATGTTTATTGTTGTTTGTTGTTAAATTTCTTATTTCTTGCTCGCGGTGTTCTTTTTGGATGAACTAGAAGTTTTGTGTTAAAATTCCAATTTAGTGAGAGAAAATGGTTAGTGTAAGAACTAGTGAAATGTCGATAATGTGCAGACCTCGGTGCAGACTTTGTCTAGTGAAAGATCAAAAGCAACTGAACATTTCAATTTTCGAAGATCGGACTGATAATAAACTGTTAGTTAAAGTTAGTGCCTTGTTACTCATTAGGGTAAGTTGTCACTTCATTTATTTTTTTTATTAGGCGAATTTTTGTCTGACTGAGGCATCCTGTATTGTTTATCAAGAATAATTTATCCGAGAATTTATCATTGATTTGATTTAATAGCAATTTCTATATTCATAAGCTACCAATGTAATGTGGGGCTTTTGTAGATGTAGCTTCGCTTGCTACACTCATTTTTTTACAGATATTTTTCCATTGTTTCATTGCCCTTGAGAATTCTCAAAGATTTGCCTCCAAATTTTGGGAAGCTCGACATAAATATATGTGAGAATAAGTAAAATGGTAATCAGGCCAATCTAATAGGAACTGAGTCTCTTCCTGTCCCCATAGTCCAGTCCTGATAGTCCCAAAATTCATGATTGTGATGCTAATCCAACTAGGGTTGCCAGGTCTAAATTTTCTTTTAGCGGGATATAGGCATTAGGAAAATGTGACAATGCAAAAAAAAGGGACACTTTGATATATAACTAAAAAAAAAAACTTGTTGCGTTTAATTTTTTTTGGTGGTGTGGTGTCTTGTCATATTCGTTCTCGTTAGTCTCGTTCTCGTTTTCCGAACTCATTTTTGCCTTAAAAAAAAAAGAACATTAAATTGTTGTATAGTTATACACTACAATGACCATAGTAGAGTAAGAGTACCTACAGTTAGTACCAGTTATTAATCTAGTGGAATGTGGAATACAGTAGGCGAACTCTCTAACCCGATAGAAATAGAAATAGAAAAATAATAGCAAAGAAAAGAAATTTCTTTCTATCGACAAATGCTACTCTCTATGACTTTTTCCTGAAATCTTCGAGTAACTTCGTTTATAGAGAAATGCGTACTAACCAATCTGAAAACATTGTGACACATTCTAGACTTTTTCGATTTTCAATAATAAACCGGTGTTTTTGACAAGTTAATTTTTGATTGTCAATGTTATTATTTTAATTTTTTATTCATTTTGTCTTTGCATATTGAGCGCTTTCGAAGGTGTATACCCATTATAACCATTACACCAGGCTGGATAAAACTTCCAATTACCCAAGCAGAAAAGGACGTGAAAAAAAAGCCAAAATTTTCGATGTAAATACGAATTCTGGGGGTGCGAGTTATGATCCTCTCATATTGAGGAATTGTCAATTATGTTTTTTGTAATATGTACCGTTTAACACTCCCATAGTCCAATTCAAAGTTAAATGATTTCCTAATTCCTCCCATTTATGCTTATAGTTGGGGAGCTGGCGTCAAAAACATGCAAGAGTTTTCGCAAGGCGGATATTTTCAAAATAGGTCGTACTTTAGTGCTAGAATGCTAGTATACAGTCAGCACTCACAGTTCCGGGACAGCTGGCTCTGGGACGCGGGCAAAGTTGTAATTTTAAGAAGCATCTAAACTGTTTTCTCAAAGCTCAAAATTTATAGAAATTTTGCACATTATCTGTTTGAAGGTCACAGATAACGTATGTAAATCGTCAGACGTCTAGTTCGTTGCAAAAAGGGGGTCAGACATCCTCAAAGTTCTTATTTTATGGCATTTTCTTCAAATATATTTGTCAAATACCTGCAAAAATATATTTTGACAGGACACCGAAGAAAATGCCATAAAATAAGAACTTGGAGGACGTCTGACCCCCTTTTTGCAACGAACTAGACGCCTGACGATTTACATACGTTATCTGTGACCTTCAAACAGATAATGTGCAAAATTTCTATAAATTTTGAGCTTTGAGAAAACAGTTTAGATGCTTCTTAAAATTACAACTTTGCCCGCGTCCCAGAGCCAGCTGTCCCGGAACTGTGAGTGCTGACTGTACACTAGCATTCTAGCACTAAAGTACGACCTATTTTGAAAATATCCGCCTTGCGAAAACTCTTGCATGTTTTTGGCGCCACCTCCTGGACTATTAGTTTCACTGCATTCTCGTAAATATCAGTCACCAATATCAAACAAATTATCAGCGCCATGAGCGCCATATCAAAGAAATTTATGTCACTCTTTAATCACAAGTCAAAACAAAAAATCATATCGAAAAAAAAGGGTCTTTCTATTTCCGTTGACACGAGCAGGTAGTTTGGGGTAGCGAGTCTAGCCGAGTGGGGTTAGAGAGTTCCGTTTCGTCAATTTTCTATCATAGAAAAGAAATTTTTTCTCTATTTTGTTACAGAGTACGGCAGCAGATTACCTATTACCTACATCTAATCTAAATATACAGGTAGGGTTGCCACCTCTCCGGGTTTTCACATATATGGTCTCCGGCTCCGGATTACTAGGGATTTTCTCTGGGTAAAACCGCATTTAACAAAAAAAAAAAACGTAAAAATAATTCTTATGTCCAGGAGAAAAAAATAAGATTTAGCAACAGCTCATCGGTCTTGATTTTTGGAATCACGCTTATATGGTGTTGCACCGTTGCCGACGTCTTCAACAGTGTCGTTAATTGTTTGCGCCAGCGGTCGTAGTTTAAAATATACATTTATGATGAAAAATATTATTTAAGCCCGAATAACATGACAGGCAAAGCGGAAGATGCAAACAACATCCAAAAAGGGTTATTTTAGAATGTTGCTTTAGTGTGGCTAGATCAATCGTTAGTTAAGTCCTTGTTAAGTCTCCAACCGTCTCAACTCCCAACCCTGGAGCATCATCCGGTGATGCCAGGGGAGACTTGTGTATAGATAGTGTACCTAATGCATCTGTTATCAGATTTGTAGGATTTTCTTTTTCAGCTTTTTTTTTCAATTAAGGTGTTTTTTTTCTCCGGTTCAACTTACTTTCTAAGGGGGCATCCCTATTTACAGGGTGTTACTAAGCGCGCGGTGGTCCATATCTCCTATACTAACGGAGATCGGAGAAAAAACTAAATACAAAACTTGTAGATAAGTCGAGGGGTGTGTCACTATTGGAATTACATGTACATTTTCTTGATTGTATTGTGGAAGTTACAGGAATTCGCTTAGTAGTCATTGGAAGTTTGGCAGTCAGTGGCGCAATTCCGCGTAGTCGCTAGAACTCATTTGGCAGTCACTGGAAGTCGCACGGTAGTCGCTGGAAGTCGCGCGGCATTCAATGGTATTCACAATTCCGAGGAGTTTGGTCGCGGCATTCGCTGTCACTTGCCACACGCTTTTGATCGCGAATTTGATTTGTGCAATATTTATATGGAATCCTCAATAGAAACATTTGTTCAGTTGCTTGACATCATATTCAAAACGTAAGTGACGTAGTGAGCAACATGAAAAAACTTGTAGAAGCCTGAGCACAGAGATATTCAACGCAGATGAGCGTTTGGAAAATAATTTCTCGACATCTTTTCATAATAATGGAAGCCAAGAAAATGGATCACAATCCCTCGGAAAATCCACAATAACGCATATAAAAAATTTAATTCATACTTGTTCTAGTAGTTTTTTATCTAATTTGGGAGACCTCTCAGAAGACTTAGAAATCAAACGAAAACAATATCTAGCTAATATAGACAAAATGGCAGTGGTTTGTGGTATTAAAAGAGGGAAATCCATGGATACGATGTCCAAAGTGTGATTTTGTGCCCCATTTGAAAAAACACAACTTTGGTCAATATTCCCAAAAGCGGTGGCATCTGGAAAAAAATTGGTCATGCCACTGGATTGTACTTGAAAAACTGCCTATAGAAAGTATTTTTCGTTTTTGGATATCTTGAATAATAAGGAAATTAGAGAGTCTTTTAAAATTGGACAAAATTTGAAAAGTGCCCTGTATTTATTTTTATATTAAATACATTATAAATTTAATATTTGAAATCGGAATTGTACCCAAACAACTTAAAATCTCTATAATTACTCCAATACTGAAATCGGGAAATTCAAGCCAGGTCTGTAATTACAGACCGATTAGTGTAATCTCAAACTTTGCCAAGCTTTTTGAGAAGTGTTTGAGGGAAAGGCTTAATGAATTTTTGAAGGGAAATGGCTTACTTTCGCCGAATCAGTATGGTTTCACAGGTCTGAACTCAAGTGATGCTATGTATCACTTGATAGAGGAAATTCGACAAAATTTGGATACTGATAAAAAGTGTTTGGCTGTGTTTCTGGATCTGGCAAAGGCCTTCGATACGGTGCCTCACAAAAAACTCCTACATGTTCTTGAACAAAATGGTGTGAGAGGTACTGTGTTGGGGGTGTTTGAAAGTTATCTGACTAATCGACAACAATAAGTGAAAATACGGGAAACTTTAAGTGACCCTAACATAGTGAAAATTGGAATTCCGCAAGGAACTGTTTTGGGTCCAATTCTTTTCAATTTATATATAAAATCAATAACCGAATTAAATATCAGGGGAAAAGTAATTTCATATGTCGACGATACTGTGATTGTTTTCAATGGTTTGACCTGGCAGGAGGCTCGAGAAAATGCTGGAAATGGCATCTCTACTGTTAAAAAATGGCTTGACTATTGCAAATTGTCACTGAACGTTAAAAAAACCAACTATATTGCATTCACTAAAACTGAAAAAAATCGACCTGTGTTAACTTATATTGAAGTTAAAAATTTGTTTGACAAAATAATTGAAGTTAAAAATACTAAATATCTTGGAATTATAATAGAGTCTTACATAAGGTGGGACTTACATGTTGCTTACCTAAGCAAAAAGTTAAAGTACTTGATGTATAAATTTTACACACTAAAACAAATTTTGGATAGAAGTATGTTGATAACCCTGTACCAGAGCTTGGTCGAATCAGTACTGCGCTATGGAATATTGGTTTGGGGTAGCATGTATGGTACCTCTCTAAGACCACTTCAAATTATTCAGAATAGAATTTTAAAAATAATTTATAAAAAAGATATATTATACCCAACTCATCTCATCTACAACAAAACACTTATAAATGTAAGAACGATATTTTTCCATACAATATGTTGCTATGTACATACATAATCATCATAATAACAAAATTACTATAGATCACTGTTATGGCACTAGAAGTAATAAATCTAGTCATCTGATTACACCAAAATGCAGAAGTGAGTTGGGTGAGAAGTCAGTTAGATACCTGGGTCCAAAAATGTATAACCTGTTGCCCCATAGCATTAGGTGCTCAAACGCTGGGCCTTTTTCTAAATTGGCAAAGAGTTTTATAGTGGAACAGTATGACCAGTTTGTCATTGTATTTAGTCAGTAATCCATCATTTATCTTGTGGATGATATGTTTTAGATATGAAAATTTGTAACATCACACTGTTAAAGTTTAGATAGGTTATCGGTTTATTGTATTTTTTTGGTTGTCTGTTAATTATTTCTCATTTCAATAGATATTCACTCCTGTAACATATTATTATTAGTATTATTATCGAGATTATTATATAATATCGAGCTCATACAGGTGCCACAGCACCTAGGGTTTTTTTTTTTGCCTCGTATAGTTAAATAGTTTTAAGTACATTATTATGTTTATAATCATGAAACTGTTAACTATTATTGAATAAATTGAAATTGAAAAATTGAAATTTAAATTTCCTAAACGCGTCAAGTTAGCGGTGATTTGTCTTCGCCATTGTTATTTTCCCAAAAAATGAGCTTGAGAATGTGCTCCCAGATTTTTGATATAGCCCATTAAAACATCGAAAATGGGCCACCCTGTACAAAGATCTGTGGATAGTGGATGGAACTTCTAAAATAAATATTAGTTGTACCAGCGCTTTAGTTATTTCCTGATTTTCCCTAAACACAGTTTGAAAAAACATGTATATTTTTCTCGAGAATTTTCTATTTATTATTAACTGACTTCTAAAAGTTGGCGCGAAATGTACGGAAATTATTTTGTTCTTCGAAATTACATGGTATATTCTAGTAAAAATAGTATCAGAAGTATTGGTAGTCATACTGCAGTCACAGGAAGTACAGGCATTCATTGAGAAGTCATTGACATTCAGTTGTAGTCACTCGAATTCATCCCCATTTTTTGCAGTCTATGGATTTTTTCGGCTGTCGCAGGAATTCTTTGGCAGTCTTTGGAATTCAGATAAATAGGTATTGTTCTGGAATTACAAGTACATTTTTTGACACAGTGACACACCCCTCGAGATAAGTACTACATTCCTAAATTATTTTCCAGTATACAGGGTGGCCCAATAGCTAGTAGTGACACAAAGTTATGTTTTTTTAAATGACTCTCCTCGCTTATTATGTCATTTCTGGATTCTGCGGAAAATTCTAGACATATTTCATGTGTAATGTCATATACCTATATTCAACTGTTTCGGAAATATTGACAGTTGAAAATTGACTTTTTTGCATCTTTGACAAACTGTGAAACCCAAACGGTTAATTTTAGAGGACAACTGATTTTACATTCCTGTCTATCTGTCTATCATTTGACACCAACTTTGAATTTAACCGAAGGTTAATAATTTAGGCGGAATTTTTAATCATGGATTAAATTTAAGATTGGTGCCAAATGATAGTTTATGAAAAACTAAGACAGGAATGTTAAATCCGTTTTCTTGTAATATTAACCGTTCAGGTTTTACAGTCTGTCAAAGATGCAAAAAGTCAGTTTTCAACTGTCAATATTTCCGAAAGAGTTGAAGATAGGTATACGATATTGTACATCAAATATGTCTAGAATTTTTCGCAGAATCCATAAATGTCATAATATACAGGGGGAGTCATTTAAAAAAACATAACTTTGTGTCATTACTAGTTATTGGGCCACCCTGTATACTGGAAAATAATTTAGGAATGTAGTAGTTGTAGTACTCATGTTTATCTACAATTTTTGTATTTAATAGTGAATTGAATAGTTTTTTAATAGTTGAATTCTGTATTTAGTTTTTTCTCCGATCTCCGTTGGTATAGGAGATATGGACCACCGCGCGCTTAGTAACTCACCCTGTATAAATAACAACTTACCAATCTTTGGACTCGAAGTCGTCCAAGTGTCAAGTGTCAAAGCAACGATGTGTTCCGTTTGTGCTCTTGGTTAACCGGTGTTGTATAAGGTGTAATTTGTTTTTTTTTCTTCCAATTACGTTTGGACATGCATTTTATTCAGGTTCATCAAAAAGCGGGACAATATGCGTCCCGCTTGGGGTACCATCGGGACGCGGGACTGAAGGTGCTGAAACCGGGACATCCCGCGAAAAGCGGGACGCCTGGCAACCCTAAATGAACAGGTAATGAACCGAGTAATGAACCTTTGTCATGGTCGGGGCCTGTTTCATAAAAAATATTATTCTAATAATATTACTCTTTAGCAAGTATTATAAGTCAAAATTATATTATCAATATCATAATTTTGACTTATAATATTGACTAAAGAGTAATATTATTAGACTAATATTTTTTATGAAAAAGGCCCCAGGTCTTTAAATTTCCTTTCTTGATGGCATTTCAAAAATATTCAAATCTTTTTTTTTAAATAGGCAGTGACAATTTAAAATTGTAAGTTGAAGTATTTATTTATTTATTTATTTATTTATTTATTTATTTATTTATTTATTTATTTATTTATTTAATAATTTCAATGAGCAACAGCCAAATTTTCACAATGATTATAATATAATAGTAAAAATCCAGGTAAAAATATAACAAATTATAAATATAAAGTACAAGAAACTATTCTAAAATAAACGACAATAAAACAGATTACAGAGTAACGACAAAATTCACAATAAAAACCCTCGTAAAAACCTATGATAAAATAAAAAAATGAGTGTCAAAGATTACACTGGCTTTAATACGAGCTTTAATATTATCACCATCACCTATCAATATTACTTACCTACTTAAATATTACCATCCAAAAAATCCCTGACTGAATTGGGTATCAAATTAATAATGAGTACCTTAATTTTAAGTTTGAAAGGTTTAAAACTGATTATTTCCTTTATATTGTTTGGTAACTTATTGAAAAATCTGTGTAAAAATCTTAGACACATATAATAGGAGCTTTTCTCAGTCAAAGTTAATCTGTGAATTCGGTAACTCACATTTAGTGTTCTAGTGTTGGTGATAGGTAGGTAATCTGCAGTTCAAAAGACTCCCGATTTCTAAAGAAAAAAATAAGTGCTTCATAGATATATACACTATACACTGTCATCAAACCTTTGCTCTCAAATGCCTACTCCTTAGCAGCTATCCCTAAATTGCATATTCTTCATAGTTCTGAGAACAACCTACCGAAGTGACCACAGAGGAGGAGGATCTGCAATCCTGCTGGACTCTAGTTATGACTTCAAAGTAGTTACTCAAGTAAATGCTCTGACTGTTGAGAAATCTATAGAAATCTGTTGTGTTTATTTGAACAAATTTAAGCTGCATATAATTTCAATTTACAGGTCACCATCTGGCTCGTTTGAGGTCTTTCTGGAAGCTGTTGAGAGGGCGCTAAGTTTGATTGGGAACAGTGATAACATCATGTTTGCTGGCGACTTTAATGTGCATTTTGGTGCTGGGACCCGAGAGTGCATTGGCCTGTGTGGCTTGCTTCGGTCGTTTGGGCTTGTCCAATTGGTGAGTGAACCCACTAGGCTTGGTAGTTGCCTGGACAATGTATTTTCGAGTCTAGATTCTCATGAGTGCTGTGTGACCCTTGTTGACACGGCTTTATCCGACCACCTTGGCCAGCTCATTGTTTTTCCATTGCCCACATCGATTAGAGACCCTAATATAACAAAAACCACATCTAGACCACTAACGAGGGCGGGTAAGGCATTGTTTTTCACATATGTAGAGGGGATAAAGTGGGATTTTCTTGATGATATTGGCATGTCTGCCAGCAAAAAATTTTCATTGGTTCACGAAACTCTTTCACAGGCTTTCCTGTCAGCTTTTCCTGAAAAAACTTATAATAAGCGAAATGATCAAAACCGAACCATTAACTGGTTTAATGACGATCTAAAGTCAATGAGAGAAGTTTTAAGATCATTAAAAGAAATATATAATCAAACCCCAACCGAAGAAATAAAAAATGAAATGAAAAACTATAAAAAAATATATAAATCTGCCATAAGAAATGCAAAGCAGTCTGCAAAGCAGTCTGCAAATGGTAACCTTCTAAGAACTGCTGCTAATCCCACAAAATGCATGTGGAATATTATAAACGAACACAGAGGCTCTTTGGTGAGGAGAACTGATGTTTCTGATGTAACGCCAGATCAATTCAACGATTTTTTCACAAATGTTGCTCTTGATCTGCAGAACCGAATTGGTCCTTCCATTCTTGACCCTTTACAGTATATACACACCATTCCTCGGGAAATGTTTACTTTTGGGAACGTCACTATAGTTGAGGTCCGTGATACTATAACTGGTCTCAGAAATAAGAGAAGTAGGGACCCATTTGGTTTCACGGTTGAAATTTTCAAGATAATAAAAAATCTCCTGTGTTGCCCCTTGACCAAGGTTATAAACCAATGTCTTAGGGAGAACATCTTTCCTAACATTCTTAAACAGGCAAGAGTGACCCCAGTCTATAAAAAGGGTGACATTAATGATCCCTCAAACTATAGACCAATATCACTACTGCCCATTCTGTCAAAAATTTTTGAAAAATGTTTGGCCTATAGAATATCGAGTTTTTTTGAGTCAAATAACTTACTGAAAGAAAATCAATTCGGCTTCAGGAAAGAGCGCAGCACCACCATGGGCGTTTTGAACCTTGTCACGCAAATACAGGATGCTTTTGAGACCCGCAAGTACCTATCCAGTGCCTTTTGCGACCTAAGCAAGGCCTTCGATTGTGTCTCCCACAAGATACTTATTGAAAAACTAAAAAAATACAACTTCAGCGATGATAGCGTTTCAATGGTGTGCAACTACTTATCGAACAGAACACAAAGAGTAACAATAGGTGGGGTAGAGTCCGCAGAAGGGAGGGTGACAATAGGAGTACCACAAGGATCCATTCTTGGGCCCCTTTTATTTATAATTTACATAAACGACCTACCAAATGTGGACCCTGAAAGTGCGTACACCCTCTTTGCGGACGATACCACAATATGTTGCAATAAACAAGAACTAACAGAGGCTGTGGAAGCTCTGGGGGAGGCACAATCGAGGGCTGAGAGCTGGTTCGCAGCGAATGGGCTTTTCCTGAATGTGGACAAGACACGGAGGACGGTTTTCTCAACAAGAGCTTCCTGAAGGTGATGAGGGTGAGAGTGTAAAATTCCTGGGAGTATTTCTGGACCCTAGATTGCACTGGAGTCCTCACATAAACTCCTTAATGAGCCGATTAGCCCCCAATGTGTTCCTGCTGCGCAGACTCTCTGAATGTGTCTCACGGCCCACTCTAAGGCATGCCTACTTCGCACTATGCCAAGCCCATATAAACTACGCGATTCTAGCTTGGGGCCACAGCGCAGGGGCGAAGGATGTCTTTCGATTGCAAAGGAGAGCGGTGAGGGTGGTTGCTGGTCTGTCTTATAGAGCAGATTGCCGCCATGCCTTCAGGTCTCTTGGCTTTTTAACATTGCCCTCGCTCTTCATCCTAGAGAATCTCCTGTATATTAAAACCCACCCTGACCAGTACCAAAGGCATGAGGACCTGCACACGTATGATACGCGTGGCAGAAATAATTTGGTGCCCTCCTATAGGCGGCTACAGAGGTGTCGAGATGGGCCGAGCAGTCTCAGCACTAGTGATGTGCCGAAAGGAACGTTCCCTAGGGAACGTTCCCATTCCCAGGGAACGTTCCGGGAACTTTCCTTTAAGGTCGGGAAAGTAAACAAAAACTGGGAATGTTTTTGAAAAAACAAAATTGAATGATATTTTATAGTCTATAACCTACTACATCAAAAAAACTAAATGATAACGATGAATTGGGAAACCCGAAACCCTTGGTGAAACCAGCTCTTCCAACTCACCGGACTATAGTAGTAACGAGTTAGACTCTGACAATTAGGTCCTTCCTTCTAGATTAAATAACTAGCGTAGAGCGCAACAATTAACAAGTTATCTTTTTTTTGTTAGCACTTCGAGATTTTCAGGGTTTGGTACAATATTTAGTTTTTTTTTTCAGGGTAAAATATTTAGTTTTTCTTACTACTAGGTAAAAAATAAAATGTAGTTTTTATTTTTTTATTACTTAATATGTGTGTGCGTCTATTCTAGTTACAATGTTCAATATTGCAGTACACAGAAGTAATGTAGTAATGTTTAAGTTTTTTCACTGATCTCAAGAGTCAAGAGTACAAAGACATAGGTATAAATATTTTTTTTCTGTGACGGGAAAAAAGTAGACTTTTTGTACCTGTTGACAGGGGCAAAAATGTCACTTTTTCTCCCATGGGAAAACAGTGATTTATTTTTTCCCACGGGAAAAAAGTAGCAAGTTCCAATCAAATTTTTTTCCCGAGGGAAAAAACTAACAGGTACCAGTCAAATTTTTTTCTCAAAGGGAATAATGTATAGATGGAAAATGGTGAGATTTTCGCGTCACAGAAAAAAATAGTGTATTATATATGGGAAAAAAGTAAGATTTTAGCGCGAGGTGTGGTTTGTCTCCCAACGCGAAGCGGAGGGAGACAACACAGCGAGCACTTTTTTTCCCCTGCATAATAGATAACTATTTTCAAAATTTTGTTTTTTTTTTTGAATAGATGCAGGCAATTTTGTTTATTGTTTTGGTTTTTACAAACATTCCCTCACATTCCCAATTTTAGGGAACGTTCCTGGGAATGTTCCCGGGAACTTTCCCAAAAAACACTTTCCTGGGAACCTGCCCATCACTACTCAGCACTCACTTTTTCAATAAACTACCTAGTGCTATAAGGAGTTTACCAATAAAAGTATTTAAAAAAAAGATCAAAGATTTCCTCATCAGTCAAGCATTTTTTGATATTTCTGATTTCTTAAGTTTGGGATATTACCTAATTTTAAAATGTTGTATTTGTTAAATATCTGTATATTTTTTATTTCTTTATTTCAGTAAGTTGCATATTTTAAAGTGTTGTAGTTGTTAAACATCTGTATATTTTTTATTTTTTTATTTCGGCAAGTTGCGTATTGTCCTAATGATTTCAAACTACTTATTTGTATTTTATGTTTCATATTTGAATTTGTATCTGTGTCTATATCTATATTTGTATCATCTTGTTATTTTATTGATTGTAATGAATAGTACCATAGCACATTATTTTGCTGTGAGCCTTATATTATTATTGACTTGTGTAAGCACACTGTGTAAAAACACCAATAAAGAATTTGAATTTGAATTTGAATTTGAAGATGCTTTTGAACTTCAAAAATCTCGTGAATGTCACCATTCCCTTCCCAAAAAATAATTCCATATTTCAGGACCAATACAAAGTTTGCGTGATACATTATTTTAACAGTCTTGTAGTCCATATACTCACAATTTTGATTCCACAACATACAGAATTTAGTATTTTTAATAGTGTTTTTATAAGCCCTGTCCAATCCATAAATTCATCAATATTTACCCCCAAGAATTGAACACCATCCACAATATTTACATCTCTATCACTACATTTTACGGTGTCTGGTTTATTTAGGTTGGACTGTTTTGTTTTAAACATAATTAGTCTAGGAAAATTGTCAATTTTCAAAAAAAAAATTCCTACCCAAATGAATTTTTCAGGGATGATAGGGGGCGAGTGGGTGATCATAAAACCGAAGATATCACACATTCACTCCTCTGGCGTTTTGCGCTATAGGGGTGGAAAGTGCGCCATTGGCGATTACTTCGTACCTATTGATTCTATAAGAAAATGTTTCAAATAAAAGATGTGCAACATTATTTGATCTACAATGTTTATCTAAAAACTTTTTTGATTAAGGGCTGTCTGTAGTCATAAGGGCCATTTGAAATTTATAATAAAAATAAAAATTTTTAGCCAACGTGATAAAAATTTCTACAACACATACAACGTTTTTGCTTTATGAAATTTTTACTCACCCCTTGCCATTTTTCAATAGGGGTAGTTTAAAGTTTTTTTATTTTTTATAAAAAAAAAATTCTCAATAAAAGTTTTATAAGATTACATTTCCTACAATTTTTCCCAATCAACTTTTTTTTTAACTCACCCTCATTCAGCGAGGGGACACTTCCCTTAGAAAAATTTGAGTTTTTAGGCGTATATATTAATTTTTTCAGGCCACGCTCACAAAATTATAGAATATTTTCTAAAGTTTATTGGTGAAATATTCGTAAATTTTTCCGTGTAAAACGGCTCTTTACCCATTAAATTTATTAAAATAATACATGATTAGGCTCTAGACTTTGTTCGCTTACAGGGAGGCTCACCTAAAAAAAAATAACACAGCGGCAGGAAAATTGTTCATGTACCTTGAGTATACTCAAACAAAATTGCAAATTAAAGTTGATAAGTAACATACGAAATTATAAATCATCAAGTTCTTCAATACCAAACTTCAATTATTTTATGGTGGACTCACCCTGTATCTACAAAGCAAATGACAGGTAAATTTAGTGCATATTTTCAACTTGTTTTTACTGACATATAATGCCGCATTTGAAAGTTAGCTCTAATTACAAATAAACATAAGAGTTTCAGCTTTTACAAACAAATTTTGAAAAAAAGTGTCCATATAATTATCTTGGCACCTGGACTATTAGGTCTACTAATTACCTAACCAGATTCTCATAAATCGTCTAATGAGTGGCTTTTCAAAAGTGTCTACCCAACACCTCCATGAGTGTCTCAAAAAAATTAAAAAATATAGCTACAACTACAACTTGATAGCTATCTAGGTATCTCTAGCAATCAGCTAAAGACTATTTCGTGTAATGCACTTGTAGATGTTTGTATCATTTTGAAAATAGCTGAAAGTGTTTAGTGGACTACCATTAGCAATTACCCACAGGTTAGAGTTAATTTGGGTTAATTGGGTTGTTACTAGTGGTAGAGGCTTGAAATTTGCAATAATTAAGACTTATTTTGAGACTCTTTTATAGGACATTGGAACATTTGTAGCTAATGGATTTAAAGTAGAGCTCAAACAGCCATTCAATTGAAAACTGGACAAAAATCATTTTTTTTGGAATACTCCAGCATTCTATCACAACAGTACCTACATCCAGCATACAGCATTCTATTTCAACAGTACCTACATATCCAGAATCCAGCATTCTATCTCACAACCATTCTACATCTAGATAATTCATTACTCACACAACTCATCTATACTTTCTTCACTAATACACTTTTGGAAAGCCCAGTCAAAAAAAAATTCATGATGAAAATAGGCGCGAAAGATTTTCTGGAAAATGAATTTCTGGACACCCTGTATAATTTATTAATTACCCATAGTTATAGAGAATCAAATAAATCACTATTTAAATTAAAAAAAAAAAACATAAATAAGAGAGTTCTGGAATGTTCCAGACTCAGATATTAGAAAAATCAAAGAATGTTCATTCAAAATTCAATAAATCCCTAACAAAAAAATAATTGTTGCCACTACTTACCAAAATCCAGTAGCACTGTGGGTACATGACACAATGGTCGAAAAATCCTAACTTGTATGAAAAAAAATCGATAATTCCCGGACGCGACTGGCGGTACTTCATCCATCGGCTATCGGTACTCAACTGAATGGGTCTTTCCCACTCAACTGAATTTAGGTATTTCATCCATATGGTTTGGAAGCTTATCCGATAAAATACTTGAAGGAATATGTGGTTGATTTAAAAAAAAATTATTGACGGAGATATTAAAGGGGAAAATATGGCAATATTTGAAATAGTTTGCCAGATTTTGAACCAATCAGAATGCGCTTAGTTACCCTATTTACCGGCCGAAGCTGTTCCTTAAAGTGCAAACTCTCCTTAAAGTGCAAAAGTTTTATATTATTTAAGTAAATATTAGTAGAATTTTGATATTTTTTGAGCCACCCTGTATGCTGTTTGACTTGCAAACATTCTAAGTGGCACCTCATATGATTATCAGACATGCACCAACTTTTGGCCTTGTTTGTATTTTGATTGTGCTATTACTAAAAAAAAAATCCCATATGTTGTACACTTAAGTAATGACACTGTATACTACTACGACCATTAAACTTCTCAACATAAAATAATAAAACTATAAAATAGGAAAAGAAGACCATCCAAATAATATTGATATATATCAGGATATTTATAGCATAAATATCATGATATTTATCAAGATATATATCAGGATATTTATCGCTGATATATATCCTGCCAACCCTGACTTCAGTACTGAAATAAGAAATGTGAATTTAAAAAGGTGAGTTTTATTTTGCGTTATTTTTTACCAAAACTGCCTGTTAGAGATAATAAAAGTTGTAGATTTATCTGAATATAATTATATATTATATATTTTTTTTTTATAATTGCAAATTAACTTATTATTATAAGCAACAAACAAGCATTAACTCATCTATTGTTCAAAGTAGGTTAGATACCTACTACAACTAAGTTTTTTTTTTCTGTTTTTAGATAAGTAAAAACCAGAATAATATGGCCAATGCTGTTAGTTGTGTACAACTGAAGACAGAAAGCCAACATAATTGTACCTACCGTTCAGTGTAGAACTGTAGAATAACCCTATAACACAAAGTACATAAGAGCAAATAAGAATCATAGAAGATGAAGCAAATAATCACATTCTGAGCTGTAACTACTCTACTCGAGACTCTACTACACTGTTATACATATTTTATTATTGTTGTGAAAACTGTTAAAATGAAGTTTCTGTGAATAAATAAATTGAAAGTTGATTGTATTATATTGTCACGGCCGAGGTCACGGCTTTGGGTTGCCTGACAGAAATCTTGGGTTCGTTTCGTTTATTCCAAAAATCAAAGTCCAATTAACACAGCAATAATTTATTCCACTTAACAATACACTCTGACACTAATTACTTTAATAACTAACTCAAGAATTAAACTCTTACAACTCGCAATAATCACTATTTAAATCGTATCACAGTCACACTGAAACTTAACTTACAAACCAATGCCGGCCTTCTTATATAACCCTAAATCTATTCCTGTAAAATATAGAATACACACCATAATCCTATTTTCCAGATTAAAGTAGAATAATTCGCTGGATTCTAGCATTTTCATCATCGAAACTGAGATTCTTGACAGCCTGGCGAACGCCACGCCACATTGCCCTCCTCTTTAGGTTGATCGTTCCGATCAACTTCACGCCCATGATATTTCGTTAACCTGTCCAGATGTACAACTTTCATCTTTCTCCTGGGGTTGCGTTGAACTCGATAAACCAAATCATTGATCCTCTTGATTACTTTGTAGGGTCCTTCCCATGCTGAAGATATCTTCGGCTTCGGCGACACTCCTTTCTTTCTTGCTAGATTATACAACCACACTAAATCACCTTCTTGAAATCTGGCCGAATTGGCTTTCAAGTCGTATCTGGTTTTCATTCGGTCACTGGCTAGCTGAATGTGTTCCCGAGTAAGTTCGTGTATGTCCAGAAGTCGTGCCCTTACTTCGTCGGTATAATCTCGAATTTCCTTTCGCTCCTCTTCGGGTAATCCAAACATCAGATCTAGTGATGTGAACAAGGGAACGTTCTGATTGTGCTTTCGAGAACATTTGCGAACGTTCGCGCACGAAAAAAAGGTTCGTGCTGAATATTACCTTCGGAGCACATAGAGCACGATAGAGAATATTTAGCACGTCCTCAAGCACGATCCTAACCAATAAAATCACATGACGCCATAGAGTAGAGATATATTTATGGAAGCTGTTGAAGGCGGAGATATATCAAATATTGAGCCCGAGAACCAGGAAGCAACTTAGCAGCAATAGTTATTTTTTTTGTAAGCAAAGGTAGCGTTCTACTGGAAAAAAAACCCAAATTAGAATAATTATTGTTGTCAAACATGACACAAGACACAATTCACAAAATATGAGATTAATTATTATCTATTCACAATCTGTAGTCCAAATGTACATGTAAAATTTATCACCTTTCAATGCTATTTGATAGGGAAAGGTGATAAATTTACCTGTACCTTTGATGTGTACCACAGATTGTGAATAGGATATATTATGTATTATATTTTCCCAAGAAGTTTGAGAATTTTCAGCACATTTATGAAGAATTTTCAGAATATTCAGAACTTCCACGAGAAATTTGGGAATTTCGGGAAATTTGAGAAAAATCAGAATTTATTTAGAAAAATGTTTTGTTTTATTCAGCGTCTGATAAAAAGCATAAATTCTCGGGTCCTGCTCGTTTTTGCTCGTTTATTCTCGTTAATTCTCGATCCTGCTCGGAGAACGTTCTCCTAAAATACTTGCTCGAGCATTTTACATCACTAAATTCAGATCGCAAGGTAACCTGAGTTCCCTTCCAAAAACGATTCTGGCTGGACTTTCACCTGTTGACTCGTGAACAGCTGCTCTGTAAGCCATTAAAAATAGAGGCAAGTGTTGTTCCCAATCACGCTGGTTCTTTGCGACCACTTTTGTCAGATCTTTCTCGATGGTCTTATTGAATAGTTCCACCATGCCATCAGATTGAGGGTGTAAAGGTGTTGTCCTTGTCTTACGAATGCCCATGATCTCACAAACTTTCTTAAAGATGGCAGATTCGAAGTTTCGTCCCTGGTCTGAATGTAACTCTAGTGGCACACCATGACGACTAAGAACTTCGTCCACTAGCACCTGGGCAACAGTGATGGCTTCTTGATTGGGAATAGCGAAAACTTCTGGCCATTTACTGAAGTAATCCATGATAACTAAGATGTAATTGTTACCACGCTCTGACTCTGGGAACGGTCCAGCAACATCTATCGCTATTCTTTCAAATGGAAGACCAACGTTGTACTATTTCATGGGCCCCCGAGATCTTAGTTTAGGGCCTTTACTGGTAGCACAGATGTTGCATTTTCGGCACCAGCTTTTAACCTCTTCATGGTAGGGAACCCAGTAAAAACGTTCCCGAATTTTGTCCAAAGTCTTGTTAACTCCGAAATGTGTCCCTGAAGTTCCGTCGTGTATTTCTTTTAATACATCTTCCACACGGGCTTTTGGGATAACCAGTTGGCTCTTAGTGGATTTCCCATCGGCACTTTCCCAAACTCTTTTGAGCAAACCATTTTCTACGGCCAGAGAGTTCCACTGGGCCCACAACGCCTTGTAAATCAAGCTCTTGTTTGACACGTCCCTCCATTCTGGCCTACATTCATCATTTTCCTTCATATGGAGAATCTGCCCGATGTCCTGGTCTGCTTCCTGATCTTCTCTCATTTGTTTCGTAGTCCACTTGTCATCAACGATCAGACCCGTTCTTCTCACAACTGGACTAGTGTTCTTCTCATGCGGGTTTCCAGGTCGATGTTTAGGACTAGCATCTCTGGACCTCCAAAAGCTTTGGGAACGATCCCTAGATGGAGAGGACATCCTTAGTCTACAATCCCATTGCATGTGTCCAAGCCTTTGACACCGGTAACATTTTACTCGGTTTCTTGGTGTTGGTGTTTGTTTGGAGTCGTTTTCCATTTGTCCAATTTCTAGTACTAGTTACTCCATCTTTTCCGTGAACTTACTCATGAGATTCTTGAAGCTACCATCTTCTTTTGACGTTTGTTCATCCTTTGGGTCTTGAATCGTAACTGTTCGTATTCTGGGTGTTGAAGCACCAAAGATTGCTTCCAGTTCTAATGCTCGCACAAGGGCTTCGCTACTTTGTCTGAACTTAGACATTCTTAGGTTTTCCTGGATCTTCGAATCTCTGAGACCATCAATAAACGCAAATACTGCCATCCATTCCTGCATGTCTTCCCCAGCTCCAGGAAACGCCAAACTCACTAGCCTTTAACTTCCGATTCGAATTCTTGTAGACTCTCGCCGGGTTTTTGAACTCTTGATTTAACTTGAGTTGTGAATACCTCTTGTCTGTAATGGTCTCCGAAGCGTAATTCCAAAGTCTGACTTAGATGCTGGTAATTCTGTTGGTAGACTAAAGGAATGGACTGGAGAAGGTCTAAGGCAGGTCCTCGTAGCGCCACTATCAGTGCTGTAGCTTTTTCTTGATCGTTCCATCCGTTGTCGAATATACATGGTCCAGGACGTAGAACCGTCAAAAGTTGGTGGTTTTATCTTCATACTGGAGAATGCTCCAACACTAGCTGCATTGATGGACTGTATTTCTAATCTACGCATCTTATCTTCGAGTGCTTGAACTTGGTCCTCAACTTCTTGTCTTAATTGCTGAACATCGGCTTTGACCTCAGCTTTTACTCCCTGAACGTCGTTTTTAACTTCTTCAACATCGATTTTGACTTCAGATTTCACTTCCTGGACGTCGTGTTCAACTTCTTCAATCTTCTGGTCTAGGTTAGCGACAGTTCCTTGTATGGTTTGGAATATCTTCTGCAGTTTTCCAAGGTCTTCTTGTCGTTCTTGTTGTCGTCTAGCTTCTTCTTCTTATTTTTCTTTTTGTCGTCTGGCCTCTTCGTCTTGTTTTTCTTGTTGTCGTTTAGCCTCTTCTTGTTGTCGTCTAGCTTCTTCTTCTCGTTTTTCTTTTTGTCGTCTGGCCTCTTCGTCTTGTTTCTCTTGTTGTCGTTCAGCTTCTTCGTCTTGTTTTTCTTGTTGTCGTCTGGCTTCTTCGTCTTGTTTTTCTTGTTGTCGTCTGGCTTCTTCGTCTTGTTTTTCTTGTTGTCGTCTGGCTTCTTCGTCTTGTTTTTCTTGATTTCGTCTGGCTTCTTCGTCTTGTTTTTCTTGTTGTCGTCTGGCTTCTTCGTCTTGTTTTTCTTGTTGTCGTTTGGTCTCTTGAAGCTCCAACATTTTGCGCAGAAGTTCTTCAACTTTTTGTTCGTCCATTTTGGCTTGTTGTCTTGTGATAGGCATATACAAAAGGTTCTAGAATTTCCCTTGAATTTTCTTCAAATATCTTTTCTGGTCTTTGCTCGAAGTTCCAAACACGCCGGCGCCGGTGAAGTCACAAATTGGATAACTTGCTTTATTTTAGAATAGAATGTTCTTGAATTTTCCTGAAATTTCTTTTCTAGATGTCGATTGATGTTCCGAATACGTCGGCGAAGTCACAAATTCGATATCTCCCTTAGTTTCCAAATAGAATTTTCTAGAACTCACTCGAAGATTCACTACACTGTCAAAATCGAGTACAGAGTCACTTCCGGAATAATTTACACGATCGGTTAAGTCTCTTTTTGTGATTGTCACTGTTTGCACTGAATAACTGTCCCAGTGTTCAGTTCAGTTCACTAAGTGTTCAGTTTTTACACTACCCTGTCCCCGCACTTTCGCAATTGGATTTCACTCTGCAGTCCTTTATATCCCACTCCTGACACCACTTGTCACGGCTTTGGGTTGCCTGACAGAAATCTTGGGTTCGTTTCGTTTATTCCAAAAATCAAAGTCCAATTAACATAGCAATAATTTATTCCACCTAACAATACACTCTGACACTAATTACTTTAATAACTAACTCAACAATTAAACTCTTACAACTCGCAATAATCACTATTTAAATCGTATCACAGTCAAACTGAAACTTAACTTACAAACCAATGCCGGCCTTCTTTGTACATATACCCCTAAATCTATTCCTGTAAAATCTAGAATACACACTATAATCCTATTTTCCAGATTAAAGTAGAATAATTCGCTAGATTCTAGCATTTTCGCCATCGAAACTGAGATTCTTGACAGCCTGGCGAACGCCACGCCACAATATTATCATTCAAATAAGTAGGATTAAGGCGATTTTTGTACCTACATATAAACAATATAAACTGATACCTAGCTATATATTTCATTTGTAATGTATATTGTATAAACCTGGAACCATTATCGATTTTAATAAACTTTTTAAACAAAACTAAATGGTAGTTATAAATGTTGTTGTATTTACATGTTTCTTTTGAATGCATCAGGTTTAAAATTCTAATGTGAAGTAGGTACCTAATTAGTCCACCGACCGACCACGGTTAAACCCTCAGACGCCCCAATATAAACCAAAATTCAGGTAAATGGGTGTTTGGAAATGGCACAATTTTAGTTTATTGAATCTCAGCTATATTTTCAGATAAATAAAATGAAATTCTTCTTTGTTTACATATCAAAAATGAGGTTAAATTCATGGAGAATAGATATCGATGGGTTATCGAATCCTTATCGATATGTCACTTTGAGAACACAATTCGTAGATAAATTTCGTGAAATCATCAACCGCATGGCAACACTGGAAGAAAGCAGCCAATAGAAAATCTAGGTGCGTGACCTCACCATCCTAGAAATTCTGAATTTCAAATGAAAATTTAAGGCGTTTTCCGGTACCAAAAAAATCCGAAAAAAAAAATTTCTGGGCTTTATTTTGATTACCCTTTCAGATAAGTCAATAAAAAAAATCGTGGGAAAGACCCATTTCTTTGTCTTGCCTGACAAAGAAAACCAAATCTCAAACCTCTGCCAACACAAAATAGTATATTGTGTATTTAGGTGGAGAATGTGCTTTTCCACCGAAATACACATACTATTTTTTCTGCGATCGGTTAAATATCTGTTAAATGTTTGTCTTTTTGTTCCAATTGTTCAGCAGTACGAGAATCACTTTCCCGGCCTAGGCCGTAAAAGTGATTCTCGTATTGTTATTCATCGATTCCTTAGCAACTATTGAAAAATAATTAAAATACCAGAATATTGAGTTTTGCGACCTGTCAACTGGTCAAAAATGCTGACATTCCTTGTCAATCGCAGAAAAAAAAAATAAACAGATAAGGTAATAAATCTATGAGTAAGTGAGATAGGCAAAAAAACTAAACTACGTAGTAGATTACGGCAAGAGTAAATCCCATGTTTCTAGTTTAGTTAAAGGGCCGAATTCGTGTTAATTTTCTTTAAAGTTTATTTTAGCTTTGTTCCAACAAAGCAGAAAAAAGTTTACAATGAACCATCAAGATTTTGCGCAATACCAAGAAATTCGTATACAGAATGGCTGCAATAAGTGCAAAAATTGAAAATTTTTCGTTTTTTCTTTTATTTTGACTTTAGAAATCGATAGAGCGAGTCCAAATTAGTCAGAAACAACTCTAAGATCATTTGAAAATTTCAATGAGAAAAAAAAAATCCAAAAGAAAATCTCATTTTTGGATTTGAAAATTTTTTGAAATCTTGACATGCTCATGAATAATTACTCATAATTATACATCATTGGAAAGAGCATTAAATTCTCTATGAGCTAGTGCAAAATTGTTTTTCGTAGCTTGTGAATTTTCCAAGATATTGAGCCTTAAATTGGAAATTCAGTCATAATTTTGTCCAAAACTTTAAACTGGATTCTCTCAAAAACTATAAATGCTAACGATTTCAGCTAAATACCATGTGAAAGCCCTTTTCAAGAGCTACCATTTCTGAATTTTGTTTCGGTATTTTTTGCTTATTCTTTATTTTAACTTCAGAAATCGATAGAGCGAGTCTAAATTAGTCAGAAACAACTCTGAAATTTGGAAAGGATAACGCACACCTAACATTGAATTTTTGGGCTCTATGGATTTTGCCAGGGGCGGATGGGCAACTTTGAATCGGCCCGGGACGGTTTTTGTTCAAGCGGCCCTGCGGGCTCGCAGCAGGAGGTGAATAACGCTGGATAGGGTATTGAATAGTCTACTATTTTAGAAAAAAAAACCTCCTTATATCACTCAAAAATACGAGAGCGTAGAGCCATACTGATATTGTAAAATATTTTCATGTTCAAGCTTACACTTTTTCTGTTTAATCAGATATTGCCGCAATTTGGGTTAGTTCGCAGACATTACATGTCTATGTATATTCATTTTTCGAAAACAAAAATTGCGATTTTTTTCCCGAATGCTTTCATTTCGAAAATCAACCATTTGGAAAATATTGACTTTGAATAACTTCTTTCGAAAATCAATAGTTTTGAAGCATGTCCAAACTAACCGGGTTATTATTGGTAAGTTTGGTAATGTCTGATTAAAATAGCAAGCGAACCAGGTTATAACATCGGTAAGTTTTAAAATGTCTGATTAAAATTGAAAACTAACCCCAACTAACCGGGTTATTCTCAGTAGGTTTGAGTTTGGTAATGTTTGATTACAATAAATTTCAAACTAACAAAAATTTTGAAAACAAAATGGTTATATTCGCTTGAAATTGCAATCTTACCCAAACTAACAGGGGTATTATCGGTAAATTTGATAATTTCTGATTGAAAGTGCAAACTAACCCGGATTATTATCAGTGAGTTTTGTAATGTTTGATTACAATTGCAAACTAACAGAAACAGAAACTAACCGGGTTATTATTGGTAACTTTGATTATATCTGATTAAAATTTCGAACTTAGCGGGTTATTATCGGTAAGTTTTGTAGTGTCCTCAGTAATGTCTGACTAAACAGAAAAAGTCTAAATTTTAATGAAAATATTTTCCAATATTAGATGGCAGCTCTACGCTTTGTGAAAAACGGTAAAAAACAAAGACTGCTTTCTGTTGAATTAGGCATTCCAGGTTGACGTCATAACCGATCCGCCATTTTAGCTGAGGGGCAAATAAAAGCCAAACATAACCTGATTTAATGTTATTTTCAATGCAAACCTAGAATTTTTGAAGTATTATTTTGTGAAGATGCCTTCGTTTTGTGGCGTTTTTGGGTTCTCCAATAGAGCTGAAAGGGATAAAGTGAGGTTTTTTAGGATTCCAGCAGCATTTAAAAATCGAGGGGATCGCATAAACGAGCTATCAAAAAAACAACAGAGTATGTGAATTAGATGCCTCAAAAGGTGAGATTTGACTGTAACGTTGTTGAAAATGCTCGAATTTGTTCGAAACATTTTGTTAATGGTAAGTTTTATGACTGTCTTGTTGTTAAAATACAAAAACACTTCATCTCGGTACATCAAAAAAGTTGTTTATGTTTCTACAAGTATATAGGTAACTTTTAATATCTTTTAGGTAGTCCAGCAGAATTTAAGGATACAAACAATCCGGATTGGGTCCCCAGTACAAATTTAGGATATACTACGATAATCGATAGAAGCCCAGAATGAACAAGCCAGTAAGCTAAGCTACATGGCAGATCTGTTACGCACCGATCAGAACAGTCAAAACGTTTGAGGAGTCATTCTACCACAAATTTATTTTGCTAAAGTTTATTTGTAAGATTGTTAGTATCAAACTTTTTTATTTTTTAAACAATTTAGATTCTTAAGCATTATTTTTGTTAATAAATTGTTTGTTTACTATTGTTGAATTGAAATGTAAAGTGGCATGTCTGTAAATAAAGATTCATTCATTCATTCCATTCATTCACAAAAACTAAAAACAACTTAAAATTTATTGAATAAATCAAAAAACGCAAAAATTCCAAAGTACAAAACTCAAAAAACATTGTAAACAATGATCTATAGGCTTTGTTTGTCCCTCAGCTAATATGGCGGACCTGTCAAAAGTCACGTGACCTAAAATGCCTAATTAGCTGAGTGTTGTCGCGTTACGCCCTAATTGATTTTTTTTATCAAGTTGCGGCGCAGCCCAAAAATCCCATGTTAGGTGTGCGTTATCCTTTAATGAGAAAAAAAAATTCCAAAAAGAATAGTATATTGTGTATTTAGGTGGAAAAGTGACACATTCTCGGCCGACGGTGTAAGTTGACGGGCGAGGCGTAGCCGAGGCCGGCAAACACCGAAGGCTGAGAATGTGCTTTTCCACCGAAATACACATACTATTTTTTCTGCGATCGGTTAAATACCTGTTAAATGTTTGTATTTTGGTTCAAGTTATTCAGCAGTACGAGAATCACTTTCCCGGCCTAGGCCGGAAAAGTGTTTCCTGTATTGTTATTCATTGATTCCTTAGCAACTATTGAAACATAATTAAAATACCAGAATATTGAGTTTTGCGACCTGTCAACCGGTCAAAAATGATGACATTTCTTGTCAATCGCAGAAAAATATCATTTTTGGGTCTAGAAATTTTGACATGCTCATGAATAATTGCTTATATCTTCGATTATTTTTTAGTAAATTAATAACAATCATATATCATTGGAAAAACCATTAAATTCTCTATAAGGCCGTACAAAACTGGTTTCCATTACTTTTGGGGTTTTCAAGATATTGAGCTTGAAAGTTGAAATTTAGTCGATATTTTGTCTCAAACTTCAAACTCGATTCTTAAAAACCGTAAACGCTAGTGATTCTAGCTAAAAATTATCCTGAATTCCTAGGGAAAACTTAAAAGCCTGTAATAGGAGAATAATAATTTTTCTATCAATTTTCCTCAAATGTTTTCATTCTATTTCTCTCAAAAAACCTTTACATAATATTAGGAAATTGCCTATAAATTTGAAAACCCATTAATTGTGTGAATCCTCTCGTTTAAAACATAACACAAAACTTTAAATTAAAAATAAATGTTGATTAGAAACACAGTTTAAATGACATCCTACCAGGAACAGATAAAATTACAAGACTATAGATTTTAAAGAGGCTGAAAACTGGAACTTTGAAGATTCCCAAATGTCTAAAGTCTTCAAAAAATTAAGGGAAAATTTGAAAGACTCTTGACGATTAATAGGACTGTAATGTTGATTTTATATCTGTAAGGAAAATGAGGGAGATCTCTTACTAACACATTGTTGCTTATGCCTAAAACAGATATAATTTTTTTTCTCGAAAATTGTTAGAGATAAACCTATCGAACTTCATATTATTGAAATCAGCAAAAGCAGAGCTATCCAATGAGCTATTAATATATAGGATGTCCTATTTAAAAAAATCGGACTTTGGTCAATATTTCAAAATGGGAGCGAAATAGAAAAAAACTGAGTATGCCACTGGTTTGTACTCAAAAAAGTACTTCAAACATGCTTCCACAGAAATGAAAAAAATTGATAAACAACTTATAGCTATTTTTCATACTAGGGGAAAATCGAAAATATTGATTGTATTGATGGTACCAATAAAAATAGTGCGATACGGTTTTTGAGAATCGTCGTTTCCCGAAAATCAATCCCATGACATCTAAGTAAATTTTTATCTATCTGGTCTGGAAGTATGTTTTTCCTGTTAAAACACTCCAAATTGCAGCACCCTGTACAGGGTAATCCAGTAGTGAACACCTCCTACCTTTTCGCTAAAAAACTGATTTTTGAAAAAATCAAAATAGCCATTTGGTTTATTCTGTTTCTAGGAATTTGAAAACGTTTTTCGAAATTTCATTAGATTTTTCGTTAAAGGGCTGTGACGCAAAAAGCAATAATTTTTTTAAATAGAATAACCTATATTTAAATCTATTTTTCAAACGCCCCTGTTGTTTGCGTAAGAATATGGTTTAAAAAATAATAAATTGAGATTAATTTTACTTCGATCAATTGAAAGTGGACTGTAATTTTATTTTATTTGACAAAGAATGTGAATGGACGGGAACCATACAAAGTCATAAAAGGACACTCACCTCGATTGATTTTCTGTCGTAGAAAAATCGTTCTTTCCTCTGGGATCCCAGGCCTTTCTAGTTCTGCAACAGCACCACGTCACGATTGGGTTTTGAACCCTTTTTTGAGATATCGCCACTGATTTTTTGTAAATTTTGCGGATTGAAAATATTTAAGTCATGCCAGTTAGGTGCCCAAAATGTAAGAGAGCGACTCCTTGCGCACATACTTGCTTGCGCACCCTTGAGGTGTCATACAATAATGAATATGTATGGTTCATGCGCAACGTAATCATTATTTCGAATAATTAAGAATTTAAACATAATAAAACTTGCACAAACATTTTCCGCCCACCTAAAACGATTGTTTTAAATTGAACAGTTCCCACTTAGAAAAATTGAACAGTTCCCCCTTAGAAAATACCCCAAAAAAAAAAAGAAAAAATTAAATAAAGTAAACGAAAATTCGGAAACGATACGAACATAAATTGAGCATGGCTCGAGTGCTTAGTTCAACGGTAAAGGACAAAGTTTTACAATAGGGCGCTTGAACAGCCCTTGTGGAGTCCTTACAGTTACTACTCTAACATGCCCATCAGGGCCAGGATGTAATTCGACAATCCTGCCAAGAGACCACTGCAAAGGTGGCTTATTTTCATTCTTAATGACAACCAAACTGTCCAAGTTCACCTTCGACGGTGTTTCTGTCCATTTGGACCTCTGCTGTAAAGTGTTAAGGTATTCTTCCTTCCAACGCTTCCAAAAGTCAGAATTTAGACGCTGAATAAGTTGCCATCGCGAAAGAGTGTTAAGCTTGAGATGTGATAAGTCTGGATCGGGGCACGAGTTAAGTGGTTCCATAGTGAGGAAATGCCCAGGTGTAAGTGGGGAAAGATCATTTGGGTCCGATGACTGACTAGAAATCGAGCGACTATTCAAGAGCGCTTCGATTTGGACCAGCAAAGTATTAAGCTCCTCGTAAGTTAATTTTTGGTCTCCGATTACTCGATAAAGGTGAGTTTTCACGGATTTAACTCCGGCTTCGGATAGACCATTGAAGTGAGGACTTGCACTAGGGAAAAAGTGCCATTTTATATGAAGATGTTCGGCGGCATACCTCGAAAGTTCTATGAGCTGATTATTTGCGCCGACAAAATTCGTACCATTGTCACTGTATAGGTAATTACAACGGCCTCGTCTAGCGACAAATCTCCGAAGGGCTGCTATAAAACAGTCAGCTGTGAGATCCGAGGCTAGTTCAATGTGAATAGCGCGCGTACTAGCGCAACAAAAAATACAAATATATGCCTTGAATTCTCGATTGCCACGGTACCAACGGCCTGGTAGTAATTTCAGTGGGCCTGCATAGTCTAGGGTAGCATGAGAAAAACATTTACCCTGGGAAATACGGAAAGATGGTAAATCTCCTTGATAAGGCGTATAGGTTTTTGGTCGAAGACGATAGCAGCTTATGCATTTAGACAGAACAGCCTGAATGGCTCTGCGTGAGGAAAGAATCCAGAACTGCTGACGTAATAGGTGTTGGACCGTATTTAGTCCAGCATGCAGATTTTCTGCATGAATATGTTCAATAATTAGCTGAGTTACTCTGTCGGATCTGGTTAGTAAAAGAGGATGCCTGGCTTCAAAGGGAATGGCGTCGGTGTGTCTTATACGTCCGCCCACCCTGATGAAACCGGTCTTGTCTAAGAAAGGGGCGAGTTTTCGGAATGGTTTTGGCAATAATTCATTGTTTTTAATTTGTGAAATTAGTTTGGAAAAATGTACTTCCTGACTACGCCTTACCAAGACGAGTAGAGAATGTTGTAATTCGAATACAGATATTGGTCCAGTAAGTGGATTTTCCTTGTTTTTAAAATTATGAAAGATTCTGTGACTGCGACAGATAAGTTTTTTAATATAAGTCAGTGATGAATACCGATTAACAAGCTCGTCTAGAAAATTCCACTTAATGGTCGTAGTCAGAGTAACGCGTTTTTCTTCTTGAGTTATTTCTTCCAAATCTGACTCGAAATTTCCCAAACAAGGAGTTTTGATAACGTCGTCAGGTAATTCTAGCCTTAAATAGACACAAGCAGCATACCCAAGCTGTGAAGCATCTGAGAAGGCGTGCAATTGACATCGGAGGATTCCTTTAGAAAAAATGTGTCGTGGAAATTTAATTTGGGATAAACACGGAAGTTCATTTTGAAATTGAGTCCAAAGGTCGAAAATAGATTTATCTACTGGATCGTCCCAGCCTATTTTGGCTATCCAGAGTTTTTGCATAAGACATTTAGCAAAAAATGAAATTGGTGAAAGCATTCCTAAGGGATCGAATATTGACGCAATATTACTTAGGATGTTTCGTTTGGTACATGGTTTAGTTGACGGTTGACATGAGAAAAACATAACATCCGCCTTTGGGTCCCACTGTAGTCCTAAGACTTTGATAGTAATGGGATTTTCTTTATCGAAAGAAAAAGGAATTTGACATTCCTCAGGGGATAGGACTGATAGTAACTTTGGATGATTACTAGCCCATTTTTTTAATTCAAAACAACCAGATTTCAGGAGGGCGATTAAATCTCTTTGTAGAGTCAAAGCTGACTCTACAGAGTCTGCGCCTGAGCAAATATCGTCTACGAAAATGTCTTCTAATAAAACTCTAGAAGCCTCTGGATAGTTTTGTTTTTCAAGTTTGGCAAGTTCCTGAATTGTTCGTATTGCCAAATATGGACTTGAACTGACCCCAAAAGTAACTGTATTCAGTCGATATTCTTGGATCGGTTCATTAGCATTGAAACCAGAGGAGTCTTTGGTAGTCTCTGTCTTCAGGAGCCAGTCTGATTTGCAAAAACATTTGCGTTATATCAGAAAGCACAACAATGAGATGAAATCTGAATTTGAGAAGAACAGTGTTGATATCTGTTTGTAGTTTGGGCCCTGCTAGAAGGGTAGAATTTAAACTGAGTCCTTTTGATCCTTTGGATGAGGCATTAAATACCACTCGGACCTTGGTACTTGACTTGTCTGGTCGTAGCACACAGTGATGTGGTAGATAGTTAAGAAACTCTGGTTTTGGTTCTGATTTAGAGATTAAGCTCATGTGATCGTTTTTCAGATAATTAGTCATAAATTCAGAGTACTGGGAATAGAGTGTAGGATTTTTTGATAGTTTAGATTCTAGCGACAACAAACATCTGTAAGCTTGAGTATAGGTTTGACCTAGATCTGGCCTGGAATGACGAAAAGGTAAGGATACTTGGAAACGTCCTGTTTCGTCTCTGGTTACTGTTTTTTGAAAAAATGACTCGCATCTTTGTTCATCTGGAGATAGGAAAGTTTTTGTCGGAAGTGATTCGACTTCCCAAAATTTACAGATCGTTTGATCCAGGGACGGCTCATTCAGGGCGGTAAGATTACAAGAGAGCGCTGGGGATTGATTTGTTACATATGAAGCTGTTGCCTTCCCAAGAAGTACCCATCCGAAGACAGTTTCTAGAGCAAGTGGCTGTCCTGGTGATCCTGGAATAATTCCTGGTCTTATGATTTCTGAATAGGCCTGAGCACCTAGAAGTATGTCGATTGGAGCAGGAATATTGAAGGTATCATCCCCCAATTTTAAATTAGCAATATGATGCCAATGTTTAGTATCCAATTGAAGTGATGGCATTTCTGCGCTGACTTTAGGTAAAACATATACCTCGAATTGAAAAATAGGATTACTCTGACCCACAGGCTTTATTGTACAACTTGTTACACCTTTTGTATTCGAGGTAGATTGATTTATTCCAAGAATCGGAACTACAAACTTCCTCCTGGATAACCCTAGGCGATTGAGACATTTCTCGGAAATAAAATTAGCTTGTGAGGCATTATCAAGAACTACTCGTACCGTTTGGTAATTTCCAAGAGCATCTAAAATGTCTATCTTTGTGGTAGAGAGAAGTATGGTAGTTTGAGGTTTTTGCTTGGTGAGTGAGGTGCACCCACAGTTAATGTATTGCGTATTATTGTTTGGTGGTGGATTTTGAATAGATTGTGCATTATTGTTTTGTGTGTTGGGGTTTGAATTTGAATTAAACTGATTGCTTGGTGGTTGTAAATTTGCAAGATAAGTGTTTTGTTGATTCGGTTTACTCGTTTGGGATTTATTACATAGTGTTGTGTGGTGACGCAAACCACACAATCGGCAAGAATAAGTAGATTGACACAAATTTAGTGTATGTGAAAAGCGTAAGCAATTGTTGCATGCATTATTTTGCCTTACATAGGCAATGCGGTCGTTTATACTCTTTTGTAGGAATAATTGACATTGTGATAAAGTGTGTGATGATTGATTATTGCATAATCTGCATTTGTATTTATTTGGTGTATTGAACTTTGATTGAAAGTTTTGATTCGAATTATTGGAATTGGTTTGGATTGAATTTGAATGATTGGAGTTTGTTTGTGAATTTGGATCGAACTGAATCATTTGTATATCTTGTGCGCTTGGATTAGTATTAGCAATATAGCTTTGAGGTTGATAGGATTTTGAATATGAATTATTTGAGTTGAATTGATTTTTGTTGTAGTGATGATTTGAATTTGAATTGTTAGATTTTTGTGAGCTGTTTGCTTGCATGTTATACTGGGAAATGTTTGGCATAATTTCCACTGACTCTGGTGCGCGACAATGATTTTTTAAAAATTCTGTCAAGTTTTCGAAAGTTGGAAGTTCTATTTTGCTATGTTCTATTTCGAAAGAGGTTCTTATGGATGAATTAAGACGTGATAACAACATATTGAAGAGCGGAAATTCCCACTGTTTGGTTGGGAAAACTAATAACTACAAAGCTGCTATGTTTTCATTGAATGTATCTAGCAAGGTTCTTAGATCCTTAGAAGAGCAATTGTTTTTTAATAACAGTATTGTGGATTGCGTTCCAATAATTCGTAGCTAAAAGTCTTTTGTTTTGATATCTATCAGTTAATGTTTGAAAGGCAACACTGTAGTTGTTATCAGTGACGGGCAGAGATTTTATTAAATTAAGCGGTTCTCCCCTTAGATAAAAAATTAAATGTCGAAATTTTCGCACTGGTGCAATATTAGAGTTATCATGCACTAAGGAGCAATACATATCGTAAAAAGTTACCCATCTTAACAAATTTCCGTCGAAAATTGGAACATCTAATTTTAGTAAATCTTTGAAATCATGGTTGCTATTTTGATAGGATTTGAAACATAATTTTGAGGAGTATTTTGATTTGGGAAAAGTTGACTAAAAATATCTTTAGTTTGAAAATAAAAACTATCAGTATCTTTTCTGACTTGATCCTCAACTTTAAATTCATCATCTGTGTCGATAAGACCTATGACGTCATTATGCAATTTTTTGAAATCTTCGTAACGGCGGGCGAAATTTCGACGAGAAGTACCTGAGAATTGGCAAAGGTCATTAAATCTATCATGAAATTTCGACGGTAGACAGAAAATAATTGAATATTAATCAGGCCGCTTCCACCTTATGCCTTGTTACCCTTTGACAGAACCTTGTGGCTGCCTGATGAAGTACATCAGATAGTTGAAGAATATTTTCCTAAAACTAGCAAAGGTGAAAATGTTTTGTTTATAAATAGTGCAGCGCACAATATTATAGTTTTTTCATGTGACACTATAACATGCGTCTGTTGTGATATGATGAATACTTTATAATGGATGGTATCAGGTCTTCAAAAAAAAAAAACAATCAAAGAGTGCTGTGGTGTTTTAAACGCATGTTTTAGCAATATTTGTCTTTAATTTTGTCAATGAACTTTAATGTCAAAATGTCATGACAAAAATCCTGACCAATAAAGAAACAGTAACGCGACGTACGTTTTCGTAATCAAAGCAATCTTCAATTGTTTTTTTTTTTTTTGAAGAACCGATACCTTCTCGTACTGTACAAAATATTTTTATCAGTTTTTCACTATTCATGGGATACAAAATTGTCACTATATGCCACTATTATACTGTCTTTCACCAAACAAGACTACCATCACGTATGTTTGCAAATCTATTTTCTTTCTTTCTTACATAGTGCTTTTTATTTAAATCTTCCCTAATATTCTTTTTTTCCATAAGAAGAATACCTCCGTCGAAATTTCAAGTAATTGAGATTTTATTGCTTTCATAGGCCGTCGAATTTTCAGGTGAGGTTGGGGACATTTACCTGCTTTCCGTCGAGATTTCATCCGCCCCTTCGTAAAACTCTTCTAAGTTCTCATACCTGGTTTTGAAAATAGAATGAAGAGACAAATCGGTTTTTGCTTTGACAGCAGCTGTATACGTTTCAGATATGCGCGTTATGGAAACTAACCGTTTTTTCACGGCTTTTTTAAGTTGTGCTTCGGTCATTTTTTTGTAGTGACTGTAACGATGCACGTATTAAATCCTAGAAATATTCCCTTTTTCACGTAATAACTAAGCACTCTGTTGTACTAAACACCGATTTGATTAGATTTTGAATTAGGTTTTGAGTATTGATTTGAGAAATTTTGAGTCGAAAACGACGAATGTTTTGTTTTGTCATTATAAACAACACACCGGCGCGATGAAAAAGATAACTAAAAATAGTTTTGCTGTAAAACAGGTGTGAATTTTGTGAATATTTGATCGACAGCGCGCGCTCCTACTTTGGCGCTGCGACACTTGCCGATTCGTTTATGGAAGGATTGAAGGAATTAAAATGGCGATTTATTTAAGAAATAAATTGACTTTTTTGAAAATATAATTTTTTAAATTTTCGTGAATAATTTGGCGCGAAGGTCCAAAAATGTTTGCGTAAGAATAGGGTTTAAAAAATAATAAATTGAGATTAATTTTACTTCGATCAATTGAAATTGGACTGTAATTTTATTTTATTTGACAAAGAATGTGAATGGACGGGAACCATACAAAATCATAAAAGGACACTCACCTCGATTGATTTTCTGTCGTAGAAAAATCGTTCTTTCCTCTGGGATCCCAGGCCTTTCTAGTTCTGCAACAGCACCACGTCACGATTGGGTTTTGAACCCTTTTTTGAGATATCGCCACTGATTTTTTGTAAATTTTGCGGATTGAAAATATTTAAGTCACGCCAGTTAGGTGCCCAAAATGTAAGAGAGCGACTCCTTGCGCACATACTTGCTTGCGCACCCTTGAGGTGTCATACAATAATGAATATGTATGGTTCATGCGCAACGTAATCATTATTTCGAATAATTAAGAATTTAAACATAATAAAACTTGCACAAACACCTGTTTTTCTCTTCTCAAATCTATATAGTTTATTTTAGTAATTTGCGAAATATCCACTTTGAAATTTGAACAAAAATGTCTTGAAACACCTGTTAGAACCCTGTGTAAAACGTCATAATAATCTGCTCCTTTGTTGAAAAAAACACCAGCAGCTTGGCAACGTAGCAAGTATCCACCTCTCTCAAAAAAGTTAATCCTTTTTCCTGAAATAAATTTTGCAATAACACTGTTGAAACTTTCGGCGTTATTATTTATCATATACAAAACAAATTTCGATATTTATTATACAATGTGCAGCAAAAATATGGAAACCCCTTCTAAAAGATGCTACCATCAAATTTAGAAAAAATTTGTTTTTTTTTTTGGATATCTCTGAAAGTGTTCAGAATTTTTCAAATGTTAAAGTATCATTTTATTGAGCCTTAAATGGCGCACCCTTTTCCTAATTTAACCAACATTGTAACTCCAACCATTCTCCAGATCCTAATGCGATCTCATCCTTAGCTTAGGCTTAGACACACTGTATATGCAGAAAATTTGTCGGACTTAATCCCTTTATAACTATTAATTTAGGATCTTTATTTAAGCATTATCATACTACGACAAAACAAAAATTAAAAGAAGTAAAAATTATATAATTCATCTACTTTAAATAACTTATATTTTCCACAAATCATTTATTGCTCATAATAAAACCTAATCTAGTGTACCCTTCTTTGCCTTCGTGCATAGAAATTTCAGGGCTTAGATTTCACTTGAATGTACATCAAAAACACTAACAACTTTGAAAGAAAAATTGGGCCTTTTTAGTTTACGAAATTATTTAGAATTTCAACAGCATAGAGACAGAGACAAAACATTAGAGAACTGCAGTGAGTTTTCATTTTTCGAAAATTATAAAACATAACCCAATTACGATTTTTTGAACTTGGCTGATTTTCGACTGACTTTCAACATTTATTTCAGGTATAATAAAAGATTTAGGAAACAAATCAGAAGGTCAGTGCAGCTAAAAATTTGTTTTTGTAGGTATAACATATATTTTTTTTTGAATAGTTTTAACTAACTGATGTAGCCACAGTATTACGTCAAAAATGAACCAAATCCATACCTATTTCAAGTGAAAGAATCCCCTTAAAATAAGTACCTACGGTATTTAAGTCACATATTTGAGAATGGCACAATCAAACTTGATGATAGTAAAGTAAAAGCTATTTTAAATTATGATATTCCAACTGACAGATTTATAGATTTAGGTACCATGTGACTTGTATCCTAACTTCATACAAAATGCCAAGTGCGACGTGGCCGAGTGAACACATAATTTTCCAATACGAATAAGAAATCATCCCTATCATTGGAAATTTGAATGCGCATCATCCAGATTGGGGCAGTCACAATAATCAATTGATAGAATTCTTACGGAGAAACAACTTGGTGGTACTCAACGATGGATCATCAAAAGAATCCGAGAATCGCTACCCGAAAAAAATCATCTTGTAAATTATATACAAAATGAATTAGTGATAGGGTTGTAGCCATATTGTAAAATCTTTTTAAATTCTCTTATGCATTAAAACGATACTCTGTAACAGTCCAAAATTGCATAAATAATTCTTACCTACTTTCGATTTTATATTCAAGATTTCCTTAAATTTGTCAACATTTTCTCTCTATAAAATTTCATCAATAATCTCAACGGTTGTAGATCCTTTAAATTTTCTAATTTTCAATGGGCAAATTCTATTTTCATTTGCTACTAGTTCCTGTTAATCCATGATTTAATTCAATTTCAAAATCAAAACAAAGCAATATTTTGATTCCACTTTTAAATTCGATCATCTGTTTTCATAACAAAAATAAACAATTCATTTGTCAAAAATATTTCGTGGGTTGTGTTCCGAAAATCATAATGACCCGTTTTCAAGTGGATGTACAGAACTACTCCGTTCGTACTAACTCTGTTCGGTTATTGAGCGCTATTGATCTCGGAGCAAATTCTAGCGAACCCCGGGTCGATCTTTGGTTCGATGGTCTTTGAGATATTTTGTGCATTATCCTTGATTTCGGTTTTTTTGACTTTTTGATTGTCAAAAATTTCTGTCAGCTGGCGGTCGATTAGTAATGTTTTCAGTATCGTCGATTCTTCTTTAAGCCCTCTAATTTTGCAAACGGATCACTTACTCTATTTTGTATTCTTCAAGTTTTGATTGTTTTATGGGATGATTATTTGTTGTTAATATCATTATTCATTTGCCGTTGTCATTTTTTTTCGGATTATATTGTTGTGTGCAATTTTTGGTAAGTAAAAATTCTATCGATTAATTTTTGATGTTTGTCGTTAGTCTGAATCATCTCTGAGTCTGAATTCCTCCCTTTAGGTTAGCCTATTAATCGAATGTGTAGCACATTTCTTTTCACATCTGGACGTTGGAGAATTAGGGTCTTTCTGAAGATTGTCTTCGCCCTTGTGGGATTTCGACCCTAAATTCTCATTTGAAATTATAACATTTTAGTTGCCTTTTTGCCTTACGTTTTCGTAGTGTTATAATTTTCGCCGATTAATTCGGATTTTTACAACTCCATGTGGTAAGTTGCTTACACGTTTTTTTTTTCCTATAGTAGATTCTGACTTTTTCAATTTAATTTAGTTAAAAGCTGCCCTAAAGAGTAGAGTATTCTCACTCACTCTAGGATATCCAATCCTCGATCCAGATTTCCGGAGATTTTCGAGGCAAACAAACCCTATTTCCACCAGGTAAAAAAACGTAACCTTAATAACTTAAATTTTTGCAAACTCGAGGCACATTTTTCTTAATTAATATGAAAAGCTTTATTATGATTTCATCTAATTTAATTAATTAATACATTATTGTTCAATTTTTCTATTAAAATAATTTTCAAGAGCTATAGTCTTTTATCAAGTAAATTTGCTATTGGAAACTAATTGAATTACATTGTAGTTTCATTTTTTTAATTCAATTTATTCATGAAGTGCTTCGCTATTGGTTCAATTACAAATACAGTGTGTATAACAATTTTTTCTCTTAGGGTTTTTTTTTATGAGGGGTTGTACTTTACCATCAAGTTTACCCTCACGGTTATAACAATAGACGTTCAATTGTAACCGAAATTGAACTAAAAGGCTAACAGACACCAGCCTAAGTAATCGGACGGTTACTCAAGTCATCGATCAAGTTAACCACAACCAGTAGCCAGGACTAATCTGGTTAATTGAATAAACCACCATCATCTGGAACATTTTGGTATCGTACTAGTTTTAGTTAACTCACTTATTATTATTGTTTATTTACATTCTGTCCCTATTTGTACACCACGGTGATCACCTCGGTATTTCAGGGCGTAATTCATTGCTTGTCCCAGTGTGGCAAATGAATTATTGAATAGGTAACTTGGCTAGACATAACCTGTTGAATTTAGGTCAACCTACTGGTAGTTCTGGTTATATAAGTGTAAAATAACCGCTCCAACTTATTATTCATTCATTTATTTTTTTTTATTTTTCTCTTCAATTTATATTTACAACTTTTCTATTTATACCTTTTTTATTATTCATTTGGGTTATTGAGTTTCAATAACATATTTTTTGCATTTAAATTTAATTGTTCATGACTTTAGCAATTATTTAAAAAGTATAGCATTTCTTTATTTGTTGGTTGACAGTTCATGACAAGGTCATTTTATTAATTATTCATTTACTTGATTATTATTATTATTGTTTTTTTCTTATGTCAATGCCCACATCGTTTCATTGTGGATTTGATAAATAAACAACTGTAGCACTTGATTTGAATTGTCTTTTATTTGGTTTTATGCACACAGCCTGGTTTTTGCTAATATTTTTTTTATTTTTATTAATTATTATTTGGATTGTAAGGACCTGAAGCCAGATACCATCCTGGAGAGTCCGACTCATCTGTTCAGAGTCGGTGGCGCCCAAAACTAAAACCCACCCCTACTCTCCGAATTATTTAGTTCTGAGCTAGGGCATAATTTGCACGCACTTTGACCTTCAGTCCTACAATCTCAAGTTCTTCATTCATTTATTTTTATTTTTATTTTTTTTATTTTCATTATTTTTATTTTATTTTTTTTTTATTTTTTTTTATTTTCGACTTTAATTTTTTTTTAAATTTATTTTTCTAAATTTTTTTTAATAAACTTTTCTTAATCAGCGAAAAAGCGTGGCAACTCTTTCTACTTTTGTATGAGTAATAAAACTAATTCTATCACAATTTTCTATATTTTATTAATTTCTTGAATTTCGAATTTTAATTATTTTTAATTCCACCTACCTAGTGTAATTCCAAAATCTAACTATGAATCTAAAAATGTAGGCTTATAATAAATCAATATCTACAAGATGACATTAAAAACGAAATGGAAGTATCAGATATTGAATTAATAGATCCAAATAAAGGAATATTTGTGAAGGAAGAAGAACTTTCGAGTGACATCAATTTATCAACACAAGATGTTAATAGGAAATTTCAATGTTACACTTGCAATGCTATGTTTAGAACCAAATCAAATTTGAAACATCATTTAATAACACATATGGAGACTCGTCCTTTTGAATATAACACTTGCGAAGTGGAATTTACCCAAAAAAATGAGTTACAGCTTCACATATCAACACTCTCGGATATTTTTTCTTTTAAATGTTATACTTGTGAGAAAAAATTTAAAGAAAAAGGCAATTTGAAGGAACACATATTAACACATTTAAATGAGAAGAATTTTAAATGTAAAATATGCAATGCAAAATTTAAACGAGAAGGTAATTTGCAAAGGCACATTTCAACACACTCGGATATTTATCATTTTGAATGTAACATTTGTAAAGCAAAATTTAAGAATAAATACTATTTGAAGAACCACAAACTAACACATTCTGATATTTATCCTTTCGAATGTGACACATGCAAATCAAAATTTAAACGGAAAAACCATTTGAAGGAACACATATTAACACATTCTGATATTTATCCTTTTGAATGTGCCATGCAAATCAAAATTTAAACTTGAACGCAATTTGAAGATTCATAAACTAACACATTCTGATATTTATCCTTTTGAATGTGACACATGCAAATTAAAATTTAAACTTAAAAACAATTTGAAGATTCACAAACTAGCACATTCTGATATTTATCCTTTTGAATGTGACATATGCAAATCAAAATTTAAACAGAAAGGCAATTTGAAAATTCATAAACTAACACATTCAGATATTTATCCATTTGAATGTAACACTTGCACAGCAAAATTTAAACTTAGACACAGTTTGTAGAGACATTTATTAACAAACTCAAATGAGAGAAATTTTTAACGCGACATATATGATGCCAAATTTAAAGCTAGAATTTATTTAAAACGACATTCAGTGACCTATACAGCTAAATAAGTGTATGTTTGAATGTAATGCTTGCATTGGTAAATTTAGCATTGGCATTTTTTCAAGTTCTATCTTTTATTTTTGGTTAGGAAGTTTATCATTTATAGCTTTAAAGTTCTGTAGTTTGATGTGTATATAAATAAATAAATATAATTATATGAAGAATTTTTCATTGTTTTTTACACAGGATATTAGTTTATAAAAATTGAAAATTCTAATTTATTATTCACTTTGCGTATTGCTTATTCAAAGAAGTTACGATTGACTGCTAATTTATGTGTTCATTGTATGTGGATGTGTTGTAATTTTCAAAATCATAATAAATTAATTAATTATTTTTTATCCATGTTTTTATTATTATAACAATTATTATTTCTTTTTCCCTTTATTAATCTTGCATTCATATACATACTTATATTTATTTTTTTTGTTTTTTGAAACAATGTATTGGACAATTTTCTTTGTTTGTTTATTGTCTTTTGTCATAATTACTTTGGTTATATACCAGGTGTTCATGAGACTACTTTCCGGCTGCCATTTTTTTTATAGTCTAAGAGCCAGTGATTTATTTTCGTAAAAAGTTGCAGATTAACAATTTCTTGCTTAAACGTTGTATTATCCAACGAGATCGAAAATCATAGTCTGGCAACATGTAGTGGGGAAGCTTGGCGTAGACATAATAATTAAGAGTGCGCTTCTCGATGCTGAAAAAATAGGTATTTCGCGTTTGCGACTATGCTGTTTTAATAAAAACAGTTGCATCTAGGGAATTCTAACAAAAACTGTTTTTAAGAATGTACTTTTGTGCTTGCTTGACCAGTAATTTTTTTTTGATTTTGCTAAATTTTTGAAAAAAAAAATCATAAAATGAGAAAAATCAGAAAAATGTTACTGGTCAAACAAGCACATAAACATATCCTTGAAAAAAGTTTTCGGTTGAAATTTTCTAGATGCAACTGTTTTTATTAAAATAGCAAAGGCGCACTCGCGATTTTCAGCATCGAGAAGCGCACTCTTAATCATTCATTGAAAAAATCACGAAATTTGAAATACTTACTGATGGTCATAACATTCAAAAATGTTCCATTGACAGGGCTGTAATGATGCCAGTCCAAAAATTAAATCATTATTGCACCAAATCATAGATAAAACCTAGTGTTTTTCCTTTTTTTTTCTATTTTGGTGTCATATCGAAGTCTTTTCGACACTAAAAGTAGTTTCGAAAAGAAGCTCTTTGTGACACTCCTTTTTTACTTATCGGAGGTTGGTGACACTGACTGACTGATGGCCATCAAACTGACATTCGCTATTTTATAATAGAAGATTTCTATATTTGGCATGTAGTGTTACCAACCTAAACTATGAAATCTGGAAATATGAGAATAAAATTTCCAAGAAAAATTTGTTTTTTTAATTAAACAATACCAAAATAGAAAAAATGGTATAAAATATTCGTTTCATAAGACATTTTATCGCACTCGCCCTTTAGAAAACTCGCCTCCGGCTCGTTTTCTAATATAGGGCTCGTGCGATAAAATGACGTCTTATGAAACTTGTATTTTAATGTACTATTTTGACATCTCAATAAAACTACAAATTGAAAATTTATATATATTTTATTTTATTTCAATTCAATGTTCACTATTTAATTAGCATTTTATTTTGTTGATAAATTTAAAAGATAAAGAAGAAATATACAGGGTAACACAAGGAATAGGGAACAGCCTATAACTTTTTTAAAATATAAGTTGAAAATTTGAAATTTGGGGAGTTTGAACGAGGCAACTTTTTGAGGTTTTTAGAAGCAAATTGCATTACCAGTCACTTCCGGTTTAACCGGAAGTGGCCATAACTTTTGATTTTCAAATAGGATACCCGGTATTTTTTAAGTTTTCTGGCATCAGCAGATCATTTTAAGTATGATAGGACCATTTTTGGAAAATTTTTAACAAAAAAAAAATAAATTGAATTAATTTTTAGAAAAAAAAATTCGGCGCTGCCACTGGTGTAAATTGGTTTAGCTGGATATTCCTAATATCAGGAAAATAATCTGTAACTTCAATTTTTTCCTGACTGAATGTCATAATTTCAGTAATTTCAATGAATAATTCCATCGACATAATCATGAAATGAATACATGAGCTATTTCATTTATGTCATATTTTTGTAAAATTGGAATTTTAATTTTTCCTTTAATTATTGTGGTTGTTCCCGTACATGTGGATAGTTTAGATTTTGTATTAGTTATGTACTGATTAAAGTATTTTTCAACTATGGAAGGCCTTATTAGTGAGGCATGACTTCCGGTATAAATTAATAATTTACAAGGTGGAAATTGAATTTCTATAAAAGGTAATTGATCAATTTGGAATTCATTTAAAGCTAATGCTGATCCGAGGCTTTTAAACAAAAATTTTCGGATTCATCAAATTCTTGTACATCAGGATTTTCAAAATCTTGATATTCAAATTCACTTTGATTTTCTTGGTTTTCACCAGTGCGAGGTTGCACTGAAACTCCGGACATAGGTGTCGGTTTTGGAAATTGTTGGTTTGTATTTTTCTTAAATACATCGGATTGTTTATTATAGTTTTTTCCAAAAGTTTGTGAACTAGTTGGGAATTTCTGTTGATAATTCGCTCTTGGCTGAATGTTTATAGGTTGTGAGGGAAATTGTGATTGTTGAAATTGTTTCTGTGGAAACTGTGTTTGCACAAATTGTCTTTAAGGGAATTATGTTTTCCGTTTTGAATTAGTGTATGAAGTATGTGTATTATTATTTTTATTAATTGAATTATGAAATTTCATATGGTTTTCAGCTAATTGGTAATTTAACCTGTAGCTGCATCTAAAGTTAGTGTATTATGCACCATTAAAATTGTTCTTAATTCAACAGGAGAGTTTGTGACTAGATTTTGTATTGCCATTATTTCATTTTGGTCTACCAAAACATTTGCGACTGCAACTAAATTTTGATCACTCATTATCTTATAAGTTATTCTATGATTTAAAGTTTTTAATCTCTCTAAATAATCAAAAATATCCTCTTTAATATTTCGAGTAGTATACATTATTTCTTGTACTAAGTTTTGTCTAGAATATGGGTCTCTATATTTTAATCTTAAAGCGTTCTTTATATCAATCCATGATTTTAAGTCAGGACGTGACATAAGGAAGTTTCCTGCTTCATTGATTAATTTTGATTTAATCGCTGTTATAACATATTATTTCTGTGCATTTTCGCCAGTATAATATGTAGTATAAATTTCTTCGATTTTACTGATAAAATATTCTAAGTATTGTTTTTCGCCACCAATAGGCTTAAGTAGTTGTACAATCGATTTCAAATTATCACCCATGGTTCTTGGTTGATGATTATTATTTCTTAATGAATTATTAGTACTTGGATTATATAAATGAGTTAAGTTAAATTGGGTTAAGAGATTCTGTATTTCCTCTTCAGAATCTGACATATATTTTTTGAATAATATGCTTATTCATAGATAGAAGAATAAAATACTTTCTCCAAAAATGTATTATTTTTTTTCTGAAAATTAAAAAATTATTTGTAATAGAAAATTGAGAATAATTTTTCAAAAAATCTGTTATTATTATTATTATTATTTTTTTCAAAATTAAAAATTAAAAAATTCAAAAATTCAAAATTAATTAGCTATTAGATATTCATAATCTATGAAAATAAATCTAAATTGATATATTTTTCCGAAATTAAAAATTTAAAATTAAAATGAATTAAGTATTCAGTTATTGTTACGGCAATAAACAATAAAATTTTTAAAACTACCAAAAGCTACCATCGGCAACCTTGCAATATGTCAACTGCGGCGAACGTACGAATCATCCCCGTGAAGCAAGAAGGAGAGAAGCGAGAAGACCGCTGCGAAAAACACACAAAAACGTTTATGTTTATGTTCTTACTTTTTTCTTTTGATTTTGTCCACTATCCTTAAATAAATAAAGTGCTTTTGCATAAAAATCGAGTTTATTAAACATATTTTTGGTCCATACGATTCGGATAGTGCCGGAAAAAAGTGCAATAGAGTGTAAATAAAAATCGATACGAGCGATTGATAAAAAGCAGCATTGGTGTCCGCTATTGATTAAAGTTGAGTCTTCCCAATTTTTGCCTTTTGTTTTACGATTACCCATAGCTATCCATTATTGTCCTATTAAGTGTTTACTTTGCTTGAACTAGTACCTATACAATGGAAATTGCTGAGCTAGAGAAATTAAAAAGGGAAAGAGGGCTTATGAAGGGTTCTTTAACCAGACAATTAAATTATTTCGACGGCCTTGCTGCCAAGCCATCTGACGACATAGTTGCCAAGGAGTTGGAAGCAAGGCTCGTTAAAATCGAACCGCTTTTAGAAAGTTTCATTTTAAAACAAAATGAAATAGAGCTGTGTAATTAAGATGCAATTGCCTTAAATGAGCAGTTTGAAGAGAGGGATAAATTCGAGAATTTATATTTTGCTTTGGTAGGTAAAATTCGATCGAAAATTACAAGTTTTTACAATTCTTTGAATGCGCAAAGTGATTGCAGTGTAAATTCGGGAGCGTCTTCATCTGCGCATGATTTGCAACCTAGCTCACAAATACGTTCAAAGGGAGTTGAGTTAGCAGCCTTGAAGTTGCCAAGTTTTAACGGACAATTAGATTTATGGCTCGAGTTTAGAGATGGGTTCAAGGCGCTTATTCATGATAATGCGACGTTGTCAGATGTACAGCGATTCTATTATTTGCGTTTATATTTAGGTAAAGATGCGCTGTCTCTTATTGAGTCAATACAAGTGACGGAGGGTAACTATAAAATTGCTTGGGACTTACTTCACGATCGATTTGAACAAAAAGCGCTTCTAATTAACAATCATGTACGTGCTTTGTTCGAATATCCAGCGATAGATTCGGAGCATCATACCGGTTTGAGAAACTTCTTTGATACTATCACTTTGAGAGCACTGAAAGTGTTGGGTGAAAATACTGATAATTGGGACAGATTATTACCGGTGTGAAGTTAGCAGCCTTTTTGCAGCAGCCAAAAATGTGAAGTTAGCAGCCATTTGTAGCAGCCAAAATTGTGAAGTTAGCAGCCATTTTTTGGCAGCTCTTTTTTTTTTTAAAGTGGTTGATTTACAAATTTTGTGTACATTATTATTATATACCCTCGTGCAAAGTACAACAGAATAACAAAAAAAAAAACTACCCCTAATAAAACATCAAGTAGAACAATAATATCTACTAAACAACTTTTTTAAAATAAAATGTAACACCATGAAATTAAGAATAGTCTTTAACATAGCCCTCAAGTACGTCTAGTTTGGAGAACAACCCCTTATTGCCGTCAGGCTGGGATCAACCCTTATTATTAAAATAATTGGAAAAGCACATTTCGGAAAAATATAACACCATCAAACCCAGTGGGACGATCATCAGAACCATTTCTAACATTTCCACCAAAGGACAACCCCTTACCTGCCGTCGGAGTGTGTCAAAAACTACCCTAAGTACGAAAAAAATAGAAAAAAATTGGAAAAACACATTTCGGAAAACTGTAACGCTCTGAAACTTGATTGAAACGATAACTAGAACCATTTCAAACATTCCCTCCAAAGGAAATCCCCTTACCTGCCGTCGGAGTGTGTTAAAAACTACCCTTAGTACGAAAATGATAGAAAAAAATTGGAAAAACACATTTCGGGAAACTGTAACGCTCTGAAACTTGAATGTTACGATAACTAGAACCATTTCAAACATTCCCTCCAAAGGAAATCCCCTTACCTGCCGTCGGAGTGTGTTAAAAACTACCCTTATTGCGAAAATGATAGAAAAAAATTGGAAAAACACATTTCGGAAAACTGTAACGCTCTGAAACTTGATTGAGACGATAACTAGAACCATTTCAAACATTCCCTCCAAAGGAAATCCCCTTACCTGCCGTCGGAGTGTGTTAAAAACTACCCTTATTGCGAAAATGATAGAAAAAAATTGGAAAAACACATTTCGGAAAACTGTAACGCTCTGAAACTTGATTGAGACGATAACTAGAACCATTTCAAACATTCCCTCCAAAGGAAATCCCCTTACCTGCCGTCGGAGTGTGTTAAAAACTACCCTTAGTGCGAAAATGATAGAAAAAAATTGGAAAAACACATTTCGGAAAACTGTAACGCTCTGAAACTTGATTGAGACGATAACTAGAACCATTTCAAACATTCCCTCCAAAGGAAATCCCCTTACCTGCCGTCGGAGTGTGTTAAAAACTACCCTTAGTGCGAAAATGATGAATCCATATTAAACATTAAACAATAAACCTATTGAGTGAAAAAAAATGTCGTCAAAAAGTGGTAAAATATTTGATCTTCTAGCTACTTTAATAGCAGACTTTTGTCCTGATTTCAATTTTGAATCCAACTTAGAAGATGAAGTAATAAACAATATTTGTCAAAAGTTAAAAAACACAAAATATGGTTACAAATCTATCATTAAAAAAACAATTTTCAAAAATCGCCAATTTAAAACATATTTTTTGACCAAATACCCGGGCAAATACCCAACATTAATTACCACCAACCAAATGCCAAAATTCACAGAAAGATTTTTAACCAACAAAGTTTAAGGGCCGGTATTATAAAGCCCGGTTGACCGGAGGTTGAGTTTCAACCAGCGGTTGAACTGATATTTCTGTATTATAAACGATAACCGGGAGTTGAACGGACGGTTGACTGTCGGTTGGCCCAACCGAAAGCAAAGTTCAGTTTGAACCGTCAACCGACAGTTGAAATACGCGTTCTAACCTCACAAATTTGTTTTGAAATTTTAAAATTGTTTGGCTGTTTGTTGTTTGGCTAATGTTTTGAGAGTTCGTGAAAAACTTGTCAATTAAAATAAAATTTAAATTATTTATACTATCAAACAATGTCGTCATCATCTTCTCCCGAAGTTTTACGGAATCGGCTACTTTGGGAAGATAGTAGTGATGATGATTCTTCCGATAATGAAAATCAAAGGGTCAGGAGAAGAGCCCCTCGAAACTTCCGGCTACGACCCGATCATTTCACTCGTTGGAGTGATGAGGAATTCCGGATGCGATTTCGCCTTAGCAAAGAAGCAGTTATTGTCCTGGAGCAAAGGTTGCATGATGATATCGCTCCAATAAGTTCAAGGTAGGTTGTTATTATATTCAGATGTTAACATACAGTGCTTGGCACATGAGTTGATATACGTTAATCTGAGATAGGTGGGGCCGTCTGCTATGCGGTCCTTCCAGATATTTTGACCAGGGCCCTTTTTTTTTAGGATATTTCAAAAAAAAAAAAACCAAAATTTTCAATATCTAGATTTCAAACTGAAATAACTTTTTGAAAAATGACAAAAATGCACTTACCTCAAAAGTAGAATTTCGTAAAAATGCCCACCTTAATAAAGTGGACAAATAACTTGCTGTTTCGAAGCAAATTGTGGTTATTGCTTATCGTTCGAAAGGGTATGAATTTAAGATGCTTTTGACTGATTAGAAATACTCGATCATTTCTCTTTTTTTTTATGCAATGCATAGTTGGCTCTTCAGGATTATTTTTCACCTTTTTTTTGTGGTTTGAGGGCCCCTATTTTTCTTTGTAGCTCTAATGGGCCCTAATTATTAAATTTCTTTGATTCTAAAATTCGTCTAGATTGAAATAAAATAAAAATATTGTCAGTTCCATATTTTTCAAAAAGTTATTTCATTTTGAAATCTGCAGATGGAAAATGTTTGTAAAAATAGTAAAAAAATTTTAAAAAAAATTCTTAGGGCCCAGGTCAACATATTATCTGTGTGGACCGTATAGCAGACAGTCCCACCTGTCTTAGATTCACGTATGCCTACTCAGATCACCCTGTATATATTTTAATAAGTTTTTCTCTCGGTTTTTTTCTAGAAATCACGCTGTAACGTCAATGCAACAGGTCCTTCTTTTCCTTCGTTTCTGTGCTACAGGTTGTATGTTGCAAACCATCGGAGATTTTTCTGGTATTCACAAATCTACAGCCAGCCAAATTGTGAAGAAAATTTCCAACAAAATTGCTTCATTAGCACCAGAATATATACATATGCCACGGACACACGAAGATATTGAAACAAGTAAAAGAAACTTTTACTTAATTGCAAAATTTCCTCGAGTTATAGGGGCCATCGATTGTACTCATGTGAGGATAATTTCGCCAGGTACTTAATTGTTTTTTTTTTGTTATTCACTATTTAAGCAAACAAACATTTTACTTTTTGTAGGTGGAGCCCATGCTGAGAATTTTAGAAACAGAAAAGGGTATTTTTCTTTAAATGTACAAGTGGTAGGTGATTCAAAACTTTTTATCAAAGATATAGTTGCTCGATGGCCGGGATCGACACATGATCAGACAATATTCAATAATAGCCTCATAAAGGCTCGCTTCGAAAACAACGTATTTGGCAATTCAATAATGCTTGGTGATTCGGGATACGCTTTAAAAAAATATTTAATTACACCAATGCTGAATCCTACAATCAATGTTGAGCAAGTTTTTAATGAGTCCCAAATTAGAACTCGGAATCCAATTGAAAGACTTTTTGGTGTTTTAAAAAGACGATTTCCCATATTGTCTTTAGGAATAAGGCTTTCTCTTGATAATGCGAAACAAGTGATCATAGCTTGCGCAGTTCTTCATAACATGGCATTAGGTTTAAATGAACCGGATCCCATCATTGATCCTTTTGTAAATGTAGATCACGACCTAAATGATGAAAACGTTGCAGGAGCTGATGGTCATGGAGAAAATAATAATTTTAGACAAGAATTTTTGTTATATTTTATGAATTTGTTAGAAGAAAATATGTAATAAGTATTAGACAATAATTTATATAATGATATTATTTATATTAGGCATTTAATTAGGTATTCAATTGTTTTTTTAGCAATAAAATTTCCATTTCTAACTTCTGATTTTGTAGTTTCAAGTTTTTTACTTTCAATAAATGCAATTCTTCTTCTCGCTGAGATTTTTCTTGGTGATAGGTGATATTTCTTGCACTTTCCTCTTCCAATAATTTCTTTTTTAAAGTTACCAGCTCTGTTTTTTTTTCTGTGCCATTTTGGTTCGGATCAATTTGTTCAGGGTCCCTCTTTCTCTTCACCTGTAGCACTCGGTACTTTTTGGATTGAAGTTTTTTTGGGGTATAGTCCGACCAATCTGAAAACAGAAAATTAATTGACAAAAAATAGAAAAGTTTGTTTGAATACCATTTTTTTCTTCTAAAGCACTAAGCAGCTGTGGTGTATCCTCAGCTTTGTCAATAGTCTTTAATTCTGAAGTACTCTTGGCTGCACCTGTGATACCTGCATCCGGTTGTTTTGGAAAATCTACAAGTTAATTAATATAGAGATTGTATAACGTCGCAAGGACCGTACAATTCACACAGGATGGTTACTCCAGCGGTTTTTTGCCGCCAATTCAGATAGTCCAGTGACGTCATTGGTCCGCTCGAAACCAAAGACTGGAACAAGTTTCATGCGTTATTTGTATAGCCAATGACGCCACGCACCCGGGTCATTGACAATTTTGGTCGGCTAGAATTGGAGAACGTTACGCTTATGGAAAGGTAACTATCCTATGTGTATTTTACGGTCCTTGATAACGTGGGTCCAACGCTACCTCACAATGGTAAGTAATACTAGTCTGTTCCAACTGCAATCACAAACCAGTCACAGCGAATTTCATTGGTTGAAAACAGTCAGAAAACTAGTTTCAACCAATGAAATTCGCTCTGACTGGTTTGTGATTGCTGGTTGGAATAGACCTAATAGTTCTTGATAATAACAATGAAATTAAATAGGATTTTTGAGTAGCATGATCATCTTAAATTAAAAAAACAAACCTGACCTTTTTGTTCTTTTTGCACTTCCTGTAGCAGCTCCGGTGTGCTGGTAGTTGGTGTCTCTTCATCAATATATTCAATGATTATATTATTGTTATGGAAATACGGGATATCTTGTGATAAACCTACCGGAATTAGAATAATGCAAGTACGAAAAAAAATTAAGATAAGAAAATAGTAGATATCATGCTTTATTTTCTAGGTACCATACCTTTTTGACTCTTCACCGTGAACACATCACTATCACCTTCACTAGGTTCTAAACCCAAAACGGAAATGCGAATTAGGCTGCTTATTTTATCATAGAGCAGTTTCAGCGATGCTTTGATATTAGTTTCATCGATACCTCCACCTGTTTTGTACATATTCTGCCTCTTTTCAGCTTCGTATTTACGTACATCCTTCTTTAAATTATCATACTTGCAGCGTAACTGCTCTGAAGTTCTTGGTTCAGTTGTTCGGGAATTATATTCCGTTGTAATTTTTTCCCATGCAGTAATCTAAAAATAATAATTATTCATAGTTGTTGGGTAAATAAGTAAATAAAAAAAATATTTTGAGTTGATTTATTTCCTAGAAGTGGCGGCGGCAAATTCAACTTACCGCTCTCAAATGCGGGCGGTAAGTTGAATTCACCGCCCGATTCTGCATAAACAAATATTGCATACATATATTTTATATTTCTAGGTATGTAGTTAGGTACTTACTTAACATAAAATAAAATTAAAAAGCAACTTACTTTTTGCTTCCAAGTGACGCTATCAGTTTTTTTGCACTCTACAATGCCCTTATAATTTATGATGATATCCACAAGAGCATGACAATCTGACTCTGAGAATGTGATCCTTTTCACCTTAGAACTCATCTTTTTTTTTATTTAAATTAAAGTATAAACCGAGCGAAAAACGAATTCAAACAATTCAAAACAAATCTATGCCCGCACTTTGAAATTTCTTTCCGGCCAAATGTCAGATAATTTGAATTTGATTGGTTGAAATTGAACTGTCAGTGCAGCCAACACATTTTATTGAGCACCAAGCCCCGGTTAGCCAACGTGTGGTTGCAAATGCGTTTATAATACGGAACAGCTGTCAACCATCGGTTGAGTTTCAACCGGCGGTTGAGTAACCTCCGGTTGAACACAACTTTTATAATACCGGCCCTAAAAGATTATCTTCTAAAAAATAATCTGAAAACGATACAGGGTTCTGTAAGGCGTGGAAACGAAATATACGACAATATTTGCAAATATTTTAAACTAAAAAATAATTTCAAAAACAGAACAAAGATCTTCGTTACAACAAATCGAATTACAACAAACGAAGATGAAAAAAAAATTGATACCTCAACCGAGACCTCAACAAAAGACATTTTTTCAGATCGTGAACCTGACTTGCACAGAGATAAAAAAAATTCTTCAAATTTTTTCATAGAAGATATTCCTCAAAACATATTATCCGAGTCACATGCGAAGTTTGAGATTTCTTCAACTGACCCTTCACCAAAATTAAACGTTCCCAGCTTTGACACGAATGAGTTTGAATTATCATTAAATATATCATCGTCATCAACATGTGGTAATACCTGTTCCATGACGGCTTATTCGGAAAGTTTAGGCATCGATGTCCGGCCAAGCTGTTCTGTTTCAAATAGCCCCCCTCCACATAAAAAGTCTCCTAATGCATCAACCAATGGCAAGGCTAAGATTCCTGATATTACACCAGAAAAACAGGACATTCCAAAAGACCTGCTAAATATCTCAAGTCCGGACATGAATGCTCCTATGATACCGATAAAATCCAAAAACACACGATTAAAAATGCAGCATAGGTTTAGCGATTGCACATGGCTAGAAGGATCTTTTTCCATACCACCAAATTTGTTAAAAACAATTTATCATGATAAAAAGCTAGACTCTAGATATTACCCGTTTTATTTGCGTTCCCAAATATTTAAATATGTAAATAATACATGCCTTATTGTTTTTAAATTTGTTAAATATAAAAAAAAATCTGAACAAATCGACATTTTTGGCCTATGTAAGCAGAATAATTCGAATTGTAAAAAGTTCAAAATTATCTTGGATTTATCTACACTTTTGGTGAAAGTATTTTCTTCGTCAGAACATTTTAGTCACCCTAATTACTGCACTGCGCAATCTCGAGGAATAGAAAGAAAAAAAATGAAACAGTCACTTTTAATTAAAAAACCACATGGCCTGAAAAAAGAATATCTGCTAGAACTCAACAAAAATTTAGCGACGAACGCAAAAAACCTTCAAAATGTAAAGTCAGATGTTACCATGAGGAAAATGCGGTCAGAAGTTTTATCGTCTATGGATAGGCACAAAAATGATATTTTAGACTTAATTTTAATGCAAAAGGAGCACCCCGAATATATTAAAGAAGTGTCTGTCCCTTTCAATATCAAAGTATATAGTATCGAACAACTACAAGTACTCAAAAAAGAATCTAAAAATCTAAGTTTACCTATAGTTCATTTCGATGCCACTGGCACAGTGGTAAGAAAACCTGATCCTTCCTTTAAAAGAATTTATTTTTATTCGGCAGTTATTCAAGCGCCAAAAGCAAATAGGATCTTTCCAATTTTTTCCATGGTATCATCTATACACGATTCTAACACAATCTTTAAACTATTTAATGACTTTAGATTTTTTTGTGAACATCATAACTTTTGGCCTGCTTTTTCCAAAATCGTAACAGATTTTTCTTTTGCCAATCTGCACGCCATGTGTAAATCACTAAACCGATGCTCTTTGTCAGAGTATTTAAATAAATGCTACGAACTTCTTACGGATTCTAATAAATCGTACTTGGATTTAATCCAAGTTCATTTATGTTGCGCACATTTTATGAAAATGGTGTCCAACGACGTGGATAAGATAAGTACTAATTTCGAACAAACATTTTATTTTAAAGATTTGATAGCTATTGCTATTCAAACATACAATTTGCAAGATTTTGATGAATACGTAAGAAATTTGGCCATAGTTATGAATTCAAAGTTTTTAAACGACTATGTCGCAAGTGCAATGGATCAACTCTCAACTACAAACTCATTAAAAAAAAGAAGTTCTCTACAGGATCTTATTTCGAATGATTTGGGAATTCCAGCAGAACTGGAAGATAATTTGGAAGAAGGTTTACATAAGAGTAGTCCTTTCTTTAAGAGATATTTTAGCATTTTAATAAATATTAGAGAAAATTGCTCAGATTCTGGTCCAACTAACATTTTTTATAACCCTCATATGTATAATCATATCTTAAACAAGTACGTGCCTTTAAGTCCGTTATGGACAGGTTTACTTCTTGACGAAGACACGCGACTCAGTAATGCACCAGCTGAAAATTATTTTTGTCAAGTAAAATTAAACATCTTAGACTCAAAGAAGAACTTGAAATGCTCTAGATTCCTTAGACTATTAAGAAAAGACGTTCTCGCTTTGAAAGTCGAGTCTGATTTAGGGATACCCAAAAATCGTTTAACAAAATTGTATGCCGAAAGCGAACAGGGCTCTCAAGAACGATGGGAAAAAAAAAGGAAAAAGGTGGATACGCATTTTGAGGGCAGATTTTTGAAAACATTCAATAAACCTAAAACCGACGACCCCTGTGACGACCTAACCGACCACCAAAATAATAATTATTATTCAAACAATACTTATGACGAAAATAATTTTGTAAATGAGTGTCGATCATTTCTCGAAAAAATATCTTTGAGCAAGTTTCAAAAACTCCGCCTAGAAGAAATGACCAGAAGTCAAGGAAATTCTCAACTTTGGAAAGAAGAGCGGCGTATTCGAGTTACATCTTCATTTTTTGGCAGAATATGTAAAGCAAAAAATGAAGACTCATACGAAACCATTGTGAAAAGTATTTTGTGCCCTAAGGAACTTAATGTCCCAGCTGTTAAATATGGTTTGTTAAATGAAGATGTAGCTCGAAAAACCTACAGCCACAAATTTAAAGTGAACGTCGCCAGCGCTGGTTTGTTCATACATTCCAAATACCCTTTTATTGCGGCGTCACCTGATGGGTTAGTTGGAGACTCAAAAATCATCGAAATTAAATGTCCCTATAAGATCAGAGATTTCGACCCCAATTCATGTGACTTAGATTTTCTTGATACAACTAACGAGAACATAAACAAAAAACATACTTACTATTATCAGATTCAAGGTGCGCTAGAAATTACAGACAGACCACAATGTGACTTGGTGATATTTTCAAAAAAAGGTCTAAAGTTGGTCGAAGTTGAGCGTTCAAATGATTTTTGGCAAGGTGTTAAAGACAAATTAATTGAATTTTATATGAATCACTTGCTCCCACGAATTATTTTTCCCAATGTAAACTTAAATAAACAGCAGAAAAAATGGGTTACAGTAAAGTCACTTTCATTTTTTAATAATGGGTTAGTAATAAATACCAATTATTACAAAAAACTAAAAAATGAAAGAGAGTATCCTGTAACTTATCTAGAAAATATTGAAGGTACAATAAAGCAAATCACTATTGACGATTATTTGTCATTAAATGATAAACAACAATTACATAGCTTCATTATAGACCATTGTTTTTTTTTATTTGATAAAACTAAGGAGTATCAAATATTTTCTGTGGAGCAGTCCTCCATTATTTTTGGGGACAGAAGTGATATTTTACCATCTTTTTACAACAACATTAAATTTACAAAGGACAAAGTAGCGATGCCTTTTGAAAAAGGCAATCACTATTTGCTTATTTTAATTCATTTTGAAAAACAAGAATTCATTCTTCTTGATCCTGTGGGACACGAAAATGTACTAGCAGGCAAATACTTCAAAAAAATTAAGGAAGTTATTTTTAGGCCTAAAAATATTAACTTGAGGTGGAACTTGAAAACGGAAAGTCACATAACACAAACAGATGGTTACAACTGTGGAGTATATATTATATACTTTTTTCATCAAGTTGTAAATAATTTAAATCTTATGGATCCGATTCCAAATTTGTTAGCCTATAGAAATAATTTAAAATATCTTCTATTAGAGAATTCAAGTTCACTAAAGAATCTTTGTTTCTATTGTAATAGTATTGTGGAAAATGCTTGCTTTAAATGCAATTGTTGCCACCGTGTTACCCATTTTAAATGTATTTTGAGCCAAAAAGACATTGACAATAACATTGCAATGAAAGATAGAACAATAAATAATATCTGTGATTTATGTAGACTTAACTAGAACCTACCTTTAATTGAAGTACTACAAAAGATGTGATTTATTTATTATAAAATGTTAATAATTAAGGCAAAAACTAGGTGAAGGGTTTATATTAATTATTTTGTTATTTTTGTTTTGTTTATTATTCTATTATTTCTGTTAAAAAAATTTAGTTTATTTTTTTTTAGTTTTTAAGTTGTTAAATTTAAAAATTATGTATGTAATTATATAATTTATGAGTTCATAATGTTGTTTTTGGTCATCATAAAAAAAAAAAACTTGTGATAGTAACTTTGTCCTGAACCATTACAATTACTTAATGTGATTTATTATTATATTTCTTATATTATTCTCTAAAATGTCAGTATTTATTTGCATTGCACTAAGCTTTAAAATCAATATACAATATAAATATATATATTTATATATAATTGAATGGAAAGCTATCTATATTAGCATAAGTAATATAAATTAGGTATTGTTTATTTAACTATAAATCTTAAACTATAGATTTTCTAAAGTGAAAATGTTTCTACACATTTATTTAGCATATAGGTACTAAATTTAACTTATTTTATACACTTTAGGGATTAAAAGTACCCTTTGAATCCCGGTTTTAGGGAAGTAAAGTGCGTCTTTTAATCCCCGCGGGATTAAATTTCACTTTATTTCCCGGGGATAAATAATGAAACAGGAATTAGAAGGGTACTTTTAATCCCTACGGGTCTGTTCCTCATAAGTGCGGCTTCAAAAACTTCAACAAAATCAAAAATAAAATGTTAAATTGTAGGGTTTTAACTCTATTATTTTTTTACATGTGGCAAATAACAGGTGCTAACTATCATAATAGCAAACACTTGCATTTCTCTAAATAAAACACCCTGTATATTTTTGGCTAGAATTTTTTTTTTCTTCTGATCCCAAATATACCATATATGTCGATATTTGGTTCAGCTGTTCTTACGCTATTTAACTTTAAAAATGCATTTATTCTTAAATTAAATATTTTTTCGATTCCTTATATCAATGGTACGGTTTAATTATTGCAATTTTAAACTTAAATAACGCAAAAAAAGCTGAACCAAATATCAACATATATGGTATATTTGAAATCAGAAAAAAAAAACAATAATTCTAGCCCAAAATATACAGGGTATTTCATAAAAAAAATGTTAGTATTTGTGATTAAGACAGTTAACACCTGTCATTTGTGCGTCTTGACATATGCAAAAGATAATAGAGGTTAAACCTTTCAACTTTCAAATTTAACCTTTTTTTAAATTTTTTTTGTTTGTTTAAGTTGTAAAAGCCGCACTGATTATAAGCCACCACTGTATACCACTTAGTCCCTAAGTATATAAAATACTATTTTTTTTTGCAATAATAATTATCTGTTATTAACGCCCACTAATTAATTCGTTTAAAACAATTTTTTTTTTCACAATTCGTAATTTGTTATATTATAATATAATCTCAAAATTGAAATAAAATAGTGTCTTGATGAGTTTTGGAGTTTCAATTTCATACTTAAAAAAGCCCACCTATCTTATAGATATCTACATAAATTTAAAAAAAATCTAAATTGTTTTACCTGATCGGCATATTATTTATTATTTTTGTTTATTATTTATAGACCCACTAGTTTCATAAATATGTTTTCACGCATATTTCATTGGTAGTATAAAAAATTTAAACACAATAAATAAAAGCACTTTTTCTCACTCACTTAATTTTTTTTTCATACAAAGGCTAGTTTTTAACACACTCCGACGGCAGGTAAGGGGGTTTCCTTTGGAGGGAATGTTTGAAATGGTTTTAGTTATCGTCCCAATCAAGTTTTAGAGCGTTACAGTTTTCCGAAATGTGTTTTTCCAATTTTTTTCTATCATTTTCGCACTAAGGGTAGTTTTTAACACACTCCGACGGCAGGTAAGGGGATTTCCTTTGGAGGGAATGTTTGAAATGGTTCTAGTTATCGTCTCAATCAAGTTTCAGAGCGTTACAGTTTTCCGAAATGTGTTTTTCCAATTTTTTTCTATCATTTTCGCAATAAGGGTAGTTTTTAACACACTCCGACGGCAGGTAAGGGGATTTCCTTTGGAGGGAATGTTTGAAATGGTTCTAGTTATCGTCTCAATCAAGTTTCAGAGCGTTACAGTTTTCCGAAATGTGTTTTTCCAATTTTTTTCTATCATTTTCGCACTAAGGGTAGTTTTTAACACACTCCGACGGCAGGTAAGGGGATTTCCTTTGGAGGGAATGTTTGAAATGGTTCTAGTTATCGTCCCAATCAAGTTTTAGAGCGTTACAGTTTTCCGAAATGTGCTTTTCCAAATTTTTCCATTACTTTCATACTAAGGGTGGTTTTTAACACACTCCGACGGCAGGTAAGGGGATTTCCTTTGGAGGGAATGTTTGAAATGGTTCTAGTTATCGTCTCAATCAAGTTTCAGAGCGTTACAGTTTTCCGAAATGTGTTTTTCCAATTTTTTTCTATCATTTTCGCACTAAGGGTAGTTTTTAACACACTCCGACGGCAGGTAAGGGGATTTCCCTTGGAGGGAATGTTTGAAATGGTTCTAGTTATCGTCTCAATCAAGTTTCAGAGCGTTACAGTTTTCCGAAATGTGTTTTTCCAATTTTTTTCTATCATTTTCGCACTAAGGGTAGTTTTTAACACACTCCGACGGCAGGTAAGGGGATTTCCTTTGGAGGGAATGTTTGAAATGGTTCTAGTTATCGTCTCAATGAAGTTTCAGAGCGTTACAGTTTTCCGAAATGTGTTTTTCCAATTTTTTTCTATCATTTTCGCACTAAGGGTAGTTTTTAACACACTCCGACGGCAGGTAAGGGGATTTCCTTTGGAGGGAATGTTTGAAATGGTTCTAGTTATCGTCTCAATCAAGTTTCAGAGCGTTACAGTTTTCCGAAATGTGTTTTTTTCCAATTTTTTTCTATCATTTTCACACTAAGGGTAGTTTTTAACACACTCCGACGGCAGGTAAGGGGATTTCCTTTGGAGGGAATGTTTGAAATGGTTCTAGTTATCGTCTCAATCAAGTTTCAGAGCGTTACAGTTTTCCGAAATGTGTTTTTCCAATTTTTTTCTATCATTTTCGCACTAAGGGTAGTTTTTAACACACTCCGACGGCAGGTAAGGGGATTTCCTTTGGAGGGAATGTTTGAAATGGTTCTAGTTATCGTCTCAATCAAATTTCAGAGCGTTACAGTTTTCCGAAATGTGTTTTTCCAATTTTTTTCTATCATTTTCGCACTAAGGGTGGTTTTTAACACACTCCGACGGCAGGTAAGGGGATTTCCTTTGGAGGGAATGTTTGAAATGGTTCTAGTTATCGTCTCAATCAAGTTTCAGAGCGTTACAGTTTTCCGAAATGTGTTTTTCCAATTTTTTTCCATTATTTTCATACTAAGGGTGGTTTTTAACACACTCCGACGGCAGGTAAGGGGATTTCCTTTGGAGGGAATGTCTGAAATGGTTCTAGTTATCGTCTCAATCAAGTTTCAGAGCGTTACAGTTTACCGAAATGTGTTTTTCCAATTTTTTTCCATTATTTTCATACTAAGGGTGGTTTTTAACACACTCCGACGGCAGGTAAGGGGATTTCCTTTGGAGGGAATGTTTGAAATGGTTCTAGTTATCGTCTCAATCAAGTTTCAGAGCGTTACAGTTTTCCGAAATGTGTTTTTCCAATTTTTTTCCATTATTTTCATACTAAGGGTGGTTTTTAACACACTCCGACGGCAGGTAAGGGGATTTCCTTTGGAGGGAATGTTTGAAATGGTTCTAGTTATCGTCTCAATCAAGTTTCAGAGCGTTACAGTTTTCCGAAATGTGTTTTTCCAATTTTTTTCTAACATTTTCGCACTAAGGGTAGTTTTTAACACACTCCGACGGCAGGTAAGGGGATTTCCTTTGGAGGGAATGTTTGAAATGGTTCCAGTTATCCTCTCAATCAAGTTTCAGAGCGTTACAGTTTTCCGAAATGTGTTTTTCCAATTTTTTTCTATCATTTTCGCACTAAGGGTAGTTTTTAACACACTCCGACGGCAGGTAAGGGGATTTCCTTTGGAGGGAATGTTTGAAATGGTTCTAGTTATCGCCCCAATCAAGTTTTAGAGCGTTACAGTTTTCCGAAATGTGCTTTTCAAATTTTTTTCCATTATTTTCATACTAAGGGTGGTTTTTAACACACTCCGACGGCAGGTAAGGGGATTTCCTTTGGAGGGAATGTTTGAAATGGTTCTAGTTATCGTCTCAATCAAGTTTCAGAGCGTTACAGTTTTCCGAAATGTGTTTTTCCAATTTTTTTCTATCATTTTCGCACTAAGGGTAGTTTTTAACACACTCCGACGGCAGGTAAGGGGATTTCCTTGGGAGGGAATGTTTGAAATGGTTCTAGTTATCGTCCCAATCAAGTTTTAGAGCGTTACAGTTTTCCGAAATGTGCTTTTCCAAATTTTTCCATTACTTTCATACTAAGGGTGGTTTTTAACACACTCCGACGGCAGGTAAGGGGATTTCCTTTGGAGGGAATGTTTGAAATGGTTCTAGTTATCGTCTCAATCAAGTTTCAGAGCGTTACAGTTTTCCGAAATGTGTTTTTCCAATTTTTTTCTATCATTTTCGCACTAAGGGTAGTTTTTAACACACTCCGACGGCAGGTAAGGGGATTTCCTTTGGAGGGAATGTTTGAAATGGTTCCAGTTATCGTCTCAATCAAGTTTCAGAGCGTTACAGTTTTCCGAAATGTGTTTTTCCAATTTTTTTCTATCATTTTCGCACTAAGGGTAGTTTTTAACACACTCCGACGGCAGGTAAGGGGATTTCCTTGGGAGGGAATGTTTGAAATGGTTCTAGTTATCGTCCCAATCAAGTTTTAGAGCGTTACAGTTTTCCGAAATGTGCTTTTCCAAATTTTTCCATTACTTTCATACTAAGGGTGGTTTTTAACACACTCCGACGGCAGGTAAGGGGATTTCCTTTGGAGGGAATGTTTGAAATGGTTCTAGTTATCGTCTCAATCAAGTTTCAGAGCGTTACAGTTTTCCGAAATGTGTTTTTCCAATTTTTTTCTATCATTTTCGCACTAAGGGTAGTTTTTAACACACTCCGACGGCAGGTAAGGGGATTTCCTTTGGAGGGAATGTTTGAAATGGTTCTAGTTATCGTCTCAATCAAGTTTCAGAGCGTTACAGTTTTCCGAAATGTGTTTTTCCAATTTTTTTCTATCATTTTCGCACTAAGGGTAGTTTTTAACACACTCCGACGGCAGGTAAGGGGATTTCCTTTGGAGAGAATGTTTGAAATGGTTCTAGTTATCGTCTCAATCAAGTTTCAGAGCGTTACAGTTTTCCGAAATGTGTTTTTCCAATTTTTTTCTATCATTTTCGCAATAAGGGTAGTTTTTAACACACTCCGACGGCAGGTAAGGGGATTTCCTTTGGAGGGAATGTTTGAAATGGTTCTAGTTATCGTCCCAATCAAGTTTTAGAGCGTTACAGTTTTCCGAAATGTGCTTTTCCAATTTTTTTCCATTATTTTCATACTAAGGGTGGTTTTTAACACACTCCGACGGCAGGTAAGGGGATTTCCTTTGGAGGGAATGTTTGAAATGGTTCTAGTTATCGTCTCAATCAAGTTTCAGAGCGTTACAGTTTTCCGAAATGTGTTTTTCCAATTTTTTTCTATCATTTTCGCACTAAGGGTAGTTTTTAACACACTCCGACGGCAGGTAAGGGGATTTCCTTTGGAGAGAATGTTTGAAATGGTTCTAGTTATCGTCTCAATCAAGTTTCAGAGCGTTACAGTTTTCCGAAATGTGTTTTTCCAATTTTTTTCTATTATTTTCGCACTAAGGGTAGTTTTTAACACACTCCGACGGCAGGTAAGGGGATTTCCTTTGGAGGATATGTTTGAAATGGTTCTAGTTATCGTCTCAATCAAGTTTCAGAGCGTTACAGTTTTCCGAAATGCGTTTTTCCAATTTTTTTCTAACATTTTCGCACTAAGGGTAGTTTTTAACACACTCCGACGGCAGGTAAGGGGATTTGCTTTGGAGGGCATGTTTGAAATGGTTCTAGTTATCGTCTCAATCAAGTTTCAGAGCGTTACAGTTTTCCGAAATGTGTTTTTCCAATTTTTTTCTATCATTTTCGCACTAAGGGTAGTTTTTAACACACTCCGACGGCAGGTAAGGGGATTTCCTTTGGAGAGAATGTTTGAAATGGTTCCAGTTATCGTCTCAATCAAGTTTCAGAGCGTTACAGTTTTCCGAAATGTGTTTTCCCAATTTTTTTCTATCATTTTCGCATTAAGGGTAGTTTTTAACACACTCCGACGGCAGGTAAGGGGATTTCCTTTGGTGGGAATGTTTGAAATGGTTCTAGTTATCGTCTCAATCAAGTTTCAGAGCGTTACAGTTTTCCGAAATGTGTTTTTCCAATTTTTTCTAACATTTTCGCACTAAGGGTAGTTTTTAACACACTCCGACGGCAGGTAAGGGGATTTCCTTTGGAGGGAATGTTTGAAATGGTTCTAGTTATCGTCTCAATCAAGTTTCAGAGCGTTACAGTTTTCCAAAATGTGTTTTTTCCAATTTTTTTCTATCATTTTCGCACTAAGGGTAGTTTTTAACACACTCCGACGGCAGGTAAGGGGATTTCCTTTGGAGAGAATGTTTGAAATGGTTCCAGTTATCGTCTCAATCAAGTTTCAGAGCGTTACAGTTTTCCGAAATGTGTTTTCCCAATTTTTTTCTATCATTTTCGCACTAAGGGTAGTTTTTAACACACTCCGACGGCAGGTAAGGGGATTTCCTTTGGAGGGAATGTTTGAAATGGTTCTAGTTATCGTCTCAATCAAGTTTCAGAGCGTTACAGTTTTCCGAAATGTGTTTTTCCAATTTTTTTCTATCATTTTCGCACTAAGGGTAGTTTTTAACACACTCCGACGGCAGGTAAGGGGATTTCCTTTGGAGGGAATGTTTGAAATGGTTCCAGTTATCGTCTCAATCAAGTTTCAGAGCGTTACAGTTTTCCGAAATGTGTTTTTCAAATTTTTTTCTATCATTTTCGCACTAAGGGTAGTTTTTAACACACTCCGACGGCAGGTAAGGGGATTTCCCTTGGACGGAATGTTTGAAATGGTTCTAGTTATCGTCTCAATCAAGTTTCAGAGCGTTACAGTTTTCCGAAATGTGTTTTTCCAATTTTTTTCTATCATTTTCGCACTAAGGGTAGTTTTTAACACACTCCGACGGCAGGTAAGGGGATTTCCTTTGGAGGGAATGTTTGAAATGGTTCTAGTTATCGTCTCAATGAAGTTTCAGAGCGTTACAGTTTTCCGAAATGTGTTTTTTTAATTTTTTTCTATCATTTTCGCACTAAGGGTAGTTTTTAACACACTCCGACGGCAGGTAAGGGGATTTCCTTTGGAGGGAATGTTTGAAATGGTTCTAGTTATCGTCTCAATCAAGTTTCAGAGCGTTACAGTTTTCCGAAATGTGTTTTTTCCAATTTTTTTCTATCATTTTCGCACTAAGGGTAGTTTTTAACACACTCCGACGGCAGGTAAGGGGATTTCCTTTGGAGGGAATGTTTGAAATGGTTCTAGTTATCGTCTCAATCAAGTTTCAGAGCGTTACAGTTTTCCGAAATGTGTTTTTCCAATTTTTTTCTATCATTTTCGCACTAAGGGTAGTTTTTAACACACTCCGACGGCAGGTAAGGGGATTTCCTTTGGAGGGAATGTTTGAAATGGTTCTAGTTATCGTCTCAATCAAATTTCAGAGCGTTACAGTTTTCCGAAATGTGTTTTTCCAATTTTTTTCTATCATTTTCGCACTAAGGGTGGTTTTTAACACACTCCGACGGCAGGTAAGGGGATTTCCTTTGGAGGGAATGTTTGAAATGGTTCCAGTTATCCTCTCAATCAAGTTTCAGAGCGTTACAGTTTTCCGAAATGTGTTTTTCCAATTTTTTTCTATCATTTTCGCACTAAGGGTAGTTTTTAACACACTCCGACGGCAGGTAAGGGGATTTCCTTTGCAGGGAATGTTTGAAATGGTTCTAGTTATCGCCCCAATCAAGTTTTAGAGCGTTACAGTTTTCCGAAATGTGCTTTTCAAATTTTTTTCCATTATTTTCATACTAAGGGTGGTTTTTAACACACTCCGACGGCAGGTAAGGGGATTTCCTTTGGAGGGAATGTTTGAAATGGTTCTAGTTATCGTCTCAATCAAGTTTCAGAGCGTTACAGTTTTCCGAAATGTGTTTTTCCAATTTTTTTCTATCATTTTCGCACTAAGGGTAGTTTTTAACACACTCCGACGGCAGGTAAGGGGATTTCCTTTGGAGGGAATGTTTGAAATGGTTCCAGTTATCGTCTCAATCAAGTTTCAGAGCGTTACAGTTTTCCGAAATGTGTTTTTCCAATTTTTTTCTATCATTTTCGCACTAAGGGTAGTTTTTAACACACTCCGACGGCAGGTAAGGGGATTTCCTTTGGAGGGAATGTTTGAAATGGTTCTAGTTATCGTCCCAATCAAGTTTTAGAGCGTTACAGTTTTCCGAAATGTGCTTTTCCAAATTTTTCCATTACTTTCATACTAAGGGTGGTTTTTAACACACTCCGACGGCAGGTAAGGGGATTTCCTTTGGAGGGAATGTTTGAAATGGTTCTAGTTATCGTCCCAATCAAGTTTTAGAGCGTTACAGTTTTCCGAAATGTGCTTTTCCAAATTTTTCCATTACTTTCATACTAAGGGTGGTTTTTAACACACTCCGACGGCAGGTAAGGGGATTTCCTTTGGAGGGAATGTTTGAAATGGTTCTAGTTATCGTCTCAATCAAGTTTCAGAGCGTTACAGTTTTCCGAAATGTGTTTTTCCAATTTTTTTCTATCATTTTCGCACTAAGGGTAGTTTTTAACACACTCCGACGGCAGGTAAGGGGATTTCCTTTGGAGGGAATGTTTGAAATGGTTCTAGTTATCGTCTCAATCAAGTTTCAGAGCGTTACAGTTTTCCGAAATGTGTTTTTCCAATTTTTTTCTATCATTTTCGCAATAAGGGTAGTTTTTAACACACTCCGACGGCAGGTAAGGGGATTTCCTTTGGAGGGAATGTTTGAAATGGTTCTAGTTATCGTCCCAATCAAGTTTTATAGAGCGTTACAGTTTTCCGAAATGTGCTTTTCCAATTTTTTTCCATTATTTTCATACCAAGGGTGGTTTTTAACACACTCCGACGGCAGGTAAGGGGATTTCCTTTGGAGGGAATGTTTGAAATGGTTCTAGTTATCGTCTCAATCAAGTTTCAGAGCGTTACAGTTTTCCGAAATGTGTTTTTCCAATTTTTTTCTATCATTTTCGCAATAAGGGTAGTTTTTAACACACTCCGACGGCAGGTAAGGGGATTTCCTTTGGAGGGAATGTTTGAAATGGTTCTAGTTATCGTCCCAATCAAGTTTTAGAGCGTTACAGTTTTCCGAAATGTGCTTTTCCAATTTTTTTCCATTATTTTCATACTAAGGGTGGTTTTTAACACACTCCGACGGCAGGTAAGGGGATTTCCTTTGGAGGGAATGTTTGAAATGGTTCTAGTTATCGTCTCAATCAAGTTTCAGAGCGTTACAGTTTTCCGAAATGTGTTTTTCCAATTTTTTTCTATCATTTTCGCACTAAGGGTAGTTTTTAACACACTCCGACGGCAGGTAAGGGGATTTCCTTTGGAGGGAATGTTTGAAATGGTTCTAGTTATCGTTTCAATCAAGTTTCAGAGCGTTACAGTTTTCCGAAATGTGTTTTTTCCAATTTTTTTCTATTATTTTCGCACTAAGGGTAGTTTTTAACACACTCCGACGGCAGGTAAGGGGATTTCCTTTGGAGGATATGTTTGAAATGGTTCTAGTTATCGTCTCAATCAAGTTTCAGAGCGTTACAGTTTTCCGAAATGCGTTTTTCCAATTTTTTTCTAACATTTTCGCACTAAGGGTAGTTTTTAACACACTCCGACGGCAGGTAAGGGGATTTGCTTTGGAGGGCATGTTTGAAATGGTTCTAGTTATCGTCTCAATCAAGTTTCAGAGCGTTACAGTTTTCCGAAATGTGTTTTTCCAATTTTTTTCTATCATTTTCGCACTAAGGGTAGTTTTTAACACACTCCGACGGCAGGTAAGGGGATTTCCTTTGGAGAGAATGTTTGAAATGGTTCCAGTTATCGTCTCAATCAAGTTTCAGAGCGTTACAGTTTTCCGAAATGTGTTTTCCCAATTTTTTTCTATCATTTTCGCATTAAGGGTAGTTTTTAACACACTCCGACGGCAGGTAAGGGGATTTCCTTTGGTGGGAATGTTTGAAATGGTTCTAGTTATCGTCTCAATCAAGTTTCAGAGCGTTACAGTTTTCCGAAATGTGTTTTTCCAATTTTTTCTAACATTTTCGCACTAAGGGTAGTTTTTAACACACTCCGACGGCAGGTAAGGGGATTTCCTTTGGAGGGAATGTTTGAAATGGTTCTAGTTATCGTCTCAATCAAGTTTCAGAGCGTTACAGTTTTCCAAAATGTGTTTTTCCAATTTTTTTCTATCATTTTCGCACTAAGGGTAGTTTTTAACACACTCCGACGGCAGGTAAGGGGATTTCCTTTGGAGAGAATGTTTGAAATGGTTCCAGTTATCGTCTCAATCAAGTTTCAGAGCGTTACAGTTTTCCGAAATGTGTTTTCCCCAATTTTTTTCTATCATTTTCGCACTAAGGGTAGTTTTTAACACACTCCGACGGCAGGTAAGGGGATTTCCTTTGGAGGGAATGTTTGAAATGGTTCTAGTTATCGTCTCAATCAAGTTTCAGAGCGTTACAGTTTTCCGAAATGTGTTTTTCCAATTTTTTTCTATCATTTTCGCACTAAGGGTAGTTTTTAACACACTCCGACGGCAGGTAAGGGGATTTCCTTTGGAGGGAATGTTTGAAATGGTTCCAGTTATCGTCTCAATCAAGTTTCAGAGCGTTACAGTTTTCCGAAATGTGTTTTTCAAATTTTTTTCTATCATTTTCGCACTAAGGGTAGTTTTTAACACACTCCGACGGCAGGTAAGGGGATTTCCCTTGGACGGAATGTTTGAAATGGTTCTAGTTATCGTCTCAATCAAGTTTCAGAGCGTTACAGTTTTCCGAAATGTGTTTTTCCAATTTTTTTCTATCATTTTCGCACTAAGGGTAGTTTTTAACACACTCCGACGGCAGGTAAGGGGATTTCCTTTGGAGGGAATGTTTGAAATGGTTCTAGTTATCGTCTCAATGAAGTTTCAGAGCGTTACAGTTTTCCGAAATGTGTTTTTTTAATTTTTTTCTATCATTTTCGCACTAAGGGTAGTTTTTAACACACTCCGACGGCAGGTAAGGGGATTTCCTTTGGAGGGAATGTTTGAAATGGTTCTAGTTATCGTCTCAATCAAGTTTCAGAGCGTTACAGTTTTCCGAAATGTGTTTTTTCCAATTTTTTTCTATCATTTTCGCACTAAGGGTAGTTTTTAACACACTCCGACGGCAGGTAAGGGGATTTCCTTTGGAGGGAATGTTTGAAATGGTTCTAGTTATCGTCTCAATCAAGTTTCAGAGCGTTACAGTTTTCCGAAATGTGTTTTTCCAATTTTTTTCTATCATTTTCGCACTAAGGGTAGTTTTTAACACACTCCGACGGCAGGTAAGGGGATTTCCTTTGGAGGGAATGTTTGAAATGGTTCTAGTTATCGTCTCAATCAAATTTCAGAGCGTTACAGTTTTCCGAAATGTGTTTTTCCAATTTTTTTCTATCATTTTCGCACTAAGGGTGGTTTTTAACACACTCCGACGGCAGGTAAGGGGATTTCCTTTGGAGGGAATGTTTGAAATGGTTCCAGTTATCCTCTCAATCAAGTTTCAGAGCGTTACAGTTTTCCGAAATGTGTTTTTCCAATTTTTTTCTATCATTTTCGCACTAAGGGTAGTTTTTAACACACTCCGACGGCAGGTAAGGGGATTTCCTTTGCAGGGAATGTTTGAAATGGTTCTAGTTATCGCCCCAATCAAGTTTTAGAGCGTTACAGTTTTCCGAAATGTGCTTTTCAAATTTTTTTCCATTATTTTCATACTAAGGGTGGTTTTTAACACACTCCGACGGCAGGTAAGGGGATTTCCTTTGGAGGGAATGTTTGAAATGGTTCTAGTTATCGTCTCAATCAAGTTTCAGAGCGTTACAGTTTTCCGAAATGTGTTTTTTCCAATTTTTTTCTATCATTTTCGCACTAAGGGTAGTTTTTAACACACTCCGACGGCAGGTAAGGGGATTTCCTTTGGAGGGAATGTTTGAAATGGTTCCAGTTATCGTCTCAATCAAGTTTCAGAGCGTTACAGTTTTCCGAAATGTGTTTTTCCAATTTTTTTCTATCATTTTCGCACTAAGGGTAGTTTTTAACACACTCCGACGGCAGGTAAGGGGATTTCCTTTGGAGGGAATGTTTGAAATGGTTCTAGTTATCGTCCCAATCAAGTTTTAGAGCGTTACAGTTTTCCGAAATGTGCTTTTCCAAATTTTTCCATTACTTTCATACTAAGGGTGGTTTTTAACACACTCCGACGGCAGGTAAGGGGATTTCCTTTGGAGGGAATGTTTGAAATGGTTCTAGTTATCGTCCCAATCAAGTTTTAGAGCGTTACAGTTTTCCGAAATGTGCTTTTCCAAATTTTTCCATTACTTTCATACTAAGGGTGGTTTTTAACACACTCCGACGGCAGGTAAGGGGATTTCCTTTGGAGGGAATGTTTGAAATGGTTCTAGTTATCGTCTCAATCAAGTTTCAGAGCGTTACAGTTTTCCGAAATGTGTTTTTTCCAATTTTTTTCTATCATTTTCGCACTAAGGGTAGTTTTTAACACACTCCGACGGCAGGTAAGGGGATTTCCTTTGGAGGGAATGTTTGAAATGGTTCTAGTTATCGTCTCAATCAAGTTTCAGAGCGTTACAGTTTTCCGAAATGTGTTTCCAATTTTTTTCTATCATTTTCGCAATAAGGGTAGTTTTTAACACACTCCGACGGCAGGTAAGGGGATTTCCTTTGGAGGGAATGTTTGAAATGGTTCTAGTTATCGTCCCAATCAAGTTTTATAGAGCGTTACAGTTTTCCGAAATGTGCTTTTCCAATTTTTTTCCATTATTTTCATACCAAGGGTGGTTTTTAACACACTCCGACGGCAGGTAAGGGGATTTCCTTTGGAGGGAATGTTTGAAATGGTTCTAGTTATCGTCTCAATCAAGTTTCAGAGCGTTACAGTTTTCCGAAATGTGTTTTTCCAATTTTTTTCTATCATTTTCGCAATAAGGGTAGTTTTTAACACACTCCGACGGCAGGTAAGGGGATTTCCTTTGGAGGGAATGTTTGAAATGGTTCTAGTTATCGTCCCAATCAAGTTTTAGAGCGTTACAGTTTTCCGAAATGTGCTTTTCCAATTTTTTTCCATTATTTTCATACTAAGGGTGGTTTTTAACACACTCCGACGGCAGGTAAGGGGATTTCCTTTGGAGGGAATGTTTGAAATGGTTCTAGTTATCGTCTCAATCAAGTTTCAGAGCGTTACAGTTTTCCGAAATGTGTTTTTCCAATTTTTTTCTATCATTTTCGCACTAAGGGTAGTTTTTAACACACTCCGACGGCAGGTAAGGGGATTTCCTTTGGAGGGAATGTTTGAAATGGTTCTAGTTATCGTAACATTCAAGTTTCAGAGCGTTACAGTTTCCCGAAATGTGTTTTTTCCAATTTTTTTCTATCATTTTCGTACTAAGGGTAGTTTTTAACACACTCCGACGGCAGGTAAGGGGATTTCCTTTGGAGGGAATGTTTGAAATGGTTCTAGTTATCGTTTCAATCAAGTTTCAGAGCGTTACAGTTTTCCGAAATGTGTTTTTTCCAATTTTTTTCTATTTTTTTCGTACTTAGGGTAGTTTTTGACACACTCCGACGGCAGGTAAGGGGTTGTCCTTTGGTGGAAATGTTAGAAATGGTTCTGATGATCGTCCCACTGGGTTTGATGGTGTTATATTTTTCCGAAATGTGCTTTTCCAATTATTTTAATAATAAGGGTTGATCCCAGCCTGACGGCAATAAGGGGTTGTTCTCCAAACTAGACGTACTTGAGGGCTATGTTAAAGACTATTCTTAATTTCATGGTGTTACATTTTATTTTAAAAAAGTTGTTTAGTAGATATTATTGTTCTACTTGATGTTTTATTAGGGGTAGTTTTTTTTTTTGTTATTCTGTTGTACTTTGCACGAGGGTATATAATAATAATGTACACAAAATTTGTAAATCAACCACTTTAAAAAAAAAAAGAGCTGCCAAAAAATGGCTGCTAACTTCACAATTTTGGCTGCTACAAATGGCTGCTAACTTCACATTTTTGGCTGCTGCAAAAAGGCTGCTAACTTCACACCGGTCAGATTATTGATTTATTTTTTCACGTCAAAATTAGACAAAGCATCGCGGCGAGAGTGGGAACTTTATGAAATAAGCAATGATCTTCCGACAATGAATGATTTTAATAAATTTTTAAAACAACGATGCGATTTATTAGAAAAAATTGAGGTCACAAATAAACCACCAGAAAAAACGGCTAACAAAACACCCGATTATAAAATTAATAATAAATTCAATAACAAAAAAGAATCTTATGCTAGTACAGAAAAACAAGGTGGTATGTTTTGCTATTTTTGCAAGGGCAAGCATTCTGTTTTTCAGTGCGAAAAGTTTCTGAGAATTTCGCCTACCGAAAGATGCACTGAAATAAAAAGGGTTGGTCTTTGTAAGAATTGCTTAAGACCAGGGCATGATTTTTTAATTTGTTATCATTCTGGTTGTAAGAAATGTGGCAATCGCCACAATTCCTCGTTGCATGTTGAATTTTTCAAGCGATCTGAAAATAATAATAGTAAAAATGATCCAAGCGATGTTGCCTGACCTTCACAAAAATCTGGAAATCAAAATTACAATCGAGAGACCAATAATAAACAAGATGATAAAATAGGTATAGCTGCGGCTTTACATTCTAGTGAGGATTCTATGAGTCAAAATAGTTCTAGCGAGAAAACAACTGTTCAAAACCATTCTAGCGATGATACACTTGCTATAAATAGTCAAGTATTATTGTTTACGGCTATAATTAATGTGGAGGATTTAAAGGTAAATTACACAAGTGCAAGGCCCTGCTTGACAGTGGTTCAAGGAGCAATTTTGTTTCCGAGCGATTGTGCAAAAAATTAAATCTAGCGATGGAAAAGGTCAATTATAAAATAATAGGAATCGGTGAGTCAACATCCAAATTGAACTATCGAGTAAATTTAAATATGAAATCTTGTACTAGCGATTATAAAGCTACAATTGAGTGTTTAGTTTTGAAAAATATCACAGAAAAATTACCATCAGTGACTTTCGATAAAAGTTTTTTAAATGTACCAGATTATATACAGTTGGCAGATAAAGAATTTAATAAAACTAGCGAGATTGATATTTTATTAGGGTCAACCTTGTTTTCGGAATTTTTACAAGGTGGAAAAATTCAATTAAATAACTCAAAACTATACTTACAGGAAACACTCCTCGGATGGTTTGTAGGTGGTGTTATGTCAACAGAATTAAATCAATCTAAACAAGTTATTAGCTGTTTTTCTAGTGAGTTTAAAAGCGAACCTTCTCTCGACACACTCTTGACTAAATTTTGGGAAATAGAGGATGGTAATATTAAACCTAATTTAGGGTCAAACTTTTCTGAAGAAGAAAATTATCGTGAGGAAAATTTTGTAAATACTTTAGGGAAAAGTGGAAATGGTAATTTTATAGTTTCAATTCCTTTCAAAGGGAACTTACGAGATTTAGGCAAGTCACGAGATTATGCACTTCAAAGATTTTTATCTCAAGAACGTAGATTATCCAAAAATTCGTATTTGAAAATTGAATATGATAAGTTTATGTTGGAATTCTTAGAGTTAGGTCATATGTCCGAAGTTAAGGACAATAATGAAGAAAATCCTGATAAAATGGCCTATTATATGCCGCATCACGCCGTAGTACGTGATCAAAGCAAAACTACGAAAGTTAGGGTGGTTTTCGATGCGTCGATGAAAACAGATTCTGGGCTGTCGCTAAACGATGTCCAATGTGTAGATCCTACGTTGCAGGACGATCTTTTTTCTATAATACTCCATTTTCGTAAGCATGAATTTGTTATGACAGCGGATGTATCTAAAATGTACAGAATGATTCTAGTCAAAGATGAGCAGCGTAGCTTACAGCGCATTTTTTGGCGACAAGATCCAACAAGCGATTTAAAATGCTTTGAGTTAAATACGGTAACTTATGGCACGGCTTCGGCGCCATATTTAGCGGTGCGTTGTCTTGTTCAATTAGCAAAGGATTATGAGGTTATATACCCTAAAGCGAGCGAATTTATAAAAAACTCTTTTTACATGGACGATTATTTAGAGGGCGCCAGCAGTGGAAATGAAGTATTAGAGCTTCAATCACAAGTTTCAGAAACTCTTTCAAGTGCTGGTTTTCAACTAAGGAATTGGCTATGTAATAAAAAAGACCTTTTAAGTACATTTCAGGTAGATAAAAACCTAGAGGCTAGCATTTTAAACATCAATGAAAATGAAACTAATAAAACACTAGGAGTTTTGTGGGACTCGAATTCTGACACAATTCGATATTTAGTACCCAATTTTAAAAATCAGTAATAAGTAAACGTACTATTTTATCAGCGATTTCGCAAATTGTACCCTACTGTTGATTGTTTGTGCTAATTATGTCAAACAAAGCACAGATTAGGACAAAGCACGGCAGCCAGCTATTAGTAGAGTGCTAGGGTTTGTAGGTACTGAGTACTATCTACTGAAATAAATTAATGTGGGCGCCACCTAGTTAATTGTGACTTAACTAGGAAGATATCCTAATGATGTTATAAACAAAACCTGTGCAATTGGAGCGCTTAACAATAAAACAACTAATTAGGTACAATAATGGCTTTCTTCATTAAAAAATAATAACAATATTAAATAGGGATAGCCAGGATGTTATTGAAAAGGTGTTTAGGATTAGGCTTGTACCTAATTCGTAAATATTTGAATAAATAAAAAGTATGAAAATAATAAATATATGAATTTAAAATAAACAGTTTTAACACTTGTGAAAGATTGTAGACATGTAAACCCCATACTTTGTGAGTGGCTTGCTTACATCAAGTCCTACAACTTTTCCTCTACGACTTTTCTCGGAAATGGCACGTATGCGCGCAGGCGACTCGCAAACATGTCGATCTGACGTAGCTATGTTTCCTGATACATGTAGGTAAATCGAATTTTTTGATTTTTATGTCTAAATCACGGAAATCAACTTGGCCGACAAAAATAATGGCAAATTGGGGGAGTCCGATACCCCCAAAATGTCGATCTGACGTGGTTATGTTTCTTGATACATGAAAATCTAATTTCACGAATAATGTTTGATTTTTATTTCTAAATCACGGAAATCAACTTGGCCGACAAAAATAATGGCAAATTGGGGGAGTCCGATACCCCTAAAATGTTTGCGAGTCGCCTGCGCGCATACGTGCCATTTCCGAGAAAAGTCGTAGAGGATACGGATATGCGCACTCGCAAGGAAATGTCCTATCACGCTCGAGAAGCGGCAAGTGCGCGGAAATGTCGGTGTATGTTGGTCTTGAAACGGTTCAGGTTGTAACCTGCAGGGAAAACCGTCGCAGGGAGTTTATTCCACAGCGATGCTGTTCTCCAGAGATATGAATTCTGATATAATGAGGTTCTTGGTGCCTCTAGTTTGACAGTAAATTCATGGTTACCGTCTGTTTGACGGGTTCGCCTGGTAGGCGCTACTCTCGGTGGAATCATACGTGCCAACTCTTCAGAGCATTTTCCGTGATAGTACCTGTAGAAGAGAGATAAATCGCCCACAGATCTGCGATGTTCGAGACCATCCAAGTTACGAGTAAGTGCGGGGTCATTGATCAGCTTGATAGCTCGTTTTTGCACGGTATTCAAAAGCATTAAGGTATGTTTGGGTGCTGCACTCCATATATGTGAGCAGTACTCCATAGTTGGTCGAATCTGGGCTTTGTAGAGTGTCAGCAATTGGCTTGGTGTGTACAGATGTCTTGTACGAAATAGCACCCCCAGCTTTTGGGAGGCCCTTTTAGCGATATCTGCCACGTGACTGTGCCAAGACATGTTGGTCTCTGCAGTAACCCCCAAGATGTTCAACTGACTCTGTAATGTGACAGCACTTCCAGATAGCATGATGTTTGGCTCACCGGTGCTGGTCTTTTTTGAAAACAGAGCTGCTTGGGTTTTCTGCGCGTTGAACTGTACAAGGTTTTTGTTACCCCAGTCCTCTATTATCTCCAGGTCGTTATTTATCTGCGATATTTGAGTTAGTCTAAGATGGTGGAATTCACGTGCGGAAAGACCTGTGGGTGGTATGAGTGAGGAGACTACATTGCCATCGTCTGCAAAGCAATAAAGTGGATTTACTGTTTTATCTATGAGGTCATTTATGTAAATCAGGACAAGAGTTGGCGAAAGGATTGCTCCCTGTGGCACACCAGCATTTATTTGGTAAGAGTTGGAGTTCTGGCCATCCAGTGCAACATAAATGGATCTGTCCTTTAGGTAACTTTCAAACCAAGTGCAAAGTTTCGGCGATAATCCCATTGCTTTGAGCTTGTTGAGCAGATTTTCATGCCAAACTTTGTCGAATGCTTTAGATATATCTAAGGCAATTGTTCTTGTTTCACCCCGCAACTCAATCGCTTTTTGCCATAAGTGAGTGACGTATGTAAGTAAATCGCCAGTTGACCTATATTTTCGAAATCCGTATTGCTTATCGTTGATAATTTTGTACTTTTCCAAGTACTTGGTTAGGTGATTGTTCACAACTCTTTCCATTACTTTTGATATCACCGGAAGTAGAGCAATTGGTCTATAGTTTAACGGATCTGTCTTTTTTCCTTTCTTTGGAATGGGTTGTACTGCGGCAGACTTCCATGATGATGGATATACTCCTTGCCTGTAAGACAAATTGAATAATTTTGCGAAAGTTGGGGTGAGTTCGTTGGCGCAATTTTTGAGTACTATTGCGGGAATGCCATCCGGACCCATTGCTTTGTTTGTATCCAGCTTTTTTAGGGATTTTCGTATTTCTCTGTGACAAAAGGGTACCTCTGGCATACTATGGGAAACCCTTTCAATGAACGGTGGAGTTTTTCCGTTTGGCACTGTTAGGTTGGAGTTGGAGGAAAACATTTGGGCAAGCATATTGGCTTTTTCCTCTGATGTTGTGGCTAAGTGATTATTTTTATCTGTAAGTGGTGGTATGGATGACTTGGTGAAGTTAGCTCCAACAGCTTTTGCAAGAGACCAAAAAGACCTAGAACTACTTGGACAATTCAGCAACCTGTTTTTTATTCTTTGATTGTATGTTTCTTTAGCGGAGTCAATAGTAGTTTTGCAACTATTTCTGGCTTCTATAAATTCTGTGTGGTTTTGAGCGGTTTGTTGTCGTTTCCAAAGGTTATATGCTCTGTGTTTTTTCTGTACAGCCGTTTGACACTGGCTGTTGAACCAAGGTTTTGCATTAGCTCTACGTTTAGTTGTATGTGGGATATATGCGTCCATTCCAGATAAGATTACTTGTGTTATTTCATTACAGCAAATAGTGGGATCAGCTGTTTTAAAGCAAACCTCTTGCCATGGAAAATCCAGGTAATACTGTTTTAGGTCATTCCATTTTGCCGATTTATAGTGCCACATTTTACGAGGAAGTGGTTGTAGGCTTGGTGGGATGAGCATTTCGCACTTTGTTATTATAAGTTTATGATCGGACGAACCAAGTGGAGCATCTACTTGAATTGTGTACGAGTCAGGATTGGTGGTTAGGAACAAGTCTAAAAGCGCTGCAAATTCGCCCCTTTCTGAGATACGGGTAGGTTCATCGACAAGCTGCGTTAGACCACAACTTATGGCAAAAGCTTCTGCTTCTCTGCCTTCGTTATCTGTTTTGTTGTGGTGTTTCAGCCAGGGTATATTGTGGACGTTGAAATCGCCTAAAAAGACAATTTCCGCCTGAGGATAGTTTGACTGTATACTATCACAGCTTTCGGATAATGTCGCGAAAAAGTTTTGGTAATCGGTGTTACTTGGCGGTCGGTAGAGGCAGCAGATAAACTTGGTCGATGACTTTGAGGTGAATTTTAGCCATATGATATCAAGGTTCGCTGGTTCTAGCTTCTCCTCTCGATGACATGAAACGTCATTTTTAATATACACACAGATCCCAAAATTATGTCGAAATCGGTGGTGAAGGTCATAGCCGGGATAAAGATAGTTCACAATAGGTGTTGCAGAACTGATTTTAGTTTCAGTGAGAACAAGGATGTCAGGTCTTTGTTCTTCAAGATGTTGGTGAACTGAATTCATATTTGTACTTATTCCTCTTATATTGCTAAAATCAATTCTGAGTTGAGTTTTTGACCTTCTCTTTATATCTTTGCATGAAGGACCCCCAGGATCACCCGACGCCCGGAGATCCGAGTGGTCGGGTATTTTACCTCCGGAATATTTTGATCCTGGAGGCGCCATCATGCTATCTGTTACTCATTGTTGGAACCGGACTGCCAGCGCAGTAGCAGAACGTGGTGATACCACTTAGCGCTACTCAATTCTGGCATGGTGGTATCTCACCGGTCGACGCCCAATGAGTAAAAAGCGTCTACCACCTACTGACTACATACCAAACAAGAAATTGAAAATGCTACACTACCCCCTTCCGAAAAATAATAAGAAAATTTACTTTAAATTTTCTTATTCAAAAACAAACACATACATACAAAATAGAGCTAAATCAATGTGATTCAACACAACTTTCTGACCACTCAACACTAGAGTTTGACCTTCTGATTTGTTTGTCATAAATTAATAACTTCGTGTATCATCCGCCTAATTAAAGGAGTCAAAATCGGTAATTTCTTGCTACAAATTCTTTCTTAAAATTTGCCCTGATAACTGCGTGTATCAATCGCCTTCTTAAAAGGAGTCACAATATGTAAAGTCTAAATAAGGAGTGGAATAGGTAAATTCAAAACAATCGGAAGTCAATTATTCTCTATCAAAAAAACTAAATACTATATACTCCATACTCAATTCTATGAGTTGAAGCCAAATACTATCAACTACACATACAGCCTCAAAATTCCCAAAATTAAATTCTTGAGCATTAAAGATTCTCTGCAGGAATCATTCAAAAAAACTAAAGGAAAACATTACCAGAAATCAGAACTCCTAAAAATAATATATATATCTGCATTCAAAGCATAGTAAGTAATTGCCGAAATGGCCTCACAATCCTAATTGGCATTTTCTTACTAGTCAAAATAAATTAGCTTATGCCTTATGAGCCAAACTAAAGGTTGGTTTGTAAACCACTTTTTTTTTACTAACTATAGATATATACAAAAATAATACAGGATAAAAATTTTGGATCAACAAATCACTGAAAATTTGCTTTCAAACTATACAAAAGATTATTCAGCCAAATCCTCAGAATCAGAACTTAAAGCATCAGCATCAACGCCTGTGTAAGCTTTAAGATCTTTAATGTGCCACTTTCCGGCCTTAGAACCATCTAAATTTTTCAACATATAAACCAAATTAGAGTATTTTTGATGAACAGTAGAAAGAATAAACTTGGGGGCCAATTTCGAACTAAACTGAACCTGCATTAGATAAGACATGATTCTTGCGCCAAACATAATCTCCTACATTAAATGAAAAGTCTCTTTTTCTCAAATTGTAAGAATGAGAGTTACGCTGGTATGCAGAGTGCAGTCGTTTTTGTAACACTAACAAATATGTCCTTAAGATGTTCTAGATTAGCAGCATAGGTATCTCTATCACCAGGTGTTATTTCTATATCTTTATTTCTAATTTGATCTACATCATCATAAAATTTGCCTGACAGGGGTGGGTGCCTGCCAAAAGCAAGAAAAGCGGGTGTAAATTTCGTGACCTCATACCTACTAGTATTCAAGGCTTGTTGAATTTTGCTCAGCTCCTTATCCCAGTCATTATGACCATCTATATGACTCCTAATGGCTGTACGTATGGTTCTATTGTTTCTTTCAACGAAATTACATTGAGGCGAGTAGAAAGAATTGTGTCGAATATTGATATCATATCTCTTACAAAGATCCTTGAAACTTTTAGCCACGAATTGTGGACCATTATCACAAATGATAATCTGTGGACAACCATGTACTAGCAAAATTTGATTTTCTAAAATGTTATCTATGAAATGGGATTTCGAACTTCTCAATGGATAGAGAAAAGAGTACTTTGAGAACCAATCTTGTACAACTAAAAACCACTGAAACGTTCTATACAGAACAATACCGCAAGGCATTCACGCTCTACGACTGAATAGTTTCGTTCGGTCCTAGATAATGACCGACTCGCATATGCAATAACACGTTCCTCTCCGTCAATTTCCTGAGTTAGACAACCTCCTAGACCAGTGTTGCTAGCATCAGACTGAATAACAAAAGGCTGCGAAAAATCTGGCTGGGTCAATATAGGAGCTGATACCAATAGGTTCTTTATTGTGGTGAATGATGATCCTGCCGCTTCAGCCCAAATCACAGGCTGAGATTTTTTACGACCCCTTAGTACATCATTTATAGGAGAGACAAGGCTCGAAAACAGGAACACATCCCTATAAAACGCTTAACTTCAGTGGCTGTTTTTGGGCGAGGATAGTTCACCATTGCTGATACCTTTTCAGGGTCAGTGCGAAGACTATTAGAACCTACTATGCATCCCAAGAATTTCAGTGAAGTCTTGAAAAATTCACATTTTTTCAAGTTAATCGTCAGATTCGCTGCCTTTAATTTTTGTCTTACTTCATTCAAAATTTGAATGTGATGATCAAAATCGGGACCACAAACCAAAATGTCATCCAGGTATGTAAAAATAAAACGTTCATATTTAGAGCCGAATAATGCATCGATAAATCTCTGCTGTGTTTGAGCAGCATTATATAACCCAAACGGAACTACAGTAAAACGAAACGAGCCACGTCCAACAACATTAAAAGAGGTTTTATCCTTTGATGAGTCGTCCAAAGGTATTTGCCAGAAAGCTTTCCTTAAGTCCACTGACGAAATATACCTAGCATATCTCAGAGAATCCAAAATTCTGTCAATATTTGGCAAACTATAGCTGTCATACTTAGTCAACTCGTTTAAGCTGCGACCATCAAAACACAACCTATAAGTACTCCCCATCAGACTTTTTTACCAATAACACTGGCGATGACCAAGGGCTATCTGAAGGTTCAATTACCCCTAGCGTTAACATTTCGTCAATTTCTTTATTCAGAATCTGAGACATATAGGGTGACATTGGAAATGACTTTTTATGAAAAGGCTTGGCATCACCTGTATCAAAAGTTCATTTCAATCTACCCGTTCTTCCCAAACGTTCCTTGCACTCAATTTCATTAAAGGAAGCAATCACTTCATCAGCTCTAACTTTCTTCTCTGCAGACAAATCTTCAATGGAATTTAGAGATTGAAAATCATACTCTAAAAAATGTGTGAATGTCTTCAGATTAGAATTACACAAGCTGCTCTCTATATTCCATGAATTCTCACGAAAACTCATCGAAAGTCCAAATTTTTTAGCAAAATCACACCCAAAAATAAACTGCTGTGGAAGAGAAGGAACCACCAATGTTGCAATAACCTGACTAACACTTTCAACCACTATAGGAAGATCAACCAAACCCTCAACTGGTTGTTGAGTTCCATCAGCCGTGCTGATACTTTTCAAAGTAGTAGGGTATACCTTCAAACCTAAATGCTTCACAATGTTTAAACCCTTTGATCCAACTACAGAAGAAGTTGCGCCTGAATCCAACAAAACAACTATTTCTTGATCCAACAACTTTGCTGAAATATAGGGTCGAGTATCCAAAGGTTTTTTAACAAAAAGCGGAGATAATTCCTTCCGGGAATAATTCTTACAAAAATCAGAAACAACATCTAACCAAGCTGCCCAGTCTTCCTTAGAAAATTTACTAATCGAGGTTTTATCACAAGACTTAGTGCAACTACCTCGTTGCTGCACATACCCTAGTTTTTTGAGCATTTTTGGCAAGCACTAGACTTGACCCCTTTCATACCATATTTGTAACAAAATATTTTCCGTTTTAAACGACAACTGGCAAAAGAATGATTTGGCATGTCGCAGTTCCAACACAACCATGGAGAATCATTTTTAGCTTTACTTGGTGTTTTATTGTCATCATTATGACCACTCTTATTAACCATAGAAGAACCAGAATTAGTTTTACACTTATTTGTATTATTGGCATGATCATGAGAGTTACTTTTAGGGTTTCTATACTTCCTAAAAGATGGACCAGAATAATCTTTATTTTTTGTTCTACTATTAGAGGAAAAAGCGTTATCAAAAACATCTGAATCATTTGTCCAAATTTCTGAAAAATGTCCATTATCCAATGAATTTATTTGATTTGAACTTTGCGGATTACTTTTATGTTTCAAATAGGCAGCCTCCTCTAACTTCCTACAATGCTTCACTAAATCATCAACAGTATTTAACTCAGCTAAAGCAAGTTGAGTTATATACTCAGACAAAAGGTTTTTTGTGATATGTTTTATTTTTGATACCTTAGCAGGTGGATGTGAAAGACGGGAAAATAGTATTTGCATATGTGCAACAAATACAGCTACTGTTTCTGAACGTTTTTGCTTTCTGTTTTTTATCTGATCCCACAGATCATCTTCAACATATGAATGAAGAAAATCCTTCTTCAAAAGAGCAACCAGACACTGCCAAGAATTTACTGAGTTTTTCACACTCCTAAACCAAACAAAAGCATCACCTACAAACAACTCAGCTGCTGAATTAAAAAGATCTTCTTCCTTTACTTTACGAGAATGTGCAAGCTCCAATATTCTCTCAAGGAAAGTGTACAGATGTTTACCATCTCCATTAAACTTGACTTGCCAATCTCCTACATTAGGAGCATTTCCAGCGTAGTTTATTATTGGTGGAGGTAATTGAATTATTGGTTGCTGTGCAGCAGAGCCAGTAAAGGAGGGTTGGTTACTGGTATCCTTGAAAGCTTTCTCATAGAGGCCAGCCTCTAATGCTACACAAGTTCCATAAGAGTCTTGAACATAGTTAGTTCGGAATTCGGAAAGAAACATGAACTAATCTTGATTTCATTCTCAAAAAGGTTGAATCCTCCGAAGTACCTTCAAAGTCAGCTATAATCTCAGCTATAGATTTAAGTGACCTATCAATGTCGTCCTTTTCATAATCAAAATCAAGGGTTGAAACTACTCTATCCGCAATAAGAGATTTTTTAGAATCACGCTCTTCACCTAGAAGAAGATTGAGCATTTTTCTCCTAACAGTAACATTACGCTCTGCAACAACATCCCTTATTTTTAATTCATAATGTAGTTCGTAATCTAAAAGGTGATTACTACGAAATACCTCCTCCATCTTAATGGAGACTCAGGGACCAGCAAGCAAGTCAACAACTTTAATTTTAAACTTGATTCTAAATTTCAGTTTTTTCAAAAAAATTAAAACTTCTTCCCTCAAAATATTGTTACCAAAAATTTAAAAAATGTAAAATGTTCAGGCATATATACTTTCACAAATTAATTTCAAATACTGAAACAGTTATGGAACAATTCAACAATCTAAAAATAGTCAACACTCAATCCTAAGTAAACACAATAGCTTTAATTGTGCCACCACTCCAATTATTTTTCACTTAATTCAAACTTAATTTGATTAGAAAATGGAAGCTCTCGAGCCCCAAACGTTGGGTGTCAAAATTATGTACCCTACTGTTCATTGTTTGTGCCAATTATGTCAAACAAAGCACAGATTAGGACAAAGCACGGCAGCCAGCTATTAGTAGAAAGCTAGGGTTCGTAGGTACTGAGTACTATCCACTGAAATAAATTAATGTGGGCGCCACCTGACCTAGTTAATTGTGACTTAACTAGGAAGATATCCTAATGATGTTATAAACAAAACCTGTGCAATTGGAGCGCTTCACAATAAAACAACTAATTAGGTACAATAATGTATCTGGCTTTCTTCATTAAAAAATAATAACAATATTAAATAGGGATAGCCAGGATGTTATTAAAAAGGTGTTTAGGATTAGGCTTGTACCTAATTCGTAAATATTTGAATAAATAAAAAGTATGAAAATAATAAATATATGAATTTAAAATAAACAGTTTTAACTGTTTATTAACACTTATGAAAGATGAAAAGAACAGTATGGGTTACACTTTACCAACAGGTAAATTAAACACAGAAAGGTGAAAGTTATTCTTTGGGCAACCTCAGGGTAAAATTCTAGAATTTTATTTAAGGGGCACTTACCAAACGTAAATCAGTATCAAGTGATTTATATAAGATTTGCCTAAATAGTAAAAGTGCAACTTACATGTATACAAGTGAAATGTATGTGAAAATCCCGTTTCCAAAGTGAGATTATCTACAGGTTTGGTCTCACTATAGATAGACTAAGGTATGGTAAGTGAGTCATGAGTCCTATCCACGTTATATCTGTTTAATGTAGGACTCCATGTGGTTCAATCAAAGTGGTACCAAGAGGTTTGCTGAAGGGAGGCTACTAAAGCCCCAACTGAGAGCAATCTAGATCCAGTCTAGAATCTCTCTAAATACAGCCTAGGAGCTTTCTAGGTACAACCTAGGATCTTCTGAGTATAGTCTAGCACTAGGACCCTATAACGATGTTTGTATAAAAAAACAAATCGAGCCCCAAATATTAGAAATAATCTTACCTCAACTTGAGGGATACTCTAGACCAAAGGTGAAGTCTTAAACTTCCAAAAGCTGCTCGGAACAGTACTATTAAAAAAATGGAACACGTGTTGTAGGTTAATAATTCCTGAAGAAAATCTCAAAAACTTACCGAAACAAAATCCAAAATGACCAAGGGACGACTCTAGACAATTATCAACAAGAAATTAGTCTAAACCTTGAGTTCCCTGGCACAAAATTCCAAAAAGTCTCGCCCAAAATCAAATAGGGCCGAGACCAACCTTTCGGTATCAAGTCTCGAGATCAAAAGGGCTGATTCTTCATTTAGATTTCGGAAGAAGGCTCTCATTTGTCAAACTTCTAATTTTGACATTGAAGAAAATTATAGAAAAAAGCGTATTCAGTTTCACCCCAAAAGTACGAACTGAAAGTTTCGTTGTGTAAAAATGACTGGTGAATATTGAAAAATGCCTATAGAACACATATCAAAAAGTAGAACAGGTCCAACGAAAACGCCTAGACAAAACAGCTGTTCAATGACATGATGGAAATGAAAAATCAAAGAGTAAACAACAATTTATCATAACCTCAGATTATTTAGTAATTGGATTTGCAAACAGAGATGATGATGGTACTACCTCCTTTTCCTAAGATTCTAATCAATAACAGCGGGCCCTGCCGTACGGAATCAAACCTTCCTAGATCAATTAACAAAACTTGCAAACCTGCACAAAAACTTTCAGTAGAAGGCAGTACTCAAGGTAACAAAATCTGGGCACAGAGAAGAAGTTGTTTATTCATTTATTTCATTGTAGTTCTATATAGAATCATATCTACTAGAGCAAAACACCGTAGCATATCAAACAAGAAATTGAAAATGCTACAAAATTTATGATCCTTTACATCTTCTTGGTCCCATCATTATTGTTGCTAAAATATTAATGCAAGCATTATGGCAGGGTCAATATGGATGGGATGAAGAGTTGCCACAAAACTTAGTAAATTCTTGGTTACAATTTAAAAACAGTTTACCTGAAATAAACACTTTAAAAATTCCTAGGAACGTTACTATATCCAAATATATTTCTATAGAACTACACGGATTCGGAGATGCTAGCCAAAAGGCTTACGGATGTTGTCTTTATATTAGATGTCAAATTCAATCGGGCCAATATTTTTCTGCGCAAAATCGAGGGTAGCGCCTATTAAAAAGTTGGTAACTTTACCGCGCTTAGAGTTATGTGCTTCTGTAATTCTAGCGCAATTAGCACACAAAACTATTGATTCCATAAAAATTAACTTCGACAAGTAGGTATTATTTTTATTCCGATTCACAAATAGTATTATCGTGGATACGGGGGCCTGCTAGTAAGTGGAAACTTTTTGTTGCCAATCACGTTATCGAAATACAACAGTTAACGAATATAAATTATTGGAATCACGTATCTACAGATCAAAATCCTGCTGATTTAGTGTCCAGGGGAATTAATGTCAATGAATTTTTTTTTTTTTTTTACGGATATGCGCACTCACAAGGAAATGTCCTATCACGCTCGAGAAGCGGCAATTAATTGAATCGTCATTTTGGTGGAACGGACCAAAATGGCTCTCGAGCGATGATTTAGATAATCATATTAATAAAAATTTACCCGATAATGACGATTTGCCAGAACAAAAATCTCTATCTTGTACAATAACGATATATAATTTCGATCTTTTTGCACAATATTCAAAATTGAACAGGTTAAGGCGAGTGTTCGCTTATTGTTTAAGGTTTATCAAAAATTGTAATGTTAAAAAAGAATCCAAATTGAAGGGTTTGTTGTCTAGCGATGAGATACAAGATTCACTTGAAAAATTAGTGAGCATAGCTCAAGAGCAATCATTTGAAATAGATTACCAGCGACTGAGCATTGGCTTAGCTGTAAAAAAGAAAAGTAATTTACTTTCATTAAATCCACTGTTCAAGGAGGGTCTTATCCGAGTAGGAGGTCGTCTGCAAAATTCGAACCACAATTTTGATAAAAAATATCTTATTATTCTACCACCAAAACATAAATTAACAAAATTAATTCTCATTGATGAACACGAAAGACTTTTGCATTGTGGACCGACAATGTTCGTGAGCGATTTTGGCTGATTTCTGGGCGTAATATTTGTAGAAAAATCGTAAGAGAATGCGTTAAGTGCTTTAAAGTCAATCCCACTCGGAGTCAGTACTTAATGGGAAATTTGCCCGAGGTTCGCGTTACTCAATATCAGCCATTTGTGAATACAGGATGTGACTTTGCTGGTCCATTTTTATTAAAAGATAGATCGACTAGGGGTGCAAAGTTAACTAAAGCATATGTCTGTATTTTTATTTGTATGTCTACAAAGGCCATACACCTTGAACTCATGTCTGATCTCACTACCAAATGTTTTATGGCTGCCTTTCAACGTTTTGTGGGCCGACGCGGAAAACCAAGTAGTATGTATTCCGATAATGGAAAAACGTTTATATGCGCAGACAAAGAATTGCAAAACCTTCACAATTTTGTCAACGATCAGGCTAAGTCAGAACAATTGAACCATTTTTTTGCAGAGCAGGGTATAAGCTGGAATTTTATCCCCTCACGAGCTCCAAACTTTGGGGGTGCTTGGGAAGAAGGTGTAAAAAGTTTCAAGTTTTATTTGAAGAGAGTTGTTGGTGAAGCACATTTGCATTTTGAAGATTTCAATACAGTACTGGTTCAGGTCGAGTCTATACTTAATTCTCGTCCTTTATGCCCGTTGTCACCCTCTCCCGATCAATTAAATCCTTTAACCCCGGCTCACTTTTTACTGGGACGAAGTCTTACTGCACTACCGGACAGAGACGTCATTCAAGTCAAAGAAAATCGTCTCAAGAGGTTTGAAAGACTACAAGAAATTATTCAACATTTCTGGGCAAGATGGTCCCGAGAATACCTCAGCGAATTGCGGATTCGAACAAAATGGAAGCAACAATCAGGATTGCCTAGTAAAATTGGGACTATAGTGCTTGTTGTAGAAGACAATTCACCACCGATGAAATGGCCAATGGGTGAGATTGAAGCAGTTCACCCCGGACGCGACGGTATTGTTCGAGTTGTTACTGTTTTATTTTTTTCTCAAAAAATCAAAGGTTTCAATTTATTATTCAATTTCTTGAAAATTAAAATTGAAAAAATGGAAATTTTATTTTTTTATTCTTGAAAAGTTAAAGTCTAAAATCAATTATTCAGTTTCTACATATAGTGATAAACGAAAATATGTGGATCAAATTGCTACAGGAAGTGCCTGAAAACAAATGAACGCTCCGTAAGGGAATGCGCTGGCTTAAATGGGAAATAATTGCTGATCCAAGCATTTACGTAAGCGGCATGGCGGTACTACCAGTGGAGAACCGCTGATTAAGCAGTTTTACATATTTATTAGTATTGACATAGGCGTACGCTTATAATTATCATAGGAAAGGTGAATTATTAGTATAAAGATAACATAGGGTCTTACAATATAACTGGAACAAGCTTGTTCACATTACCCTGGTACCTTTTTTTATGACTTCATAAGTGATGCTTTATCAATCAGGTATAATATTATTGAGATCAATAAATCCTTGTTGAAATTTTGTGGAAAAACTGGGATAATTCTTATTTTGAGAATGATCATTATTCAAGCAGCAAAAATTGTCAAATCAATTATTATCATTTTTTTATGTAGGCATCAACTGTACTTATTATATGCATTAAATAGGTATTATACAGGGTGTCCGCTAAGTTTATGGCATACTCTCGGGAGCGTATAGGAGGGGTCAAAATAACCCTACTTTGTAATAAAAAAAATCCTAAAGTGCCCCTTAACCGAGATACAGAGCCCCAAAAGAGTACTTGGCGATTAACATTTTTGGCTCTAACTTTTGAACCGACTTGTATAATTTAATGGAGTTTTAATATTTTATGTTGGCCATAAAGACTCATAAAACCATACTACAGTAGATGTTTCACATAGGCTGGGAAGTCAGGAACGGACTTGCCACCATATACATTTTGCCAAATTTTTGACAGTAGTCATTTTACAGAGCTGAAAACTGATTTTTTAAATACTTTGCTCATTTCTCTTCAAAAAAGGTGCTCTACATTTGTTTCGATTAAATCAGCTGTTTCCGAGAAAATTAGGATTTTATATAACACGTTCAATCATTTACTTTCGAAATTCATTTAATAATCACTTATAAAAAGTACCTTAAACCGAACCTTTTTGCCAAAAAAGGTACTTTTTATAAGTCAATTTCTTCTGTTTTTCTTATCTAGGATCAACTTGATTATTTAAATAAATTTTGAAGGTAAATGATTAGACGTGTTATACAAAATCCTAATTTTTTCGGAAACGGCTGATTAAATCGAAACAAATGTAGAGCACCTTTTTTGAAGAAAAATGACCAAAGTATTTAAAAAATCAGTTTTCAGCTCTGTAAAATGACTCCTGTCAAAAATTTGACACAATGAATATAGAGGCAAGTCCGTTCCTGACTTCCCAGACTATGTGAAACATCTGCTGTAGTATGGTTTTATGAGCCTTTATGGCCAACATAAAATATTAAAACTTCATTAAATTATACAAGTCGGTTCAAAAGTTACAGCCAAAAATGTGAATCGCCAAGTACTCTTTTGGGGCTCTATATCTCCGTTCAGGGGCACTTTAGGATTTTTTTTTTAATAACAAAGTAGGGTTATTTTGACCCCTCCTATACACTCCCGAGAGTATGCCATATACTTACCGGACACCCTGTATACTGGTATTACTATGTAGATATATAAGTATGTACAGGGTGATCCAGTATAAAGTGGACACCTCCTACCTTTTCGCTAAAAAACTGATTTTTGAAAAAATCAAAAACACTAGGAATTTGAAAACGTTTTTCATAACCCAATTATGATTTTTTGAACTTGGGTGATTTGCGACCGACTTTCAACATATTTTTCAGTTATAATAAACGATTTAAAAAAATAAATCAGAAGGTCAGTGCAGTTAAGAATGTTTTTTTGTATAACATATTTTTTCTATTAGTTTTAGATAACTGATGTAGCCACAGTATTACGTCAAAAATGAGTCAAATCCATACCTATTTCAAGTGAAAGAATCCCCTTAAAACAAGTACCTACGGTATTTAAGTCACATATTTGAGAATGGTACAATCAAACTTGATGATAGTAAAATAAAAGCTATTTCAAATTAGGATATTCCAACTGACAGAATTTGCTTTACAGATTTCTAGGTTTAGTAAATTACCCAAAAGGTATTAGTACTTTATTTTAGGTACCATGTGACTTGTATCCTAACTTCATACAAGATGACAAGTGCGACATTGCCGAGTGAAGACATAATTTTCCAAAAGGAAGAAGAAATCCTTATCACGGGAAATTTGAATGCTCATCATTCAGATTGGGGCAGTCACAAAACCAACAGCAATGATAATCAATTGATAGAATTATTACTGAGAAACAACTTGGTGGTACTAAACGATGGATCATCAAAAGAATCCGAGAATCGCTACCCGAAAAAAATCCTGTAAATTATATACAAAATGAATTAGTGTTAGGGTTGTAGCCATAATGTAAAATCTTTTCAAATTTTCTTATGCATCAAAACGATACTTTTTCTACTTTTGTATGAGCGATAAAACTAATTCTACCACAATTTTCTATACTTTATTAATTTCTTGAATTTCGAATTTTAATCCCACCTACCTAGTGTAAATCCAAAATTCAACTATGAATCTAAAAAACGTTTTTTTTTTCAGGTTTATGATAAATGAATATCTAGAAGATAGCATTAAAAGCAAAATGGAAGTATCAGATATTGAATTAATAGATCCAAATAAAGGAATATTTATAAAAGAAGAAGAACATTTGAGTGACTTCAATTTATCAAAACAAAATAGAAAAAGCGATTTGAAGGCCCACATCATATTAACACACTTGGATCAGAAGAATTTTAAATGCAACATATGCAACGTCAAATTCAAACGAAAATTTGATTTGCAAAGGCGCATTTCAACACATTCGAATATTTATCCTTTTGAATGTAACATTTGCAGGGCAAAATATAAAGAAAAAGACTATTTGAAGAAACACAAACTAACACATTCTGATATTCATCCTTTTGAATGTGATACATGCAAATCAAAATTTAAACGTAAAATCAGTTTGAAAATTCATAAGCTGAAACATTCGGATATTTATCCATTTGAATATGACACTTGCAATGCAAAATTTAAACAAAAAAGTAGTTTGAGAACCACAGGTTTACACACTCGGATGAGAAGAATTTTAAATGCAACATTTGCAATGCAAAATTTAAAAGAAAATTCGATTTGAAGGAACACATATTAATACACTTGGACGAGAAGAGTTTTAAATGCAAAATATGCAATGCAAAATTTAAACGCAGTTCTAGTTTGAAGATTCACCAACTAATACACTCGGATATTTATCCTTTTGAATGTGACATTTGCAAAGGAAAATTTAAAGGGAAAGATAATTTGGAGAAACACAAACTAACACATTCGGATAGTTATCCTTTCGGATGTGACATATGCAAATCAAAATTTAAACGGAAACGCGATTTGAAGTGTCACAAACTTACACATTTGGATATTTATCCTTTTGAATGTGACATATGCAAATCAAAATTTAAACGGAAAGGCTATTTGAAGGCTCACATATTAAGTCACTCGAATGAGAGGAATTTTAAATGCAACATGCAACGCCAAATTTAAATGGAAAAAAAGTTTAAAACGACATTCAATGACGCATTCAGCTAGATAAGTGTAAGTTTGAATGTAATGACTGGTTAGTTTTAAGAATTAAATTAAACTAAAACATACATTGAAAATTAAATTAAACTAAACATTAGAAATGCAGTTTATACCTAAAATTAAGAATTAAGAATTTTCTGAAATTAGCGAGCTCTTCACGTAATCACAAATGACAGAAAGGAACATGGAAATAAACAGAAACCAGCTAGAGTGACAACAAACATATTGACATTTAGCAGATCTCCCTAAAGCTTAATTTTTAGTTGAAAGTTAGCCAACTTTTAATTTAATTTAGTTCAATTTAATTTTTTAATTTGAGGTATAAACGACAGCATCAAATTATGGAGATTTAACATTTAAATTTTTAGTTTAGTTTAATTCTTAATTCAGAAGTATAAACCAGGCATTATTGCTTGCTTCGGTAAATTTAGCATCTCGAACAAATTGATGCACTAGGGTTTCAATGTAACTTGTGAATGCAAAATGTACAGGGTATTTAATTATGTTTAAGCCCTTACCTATAGCCTTTACGATTTCAGTTTTTTTCTATATTTTTTTTTATTGTTTCAGAAGATACAAAATGGTATCGGAAAATGGAAAAACGTAGACAACTTTTACTTTTTTCAATGGGGAACCGTATAAATATGCGATAAAATAAAATATTTTTTCTTCCTGATTCCATATACAGCGTATCCCAGAAAAACCAGAACGGTCAAATGTTTTGGCAACGGGGCGACATAACGGCATGGAATTTGGTATCAATGCCGTATCTAAAAAAAGTATTTCCAACGTTGCCAGTTTTATAGTTTTCCCGCTAAATCTCTTAACTTTATTTTTTTGAATACAAAGCTATGGTAGTTTTTCATTTAAAATATTCTCAACCCAATGTGTTTTTAATCCTAAATTATAACATTTTTCTGCTGAGTATTTTAAAAGATATGGCAATACTGCATTTTCATTTGAAAGAACAGGGATGGTAGAATATCTCAGCAACGGTGGACCATAACGTGATATTATTAGAAATTATTTATTTAATTATTTAAATAGAAGACCATAGAAATTTGAGAAAAATTATTCAAGAACCGATTTTTTGAAATATTTCACATACCTACTTGAAAATCCATAACTCGAAAACTGACCAATCATTGGGATTCATACTAAGTGAAATAATTGTTTTTCGACTTCAAAATTTTGAACTTTTTTGTATTTTGATTTTTTGTTTGAATTTAAACATGTTCCCGTATGATATTCATTTGCTCGGAAATGGAGGTTTTTCGTCAAAAATCAAATAGATATCCTAAAAGACAACTAAATTACGAATAAGTTAAGACCTGTTCAGACCCGATTGTTGGAACAAAAACATTTTAAAAAAATCCGAAAGGACATGGCACTAAATATTAGAATCCTGGTGATCGGTCGATTTTTTTAAAACTGCAGTATGTTATTCTATACCTGAAAACAAGCATTTTTGCTTATGGTCACTTCTTTGTACGAGTATGGGATGTCCCAGAAAATTAAGTCCAAAGTTTTTATATGGAAGATTTTGTTTGAAGCATAAACTATCTATCTGTTATGTATTTTTGCAACTTATACATTAAAGACAAAGATATTTGTATAGTTAAGAACAAAAATTATTATACAGGGTGTCTCAACAATTTTATTTTAAACCAAACTACACTCTAAAGAAAGCCAATAACCAAAATAACGGTTAAAAAAATTGAGTTCAAAGTTTTTATATTAAATGTTTGATGTATCGGTTTAGTGAGTTTGAATATGTATTGGTCTGTTGTATTAACAACACAGTTAGGGCCAGTTTCACAAACATTTGTAACTTAACGGTAAACACAAGACACTGGTAACCTACAATATATCTGTTTCATGATGTGTGGTTTAGCCAAAACCTTTGGTCAAGCTTCAGAATATTCCATGTAGTCAACCCGCAAATATGAGTCCGATAGCCAGTGCAGGTTACCACCAATTGTGAAACTGGGCCTATATGGGATATTTTTGTATTTGTTGATCTATTTCTACAGTATTAAATCCAAATCGTTTCCAGGGAACAGCAGCTACTTCAAATAGTATCTGGTGATCATTGTTACAATGTTTGTAGTTATTATTGATATTTAAGGTTATTATAGTTTTGTAGCAGTTGTTTTGGTTATTGGCTTTCTTTAGAGAGTAGTTTGGTTTAAAATGTAATTTTTGAGACACCCTGTATAATAATTTTTGTCCTTAACTACATAAATAGCTTTGTCTTTAATGTATAAAATGCAAAATCACATAACAGATCAGTTTAACAACGGCTAAACATAAGTTTATGCTTAAAGAAAATATTTCATATACAAACTTTGAACTCAATTTTCTGGGTCATCCCATACTCGTACAAAAAAGTGACCATAAGCAGAAATGCTTGTTTTCAGGTATAGAATAACATACTGCAGTTTAAAAAAAAATCGGCCGATCACCAGGATTATTTAGTGCCATGTCCTTTCAACTTGAAAATTTTTATTTGTCAAATTTCTTCAACATTAACAAGCTTTGTATTCAAAAAAAATTAAGTTGAGAGATTTATCGGAAAAAACTATAAGAGTGGCAATGTTGCAAATAATATTTTCACATCCGGCACTATTAAGAACCCTTTTCTACCAAATTTCATATCCTTATGTTGAGCCGTTGCTAAGATATTTCATCATTCAAGTATGGAAATGCCGTGATGCCATATCTTTTGAGAAAAATTCGACATTTTAGAATTGAAAACACTGTAGTTTGACTAACATTAAAAAAAAAAACTAACATAGCTTTACATTCGAAAAAAAAAAGTTACGAGATTTATCGGGAAAATTATAAAGCTGGCAACGTTGCAAATATTAAATTTAGATTCGGCACTATTAGGAACCCCTATATATCAAATTTCATACAGTTATGTCACGCTGTTGTTGATATATTTTACCGTCCCTGTTTTTTTGGGATACCCTGTACTATAATATACTAGACTAGGAAACAAAATGTAAAAAAAATAAATATATAAATTAAAAAAAACAATAAAGAAATAAAACAACAACAAAAAAAAATATATGTAAATCTTAATTATAATTTTTATTTTAAAACATTGTAATTGAACTACTATTTGTTATTACTAGGTGTACAGGGTATTTGATTATATTTGGCACCATACCTACAGCCTTTACTATTTAAGATAGAAAAAAATTGTAAATACAAAACTTGACAGTTTTTTTCTATATTTTCTTTTAACGTTATCAGAAAAAACAAAATCGCATCGGAAAATGGAGAAACGTAGACAACTTCGACTTTTTTAAATGGAACACCCTGTATATTTTGCGATAAAATGAAAGACCTTTTCTTCCTGATTACAAATATATATATGTTGATCACATTTGCATGAGCCATTTATTGACATATCACAGCTTAAATTATAACTAAATTGCAAATAAATTTTATAAAGATAGAGATCGTTATGGAACTTCTCTGCAAACTCTTTATAATTTAACCTGAGATATGTCAACAATGGCTCACGCAAATGTTATCAATATATATATATATTTGGAATCAGAAAGAATAGATCTTTCATTTTATCGCAAAATATACAGGGTGGTCCATTAAAAAAAGTCGAAGTTGCTTACGTTTCTCGATTTTCCGATGCGATTTTGTTTTTCCTGATAACGTTATCAGAAAATATAGAAAAAAACTGTCAAGTTTTGTATTTAAAATTTTTTTCTATCCTAAATAGTAAAGGCTGTAGGTAGGGTGCCAAATATAATCAAATACCCTGTACATGTACAGGGTGGTCCAAATTGGACACTTTCTTTATTTTTAGAGATACAAAAAAATGGACACCCCCACCCTAAGACTCAAATTTCATGAAATCATGATTGGTGCAAACAATATTTTCAACCATTAAGCCGCTAGAGGGCGATTCGGAATTTTGAGCAATACTGTGAAACCTTCATAACTTTTTTGTTTATGGAAATGATTAATTTCCGTAAAGACTTTCTAGAAGCACTTCGATTTGACAATGGTTAAGACGTGGTCAATACCTCATTATACAGAACTTACTTTTTTTTTTAAATAAATTAATGTAATACAATGTCCTAATAAATTTCCATTGGTTTCAATCTTCCAAAGAAAGGTGAAAATAATATAAATTTTGGAACATGTTTAATATTTGCTTTACGAAAGTTTCTTGCTGTTATATTAATTATAATTTAAGATGAATGTAGCGTTGTATGTAATATAATACTAACTATATCTAGCAATTCTAACTACTTACAAAAAGTATATTTTTATGGGTAATTTCGAGAGACTGAGTCCCAAGTCACGTGACTTAGGGTACTAACAGTTTTAATGTTATACTAGGTTATTTATAAAAAGGACATGAGTATAAGTTTAAGTTTAGCATAATTTCTTTCAAAAACTTTATGGTATGTATCTAACGGGTTAGCTGCCTATTACATGTATATTCACATGCTATTTTGTAATATATTTCATTTCATTTCACTTTTTTCAGCAGAAATAAGTTCTCAGTTTTTTCTTTATTTGGCTCTGATTCCGAGTTATTGATTCGATGATCCGATTTTTTTCAATATATCCCTATATATTAATAACTTATTGGAAAGCTCTTTTGAAGTAATAACAAATGAGAATTTATTTTACAATGAAGGAGAACGAAAAGTTGTATATTACAATTCCAAAAAAAAAATATATTTTCAATAATTATTCATTGACTACCATGGTTTTGGGGTCTTTTTAAATCCTTTTATGCATTTAAACGAGACTCTTTTTACGTTTGTATGAGCAATAAAACTAATTCTATCAAGACTTTTCATATGTAATAATTTCTCAAATCTCGACTTTTAATCCCACCTACTTAGTGTAATTCTAAAATCTAACTATGAATCTCAAAAACGTTTTTTTTTTTTAGGTTTATGATAAATGAATATCTAGAGTATGGCATTAAAAACGAAATGGAAATATCAGATATTGAATTACTAGATCCAAATAATTGAATATTTATAAAGGAAGAAGAACAGTCGAGTGACATCAATTTATCGAGACAAGATAATATTAGGAAGTACCAATGTTACACTTGCAATGCTATATTCAACATCAAATTAAATTTGAGGCGTCATTTAATAACATTCAGATTTTCACCCTTTTGAATGTGACACTTGCAAAGCGCAATTCAAACAAGAATATGATTTGAAGAGACACCTAATAACACTTGTATAACAAAGATTTTTGATGTAACATATGCGAAGCTAAATTTAAAACCAAGGGAAACCTAAAAACTCATTTATTGACTCATTTCGATATTTATCCGTTTCAATGTGACACTTGCAAAGCAAAATTTGAACAAAAAGTCGAATTAAATAATCACAAATCAACACACTTGGAAATTCATTCTTTCGAATGTAACACTTGCAAAGCAAAATTTAAACGAAAAAGCGCTTTGAAGAATCACAAAATAATACACTGGGATATTTATCCTTTTGATTGTGACCCTTGCGGAGCTAAATTTAAACAACGATCCAATTTGAAGAGACACATATTACAACACTCGGATAAGAAGGATTTTCGATGCAACATATGCGAAACTAAATTTAAAACCAAGGGAAGCCTAAAAACTCATTTATTGACTCATTTAGATATTTATCTGTTTCAATGTGACACTTGCAAAGCAAAATTTAAACGAAAAGACTACTTGGAGAATCACATAATAACACGTCATTCGGATATTGAATTAATAGATTCAAATAAGGGAATATTTGTGAAGGAAGAAGAACTTTCGAGTGACATCAATTTCAATGTTACACTTGCAATGCTATATTCCAAACCAAATCAAATTTGAAACAACATTTAATAATGAATGAATGTACTTCTTGCAACGCGAATTTTACCCATAAAAATGAATTACAGCGTCACATATCAACCCTTTCGGATATTTCTCCTTCTAAATGGGACATTCGTAAGAAAAAATTTAAAAAAAAACGCGATTTAAAGAAAAACCAACCAACACACTTGTATGAGAAAAATTTTAAATGCAACACTTGCAAAACAAATTTTAAAAGAAAAGGAGAATTAAAAAGACACAAACTAACACACTTGGATGAAAAGAATTTTAAATGCAACATATGTAATGCAAAATTTAAACAGAAATATAATTTGAGAAGGCACATTTTAACACACTTGGATATTTATCCTTTTGAATGTGATACGTGCAAATCAAAATTTAGACGGAAATGCCATTTGAAGAATCACATATAAACACACTCGTATGAGAGGAATTTTAAATGGAACATATGCAATGCCAAATTTAAAACAAGAAATTATTTAAGACAGCATTCTGTGACGCATTTAGATAAATAAGTGTAAGTTTGAATGCATTGCTTGGTTTGTCAAATTAAGCATCCCAAGCAAAGTGATAAACTAGGGTTTCAACTTTTGGTAATACAAAATTTGGTATAAATACTTATGTGTCTTTTTTTTCATTTATTTTTGGTTGAGAAGTTTAGTTTTGTAGTTTGGTGTTTATATAAATAAATAAATATTATACCAGTGTTCTTTTCTTGAGGTACTTCCTATATCCCTCTAACCCCATTGCAGGCTGCTGCCTTCAGAGTTATCCAAAAGCTCTGTACCACTGGCCACCAGTGACATAAAAAATCTATTAACGACTTAATTATAGAAAACTCAAATTTTCCTCTAGTAGCTTTAGTAAAATTGTATAAAATAATCATATAGGAAGTGTTATTGTGGAGTATTTGATTAACTTGTTTAAATGTTAAAAGAAAAAGAAAATTTAGGAAACGTTTAAATAAAACTAGAAGTTCAAGGTGGTCTAGAGCATGGGTCCGATTCTTTATATTTCTCAATTAATATTTCATACGCTTACCTCTTCTTCTCCCGATCGCTATATATTCTTTTGATTTTATATGCCACAGGCATGGAAAACTTTTATATAAGATATAAGTCAATAGGTTCTATTAAAAAATTATGCGAAATAGACGACATATTTTTTTTAACAATTTCGAAATAAAAATTTGAAAGTTGGTTTGATTTTCTAATAAATAACTACCGGACTAGAAGCGTCCGCTCTCAATCGTATACAATTTATTGCAGCTAAGAACTGTGCCAACAAGTGTAAACACGTTACGATTTGCATGCGCAAATCTCCCAAATCTATGCTTTCCGGCTCAAACTTCCAATTCCGACTTCTGACTACACAGTTCTAAAATTTACTCCAATCTGTCATCCCCGCACTACGATTTTTCTGTAACGATTTACTTGCGCACGCAAATCGTACGATACATCGTTGCGTGCTTTACCAGTCAGAAAGTTACGATATCGAGAGACTCGATTTTTCATTTTCTCTTTAGTTCACCTTTGATTTCCTTCCTAGTCCACGTTATATTTTATTCATCGTGCGAAATTAGATACCTACAATAACATCCAGTTAAGTTAACTATCTTCGTGTACCCTCGACCAACAAAAACATTTCTTATAATGTAATGTAACCAGTTCAAGTTTCGTAGAAGAATCTAAATAAGAGTGTCCCTCGGCATACTTAGTAAAATACGCATAGATTTATTTTGTAAATTTTGCAAGCGCTCTATTTCATTTTTGTTGGCCATGTATAAAATTGTAGACGAAATTGTTAGGTGAGAAAAATTAACAGCGTTATACTGTGTTTTTTGACCATTAAGTAAGGAATAGTATCACCCGTGCAAAAAAAATTAGTATGTTTTGTAATTTTATTATTTATATAGGTGAGATGTTTGAAATGCATATTTCGGTCTATAATTATACCTAAGTATTTAATTTCGTCCACTGATTCAATAGTTTAATTGCCAATGTTGATAGAAAATGTGTTTTTAAATTCATTATAGACTTAGTTATTTCTCTTTAACATAAATTTCGTCTAATTCCTCATTTATATTCATCTTCGACAAAATGATTGAGATTTCTTGTATTAAAATAGATCAGAGTATCATCGGCGAAAAAATTAAGCTCGCAATTTTCAATTACTAAAGCTATATCGTTGATGTATAATAAAAAAAGAAGTGGGCTTAGAGTAGGTACTTCCCTGACAAATAAAGTGATAGGATCGCAGCCAATTTTTAAAATCTTTTTAAATTCTTTTAGACATTCAAACGAAACTCTCTTTACTTTTGTTTGAGTAATACTAGTATATTATATACCTAGGTAGAGAAGTTGGTCATTATATACCGAAAGCTTTTATAAACCAAGGCGCGCAGCGCCGAGGTTTATAATGTTTGAGGTATATAATGACTTTCTCTACCGCGGAATATATAGAATTTTTTTTACTACTGCTAGTAGAAAATAAAAAAATTGTTTAAAATCTGTGTTCTAATTTTTTTTTGTGAACGCTCTCTTGAAAGTGCTGCCCTCTATCAACAGCTTATATAACTTCCTATGTACCTACAGAAACCTGTATTTTTTTTCAAATTGACGTATGAAATTGAAATTGATCCAATAGAAACATGACAATATCCTTGCGTCATGACGTCATTTTCATTATTGACCTAGGTATTTTTTCATTATTTTCATTATTAACCTAGGGAGAGAAATTCAATTTTTTCTTAGAAAAATAGATTGAATAATGTCTATTTCTCAGGTTAGTAGTAAAAAAAACTAATTATTCCGCAATTTTTTATGTGTATTTATTTCTAGAATCTCGAATTTTAATCCCACCTACTTAGTGTAATTCCAAAATCTAACTATGAATCTAAAAAACGTTTTTTTTTTTTTAGGTTTATGATAAATGAATATCTAGAAGATGGCATTAAAAACGAAATGGAAGTATCAGAAATTGAAATAATGGATTCAAGTAAAGGAATATTTATAAAGGAAGAAGAACATTCGGGTGACATCAATTTATCAAGACAAGATATTATTAGGAAGTTTCAATGTTACACTTGCAATACTATGTTTAGAACTAAATCAAATTTGAAAAATCATTTAATAACACATATGGATATTCATCCTTTTGAATATAACACTTGCAAAGCGGAATTAACGGAAAAAAAAGAGTTACAGATTCACATATCAACATTCTCGGATATTTTTCCTTTTAAATGTGACACTTGTGAGAAAAAATTTAAAAGAAAAGGCGATTTGAAAGTACACATATTGATACACTCGGATGAGAAGAATTTCAAATGTGAAATATGCAATACGAAATTTAAACAAAGAGGTAGTTTGCAAAGGCACATATCAACACACTGGGATATTTATTGTTTTGAATGTGACACTTGCAATGCAAAATTCAAACAAAAAGGTAATTTGCAAAGGCACATTTCAACACACTCGGATATTAATCCTTTTGAATGTGACATTTGCAAAACAAAATTTAAAAAAAAAGACTATTTGAGGAGACACAAACTAACACATTTTGATATTTATCCTTTTAAATGTGACACATGCAAATCAAAATTTAAACGGAAACGCGATTTGAAAAGTCACAAACTTACACATTCGGATATTTATCCTTTTGAATGTAACACATGCAAAGCAAAATTTAAACGGAAAGACTCTTTGAAAGTTCACATATTAACACACTCAAATGAGAAGAATTTTAAGTGCAACATTTGCAATGCAAAATTTAAAAGAAAAGACCATTTGAAGAATCACATATTAACACACTCGAATAAGAGAAATTTTAAATGCAACATATGCAATGCCAAATTTAAAACCAGGAAAAATTTAAAACGGCATTCAGTGACCCATTCAGCTAGATAAGTGTAAGTTTGAATGTTATGCTTGCTTTGTGAATTCTAGCATCTCAAGCAAATTGATAGACTAGAATTTCAATGTAACTTTTGCAAATACAAAATGTAGGTATACTTATGTGTTTTTTTCATTTATTTTTGGTTAAGGATTTTATCATTTGTAGCTTTAAAGTTGTGTGGTTTGGTGTTTAAATAAATAAATAAATATAATACAATATAAAAAGTTTATTCATGATATTCTATAATAGTTTTCCAAATATAAGTGATATACTCTTCACTTGTTACTTTCCAGAAAATGCACAAGCAAACTTCAAAACCCACAAAAGAAAGCTTGTGCGTAGGTATGTATCTGCTAATGCACCTTCAAAAATTTTATAGTTTTACTGTAAGATAACTTAAATAAAAAAAGAACTACAAAAAAAAACCTGAACAAAAAGGAATGATTTTTTTAAAATAATATGTAATAACTGTTATTTCATCTAAGGACAAGATAGGGTTTGAAATATATTTTCCTGTAACAAAACTGGTGATAAAGTTTACGCGGTTGATCAAATATATCCCCCTGGTGGCTGTTCTTCTACAGAACCCATCTCACCTTTCTTCAAATAAAGTGCTTTGACGTGCCCCATTTTATCACACATAAAACATCTCCAGTTGCTAACAGGACATTGCTTATGGACATATTACAATACTCTTTCAAACCAAAACTCATAAAAATCGTGCAAGCCGTTTTCAAGATAAATGAGACGTTCCATACTTAAAACTTATTCGTATATATAGAATGAATAAGTGATAGGGTTGCAGACAAATGTTTTTTTTGTTTGTTTAATCCTCCTTAGCATTAAAACGAGACTATTTTTATTTTTGTATATAATAATAAAACTAATTCTACCACAACTTTGCATATATATTAATTTTTCGAAATTTAATCCCACCTATCTAGTGTAATTTCAAAATCTAACTATGAATCTAAAACACCGTTTTTTTAGGTTCATGATAAATGAATATTTAGAGGATGGCATTAAAAACGAAATGGAAGTATCAGATATCGAACTAATGGATCCAAATAAAGGAATATATTTAAAGGAAGAAGAACATTGGAGTGACATCAATTTATCAAGACAAACTGTTATTGGGAAGTTTCAATGTTACACTTGCAATGTTATGTTTCGAACCAAATTAAATTTGAAACGTCATTTAATAACACATTTGAACATTCATCCTTTTCAATGTGACACTTGTAGGACAAGATTTAAAGGAAAAAGGGATTTGGAGGCCCACATCATATCAACACACTCGGATGAGAAGAATTTTGAATGCAATGTAAAATTTAAACAAAAATTTAATTTGAAAAGGCACATTTTAACACACTTGGATATTTATCCTTTTGAATGTGACATATGCAATTCAAAATTTAAACAAAAAGGCAATTTGAATATGCACAAACTATTACATTATGATATTTATCCTTTTGAATGTGACACATGCAAGTCAAAATTTAAACGAAAAGGTGATTTGAAAATTCATAAACTAAAACATTCGGGTATTTATCCATTTGGATGTGACACTTGCAATGCAAAATTTAAACAAAAAGGTAATTTGCGAAAGCACATTTCAATACATTCGAATATTTATCCTTTTGAATGTGACACTTGTAAATCAAAATTTAAACGGAAAAATGATTTGAAGATTCACAAACTAACACATTCGGATATTTATCCATTTGAATGTAACACTTGCATAGCAAAATTCAAACGTAAACACAGTTTGAAGAGACATTTATTAACTCACTCAAATGAGAGGAATTTTCAATGCAATATATGCAATGCCAAATTTAAAGCTAGAATTTATTTGAAGCGACATCTAGTGATTCATACATCTAAATAAGTGTATGTTTGAATGTAATGCTTGCATTGGTAAATTTAGCATTAGCATTTTTCTCAAGTTCTCCCTTTTATTTTTGGTTAAGAAGTTTATCATTTGTATCTTTAAAGTGCTATAGTTTGATGTTTATATAAATAAATAAATATTATTATATGAATAATTGTTTATTGTTTTCTACGCCTGATATTAGTTTATGTAAGTTTGAAAATTCTAATTTATCATTCACTTTACGTATTGCTAATTCAAAGAAGTTAGGATTGACTGCTAATTTAAGTCTTCATTTTATGTGGATGTGTTGTAATTTTCAGAATCATAATACATTTCTCAATTTTTTTTTCCATGTTTCTATTATTATAACAATTATTATTTCTTTTTCATTTTATTGATCTTGCATTCATATACATACTTACATTATCGTTTATTTTCATCATAATTGTTAAGATTAAGATATATGATTTTAATTTATAATGATGCCACCAATCAATGTTCGGTTGGTTGTCATATTGCCATTATCAGAAAATTGTCATATTTTTTAAAACTCCTGTCATCGAACATATTATAATTCTTCCTTCAAGTTGGTGATTTTATTTATCAAAATAATTAGTACGTATCTGAAGCAGTTGTGAACGACGTACAGTCCAACATATGGTCCTTGGATCCTCGATATCTATCAGAAATCAGCGAAGTTGTATCATCAATTTGTCGGTCATCATCAGGAGAATCAGCCTTACAACTACACGATTCACGGAAGCGGAGCCACAGTTACGGCTACGTTGAGACCTACGTACGACTCAAGCAGGCAGATAAGGTCAGTCCATTCCATTTTAGTAAATATTCCAGATATACTGCTATTTGTCGTTCTTTTTTGGATTCGCGACCACTTGATCTGTTTGTCTTCACTATATTCAAGTATATTTATTACAATTTTTAACTTTGCAAGGTGCTTGCATGACAATTACACTATTTTAGGCACTTTTCACGTTTAAAAATCAATCAAAACCCATGTTTATAAAAAAATTTCGATAATCTGATAGTCTGATAAAAGTAAAATACCTAAGATTCGTCGTGGGCAAATTAAAGCAGAACTAACGCGCTTTCCAAACTATTTGAATAAGTTTGATCCCTCAACCTCAGATTTGACACAGTTGGAGACACGTTACGACACAATTCGCGATATTTTTACCGAATTCAAACTGGTTCAATCAGATCTTGAAAGTGAACTGGCTTCTACTGATTCTTTAGACGAGGAGGTAGAAGCCAGCAATCGAGACAAGTTCGAAGATAAATATTACACAGCAATATCTAAAGCAAAGAATTTAATTCAAATAAAGTCAGTTTCAGTTCAATCAACAAATACTAATTTGAATTGCCCGAACAGCTCAGCAAAATTACCCGCAATAAAAATCCCTGAATTTCATGGATCGTACAGTGAGTGGCAGAGGTTTCATGATACATTTTTGGCACTGGTCCACAAAAACAATACTTTACAGAATATTGAGAAGTTTTATTATCTTCAAAGCTCGCTCAGAGGTGAAGCCTCACAAGTAATCGCTTCATTACCGATATCTGATGCTAATTCGTTGCTAACATGACGAATGGGCTTATCTCAAAAATTCTCGGATTTGAGTTAGGCCCATCATAGTCGCTATTTATAAGTATATTTTCATATGAGAAAGTGGCGTATCTTTATTGCTACATTATTACGAGATAGACGACGGGCGTAATTCAAATTTATAATCGCAAAATACGACCAATAGGCGTAAATGGACTTACGCCTGTTCGCCGTATTACACTATATGAACGAATAAGTTACGCCCTATACGGGTCATGTGCGTAGGTATATCGTTAAGTATAAGTTTATTTTTTCCTAAAAAAAAATTATATTTTAATATTTATTGTCAAAAATTTTGGTTTTTGCAACCATGGAATGGAGGCCTGAGTAAACGTGGTTCATGTGAAATTTCGACATGCTTGAATTTATACCTGAAAGAACTTGACATCGAAGGTATATAACCACTTAAGATTTTTTGAACCATACCTCGTCCAGAGTGAGGGCGATTCGGCACACAGAAGGTACAATAGATTGCTCTATTAAAAAATCTGGAGACTCGTTTTTACCATGTCATAAAACTCTCAAGAAGAAAAAATCCACATGTTGTGCATTCTTTGACTTCAACAGACTTTTTAAATTTCAAAAATCTCTCCAATGATCTAAAAATACTAGCAGTTAGGAAGGATGATGGAGGTACCATTGATTGGAAACAAATACGTGAGGTCATGGTACAGAAAAGTAGCAACGATAAGATTTATTTTAAAAATAGTCATCTACAAAAAAACTACCAGGGTTGGAACTCTATAACGGATAGAGATCGTTATCCCTGTCGCTATGGCACTTGCTGTCTTCTTCTCTCTTTCCGAAATCAATACAGAGGGGACGTCGATAGAGATAGAGAAAATATCTCTTTTCGTTACAGAGTTTCAGCCCAGCTTGCCTCAATCTCGATTTACCCAAAATATCAATAAAGAAATACAATGACCTTATGGCACTGTGTAGTGGAACAACTCCTATCATTAAACAACCAAAACATGTTTCTTTCTACCAGCAGTTGCCACACTAAAGACTTTGTATTAGTATGTAATGAGTGATTATTCTCTTAAAAGTTAATGTCAGATTGGTTTGTTTCATTTTTTGCGAATTTAGTAGAATAAGGCCCGGTTTATTCATCTTCAGACAAACTTGCTGGTAACTATCACCTAGATAAATTTACCGTTTTATAATTCTATTGGTCGGCGGATAACTGGCCGACCAATAGGATTACAGATTGCGTTTTTATCCGTCAGATTGCATACCTGAGAGTTTATTGGAAGGTGAATAAACCGGCCCTAAGAATAATTGTTTATTGGCTTTCATCTCACACTACTAACTTATGTAGATACCATTGGTTTTAGTTTTTAGTTTTTAATACTATAACTTGAGGGCATTTGTTTTTTTTATTTTAATTATTTTTTCTTATTTGTGTTTGTTGCTGCTTATAAAATTATTCGAATCAATGCTGATGTCGAAGTACTTTCTTCCTCAATATAATAAAGGTATTTCAACAAAAGGCGTAATTAAGTTCATATGTCTTAGAAAACTTATTTCAAAATAAGGCGAAAGGGCGTATCTCTTCTAAGGGCAATTTTAACCCTTTTGCTAAAACCAGAAATAATGAGACTTGACTCTACTTTATATATTGGCATTGATGCAATATTTTATGTTATCAGTATTTTTTAAGCAATTTGCAAAGTTAAACAAACCCAGATTAAAGATAATAAAAATCTTTACATTGGAATTACTCAAAACTTGAAATTATGAGATACGCCTCTTCGTCTTGTTAACGACGAATTATGCAAAGGCTTTCAAATTATTACAAGATCGTTATGAAAATCGAAATGCAATTATAAATTCACATTTAAAAGAAGTTTTTGATTTACCATCGATATCTAAGGAGTCTCATTCGAATTTGAGAAAGTTCTTAGACATTTTTTTGAAGAATGTTCGTGCCCTAGAAAGTTTAAACGAACCCGTGGATCAGTGGGATACCATTCTCATTAATTTATTAATTTCAAAATTGGATTTTCTAACCAGAAAGGAGTGGGAAAACTATTCCAAATGTATAGATAGACCTACTCTTTTGGAATTCATTACTTTTTTAAATCAACAATGTCAAATATTGGAATCTCTGTATAATAAATCAACCTCACAGCAATCACCAAAAAATTGAAAGTCATTTTATTCAAATCAAGAAACTGCATCAAAAAATATCACTTGCCCACTATGTTTAAAAAGTCATTACATTTACTTTTGTGCAAAATTCAAAAATATTGCACCAAAGATTCGTTACGAAGAAGCGAAAAGGTTGCACCTATGCACAACCGAATGCAACTCGCCAGGTTGTCGAATCTGCCACAAACGACATAATACTTTATTATATGTTCCAAACCCATCATTAAATACAAATCAACCATCGGGTTTTAATAATGAATCCAGTTTCAACATGTTGCAGAATGTTGGCAATAATGACAATAATGATTCGACTGGCCCACTAAATGAAAATATCTCAAATAATGTCACTCTTAATCATTATGCCCAAAAATCACGAAATTTGTATGTGTTACTATCCACAGCTTTAGTTAATATCAGCACGTCTGAGGAAAATACTCCTATTCTAGCTCGTGTTTTACTGGATAGTGGCTCACAGTCCAATTTTATTTCTAGCTCTTTAGTTGAAAGGGTGAAACTACCTACATACAAAACTAATATACCTATTTGTGGCATAAATCCAATTAAAAACAATATATCCGAGCAAACACAAGTTTGTATATCAATAAGATATAATGATTTCAAAATTAAAATACCGTGTCTGATAATTGATAAAATAACCGATTTTTCACCCCAGGAGAGTTTCGATACTTATTTCAGGATTAAACATTCCAGATTTGCCTTTGGCGGATCCAGATCTCAACGTTGCATCAAGCGTTGATGTTCTGATTGGTTGTTCCTTATTTTTTGACTTATTATCTACAGGGCAGAAAAAAGTCGAAATAAATTTGCCCATTCTTCAAAATAGCCAGTTAGGTTGGATTATTGCAGGCAATGTACCTAGATCTCGTCAGCAATTTAAATCTTTTTTTATTCAGTCAACTGAATCCGAATTAAATACTCAATTGGAAAAATTTTGGACAAACAAGGAAGTCCCTGAATGCAAAGATTGTATTTTAACTCCTGAGGAAATAGAATGTGAAAGGCATTTTATTGAGAATTTTTCTCGTAATCACGATGGCCGATTTGTGGTTAAACTGCCATTGAAGAACAATTATTTACAAATAGGTGAATCGGAAAATCAAGCTTTGAAGAGACTGTATGCTTTAGAGTAGCGACTTTCGAAAAACAACCACTTAAGAATTGAATATAATAAATTTTTATCAGAATACCACGAACTTTCTCACATGAAGGAAATTTCGAGCGAATTCAGGCCTCCCACACCCATCTATTATTTACCACACCACTGCGTTTTAAAACCAGACAGTTTAACAACTAAGGTTCGCGTTGTTTTCAACGCTCCTGCCAAAACGTCAACAAATTTATCACTGAATGATGTTTTGATGGACGGACCAGTCATTCAAAATGATTTATTTTCGATTTTGATTCGATTCAGGAAGCATGAAATCGTTTTGATAGGCGACTTAGCTAAAATGTATCGTCAAATTTTAATACATCCGGATCAAGTTGATATGCAAAGAATAGTTTGGAGAGAAAATCCTAATCTGAAAGTGAAACATTTTGCTTTACAAACGCTCACATATCAGTTTTCCGATCATAATTTAGATTCATGCTTTTTCTGACGCCAGTGAAAAGGCTTACGCATGCTCAATATATTTACGTTCTGTCGATGAAAATGGAAATATCCAATGTCACTTACTCTGTGCAAAGTCCAGAGTAGCGCCATTGAAATCTCTTTGTTTACCTCGTTTAGAGTTATGCGGAGCTCTTTTATTATCTCGTCTCGTATCCAAATGTATAGAAGTTTTGGATATTCATATTGATAATATATTTTATTACACCGATTCGACAATAGTTTTGTCCTGGTTAGCAAGCGAGTCAAGGTTGTGGAAAACATTCGTGGCTAATCGGGTGTCTAAAATCAGACAAAAAACTAATATAAATGATTGGCATCACATTGCTTCCACTCAAAATCCTGCCGATATTCTATCCCGCAGTGCAAATTTAAAGGATTTAATTGAATCTTTTTTGTGGTGGCACGGTCCAGAGTTTTTGTCCAAAGATCCTGAGCACTGGCCAAAATAAAGTCATATTTCCAATTTCTCTCGAGACCCAGAACGAATATTGGAATTTAAAACCCAACGTCCCGTATGTTTGAATACTATTAACTTCCACGATTTCGATATATTGAAAGGTATTCTAGGTATTTGAAATTGATTAGAGTAATCGCTTACTGTTTAAGATTCATAAATAATTTGAAGCCATTATTAAAGTCAAGTCCTACGAAGTTAAAATTGGGAGCTCTTAGTGATGAGGAAATAAATAGTAGCATTGACGATTTAGTTATAATTGTGCAAATTACAAGTTTTCCAAATGATCTAGAACGTTTAAAGAAAAATAAACCCGTTGGTAACAAGAGTTCATTGAAATCTTTATCTCCCATTTTAACATCAGATGGTTTGGTTCGAGTAGGAGGCAGACTAGCTAACAGCAATTTAAATTTTGATCAGATTCATCCGATCATTTACCTACTAAACATATCTTCACTAAGTTATTGATTCGCTATGAACACGGGCGATGTTTGCACGCCCGAGTAAATATAATTCTTCCACATATAAGGCAACATTTTTGGCCAATTAATGGCAATTCTGCTGTAAAGTCTTGTATCCGAAAGTGCCTCAAGTGTGACAACTTCCGAGTCCTCGCGTTTCCCCTTCATATCCTTTCTCGCACGCAGCTGTTGATTTTGCTGGTCCTTTTGAGTTAAAGATGGCAAAACGAAAAATAGAAAAATAATTAAAGGATATATTTGTATTTTTGTTTGTTTTAGCACTAAGGCGGTGCATATAGAATTGATAACTGATTTAACCAGTGAAGGTTTTCTAAGTATGCTCAAACGTTTTGTGTCCAGACGTGGAATATGTTACGACTTGTATTCAGATAATGATACTAATTTTATAGGAGCCCACAACGAGCTTAAGTCTATCAACAATTTTACCGAAGTTGCTTCCTTTCAACATAACTTGAATATTTCCCAAATTAAATGGCATTTTATTCCTGCTCGTTCTCCCCACTTTGGCGGATTGTGGGAAGCTGCTGTAAAGTCATGCAAGCACCATTTACAGTGCATTCTCAATAGGAATTTGTTAACTTATGAAGAGTTTTATTCAATTTCAAATCAAGTGGAAGAAGTTCTGCTGACCTCGAAGTTTTGACCCCTGCACATTTCTTAATTGGTCGCCAATTGACAGCTGTGCCACAACGCGATCTGTCCTCTGACAAAATCAACTATGTTAAGAGGTATCAAAATATGCAGCAAATGTTTCAAAGTTTTTGGTCTCGCTGGATTAAAGAGTACCTCGACACTCTGCAACAGCGAACCAAATGGCAGTTCCAGAAGAATCCTCAGATGACTGTTGGTTCTATAGTGCTATTGAAAGAGGATAACGTACCCCCTTTGTATTGGCCTTTGGGGCGAATATTGGAAGTCCATCCTGGTACAGACAATATTGTGCGAGTGGCAACAATAAAAACTAAGAGTAGTATTGTAAAACGGGCGGTGACCAAACTTAGTTCATTGCCGATCGACAACTGAGAATAGCCTTCTAGAATACCGAGAGTTAGGAGACTATTATGATTTACTTCAAAAATCAGATATTTTATTGTTTTTTTTCTAGTATTATTTCAAATAAGTATATCCATTTCTTCTTTTGAAACTCTCAGCCTTTCAAGAGGAGGTGTATGTTAAGATTTAGATACATGATTTTAATTTATAATGATGCCACCAATGTTCGGTTGGTTGTCATATTGCCATTGTCAAAAAATTGTCATATTTTTTAAAACTCCTGTCATCGAACATATTATAATTCTTCCTTCAAGTTGGTTATTTTATTTATCAAAAGCAGTTGTGAACGACGTACAGCCCAACAATAATAATTGATTTTTTCTCTAGCCCTAATTATTCTGAAACAATGTATTGGACAATTTTCTGTGTTCATTTCATCTCTTTTGTTTTATATATTAGGTGCCAACAATATTACTCTCCGGCTGCCATTTTCTAAAAGCCAGTGAATTTTTTTTTCGTAAAAAGTTGCAGATGAACAATTTCTTGCTTAAACGTTGTAGTATTATCCCCCGAGATCGAAATCCATAGTCTGGCAACACGTAGTGGGGAAGCTTCGCGTAGGCATAATAATTAATAAATTATTTAAAAAAATTACGAAATTTAAAATACTTGCTGATGGTCATACCATTCAAAAATGTTCCATTGACAGGGCTGTAATAATGCCAGACGAGTTTCACGGGTTAAAACCCTTACCAAACGCTCCCAGAGTGCAACGTGCAACAAAAAAACGAAATACTTGCCGAAACCTTTTTTCTCATAAATTAACACGTTGAAGGATTTTCGTTTTATGTTTCTAAAATGGTTTTGATTTTCCACAACATATTATTCGGTGACGTACCTAGCTTAAGGCTGAAAGAAAATATTTTCTCAACAAGTAGGTACTTTAAGCAACGCTGTATTCAGCTGTCAGCAGTTAGATGCTATCATCATCAGCATTAAGTATTAGTTCTACTTTTGCTATTCATAAATAAAAAATGTGTTACGTAATAGGTCTATTAAATCCCTAGTACGATAATACAACTCATAACGTTTGTAATAAGCTCTTATTGGGCCGGTTTCTCAATATCGAGTCACCCCCGTGTTAAGCATAACTCCAGGGTGAACATAGAAATTGAACACGCTCACCCTGGAGTTTAAACTAACCTGGAGGTGACTGGCTTTTGAGAAACCGGCCCATAGTGTGACTGGGTCGTGGGTCGTACATAAAACGTAAAAATTAAATCATTATTGTACAAAATCATACATGAAACCTAATGTTTTTCCTTCTTTTGACATTTCAATAAAATTACAAATTGATAATTTTTATAGGTATTTTATTTTATTTCAATTCATTATTCACTATTAAATTAGTATTTTGCTTAATTGGTTAATTGAAAAAATTAAGAAGAAATATACATATATTATAACAAACTTTTTTGTCCCATTCATCTTCTCTTTCCTTTCCCGATGTGACGTACGTATGTTTGCGTTCACGGACGCGTAAAGTTCCGAATTTCAGCGTTGTCTAACAATGATTAATCCTCGATAAAACCGTCTGGCACTAGGTTTGCCCGATTCGCAGGTTTTTTCTCTCTAATTAAAAAAAAAAGGGTTCGGCGAGTATTTCGATTTTTTTTTTTGCACCCCGGGGGCGTCTGGCAAGGCTTTAAACCCATGGAAACCGTCTAACATTATTACAGTATTTCGAATTTCATGTAATGAATGAATGAATGAAAGAGTGTTCGGCCGTGACCGTAGTGCACATAGGTCTCCTGTGGTGGACCCGTCGTGCCCCACTGAGTTCTACCAGAGGCCTATGTCCTTAGAAAAGCCAATCAGGCACCTTGGCTTCATCCTTCTGACGTCATCAGGCAAGCAATACAACTTGCCCAGGTGTTTGAACCTCGCGCGCGTGAATGCTGGGCACTCACCAATGACGTGGTCAGCCGTTTCTTCCTCTTCCATGCACCAGCGGCATTCCGGGTCGTCCGTTATGCCTATGTTGTGGAGATGGCGTCTTAGGTGCCAGTGTCCGGTTAGGAGACCAGTCACTAGCCGTATATTGCGTCTGTTCAAGCGCAGTAGTTGTTTGGTGGGACAGGCAGAGGGCCCATCAATATGAGCCTTAGCCTGTCTCATGCCGGGTGCTTCCATCCATCTCCCAAGGAATCGCTCAGCGAAGATACCCTTGAGGGACGCGACAGCCTCACATTTGGGTATGCCCAGCGTGGGCTCAGGGCCCACAGGTGCAGTGGCGGCTCGTGGTATAACATATTGGGGGTGCACATAATCATAATAAATCATAATAAATGCCGAAAGGGGGATGCCCGCCGGAGGCGCGAAATGTTTCGGGGTGCCACGCCCAGAAATGTTTATTTTAGGCCTTTAAAAAAATAATTTATTGTAAGTGATCGTATGATTTATGTGATGTGTTTACCTACCAATAATTAAAAATATTGTTAAGGGATTTCATATCTACCCTACCAAACAACCAACTAAGCTCAATTTAATACTTTTTTCGGTCTATCAAATCGTGGAAATTGAAGGATCTGATATCAATAAACTAGAAATTAAGTAACAAAGTAACTTACCTCGCTGAGTACATCGTCCTGGTCTAACAATTGTTTTTATACATAAATGTATCATAGTTTTCAATCTCACAATTCTCACAGACACGTTTTGTATTGAAAATCAAGTCGTCTGTCCTTTTTTGAGATAAATTCTTCAATTACCAGTTCGTTAAAATTTGGAATTTCTTGAATCATTTGTTTCTCAATAGATAACATTGCGAGGGCAGTTAGTCTCTCCTGTCCCATTGTACTTCTAAGGAAAGTTTTTATCCGTTTTAATGTGGAGAAGCAACGTTCCGCTTCTGCGGTTGTCATAGGCATTGTTATAATCGCTTGAAGCACTGAAAATGTTTCAGAGAAATCTGCTTGCAAATTATTTTCAATTAAAAACTTAAGAAAGTGGACTGCTCCAGAAACTTCTCCAAAATCTCCTCTTCTGTATATTATTTCCAATTCTGTCTTTAATTTGTTTTTATTCAAAAATGGAAAGTTTCGAACTGCTGAATCTAAATGTTGGATAGGAAAATTTGATGAATACGTTTCAAAATTTTCCACTGAAAATAAGTGTGCTATTTCCAAATGGCCTGTGAATGAAAACCTTTTTTTTATTTCTGCAATTATGGTGCCACACACTTCTTTAGCTTGTACAGTCGTGGAAACATAGGAATTTCTCTCATCTTTCTTCTTTTCCTAGCTTGACTCTCATCAATATCTGCTAACTCGATTTCTCTAATAGTATGTATATTATCTCTTTCTTTTTGAATATTTTTTTCAAACTCAGTAATGTTACGTTTCACAGTTACGGAATCAGTTGCCCTTTTTTGTAGCTGTGAATATAAAATATCAACGTGGGGCATCACACGATGAAACACTGTTAACCAAAAAACAAATTTACGGTCATGTAATAACCTTGAAAGTGCACCTGCCTTTCTGATGGTATCAGATTGTCTGGATGTAGATTGTATTTTTTCCATACACTCTAGAAGTGATTCTTTGTTTTCATAAACAGTGTTAACGGTTCTGATTTTGAAGTTCCACCTTGTAGCAGATGCTCTAGGAACCCTATTTCCAACCACTTCATCTAATATGGCCACTCTTTGTGGAGAATTTGAAAAAAAATTGGTAATGTCACTCAGATCTGCAAAAAATATACGTACATTTGCATTTATGCTTGTCGCCTGAGACATTATTAAATTCAATTGATGCGCATAACAATGAATATAATGGGCATATTTAAATTTATCTTTAATAAGCTTCTGCACACCACCATGGGCGCCACTCATGACACTTGCTCCGTCATAGCTTTGGGAGATTAACTAATCAGGATTTTTTAAAACATAATTTAAAGATTCTTCTATGCAGCCAGCTAAAGCAACAGCATCGTGATCATTTGGTTTTATAAAAGTCCAAAATCGTTCAACAGGTGTGCCGTTTGGTAGAGTATAACGGTAAACTATAACCATTTGGAAAATATTTGAAATATCACTTGTTTCGTCACTCATAACGGAAACAAAATTTGAAGAAGCAATTTCTTTTTTGATATTTGCTTGACAGACCGAAAGCATACATTCCAGTAAGTCATTTTGAATGTCTTTTGACGTGCATTTAAACACGGTAGCTTGCTGCAAATGATCCCTCAGTGCTAAGTCCAATTCGGCAGAAAAATTTATGAGGCCTCTAAATATACCTGGGTTCAATGAATCTTTTTGTTCATCGTGTCCACGGAGAGCAAGTTCAAAAGCACCACAAAATTTAATGCAGTTGATAATTTTAGATAAGACATACCGATTATTCTTTACTTGCTCGTTATGTTTCTCAATGCTTAATCGGTATGCACTATTTAATTGCTGCCGAATATCTTGTTTGCCCAATAAATTAAATCCTAGCTTAGCAGTAAGATGTGATTTTGAGTTTTGATGTTTTTTAATTTTTTCGGATAAATGTACTAAATCTTTAACGCCGGATTTTGTCCATTCTGATGCTTCATCGCTTCCAAATAACAAACAGGGAAAACAGTAAAGACTATTACTAACATCACAACCGCACAACCAGTCAGTTTTTTCGTAAGTTTCCATTTTAAGAGTTCGTTTATAATCACGACTTTTGCATTTTGTTATGTTGGTGATTATTAAATTTGGCTTTGGACGGCCGACACATTTGATTTGGATTTTTTCCTCCAAAGAAAGCGAAGAAAATTTAATTGTTTTTAAATATTGCACGCTAAGGCTATCGGGGTTCAGAAATCCCGCCATTCTACACACAGTTTTCAGTTAAATCGCGCTCGAAATCGAAATAAATATAAAACAACCGCTTCCGATCCCAAAGTGCACTGACTACATGTGCACACCAGCCAGCTTAAAACATCGAACGTCGCTAGACTTTCGCGGGGAACAAAGAGTGCGGGGGGGCATAGTTCCACCAATTGGATTTAATATTGAAATGTGCAGTGAACGGGGCGATCAGGCGACGCGGTGGACGCTGTGATTCCAGCGTTGCCGGTTGCGTTTGTTTTGCTGGCGCATTTGGCCACTAATTTTTTAAATTAATACTTTACAGGTAGAATGTTTAAATTTGAAGAATGATAAAATTAAATTTAAAGTTGTTTGATATTAATTTGGGAGTGCACGTGCACATGTGCTCTTATGGAGGAACCGCCACTGCACAGGTGGCATCGATGATCCCTGTCTGGCAAGTGAATCAGCTTTGTCGTTGCCCGCGACGCCCGAGTGACCAAGCACCCAGACGAGACGGACCCGGCAGCCGGCACTCACCAGTCTTCCCAGGACTTTTTTTGCACTCCATTACAAGCTTAGAGCGCACAGTGTCAGCCATAATGGCTTTGATAGCGGCTCTGCTGTCGGAGCAGATTGAAACGACTGCATTCCTGTGGCGTCGGTTTAAAATTTCCCGGCCACACTCCATTACAGCGAAAATTTCAGTCTGGAAGACAGTAGCGTGTTCCCCTGAAGAAAAGGATTTACTAATTTTAGGGGATCCTCCGCAAAAACCTGCCCCCGACCTGTTATCTATTCTGGAGCCATCCGTGTACCAGATAGCTCCACTATTCAGTACAGTTGTCTTGGAGCCGCCCAGTCATTCACTTCTTTCAGTGATATGGACCTCCAAGCCTTTGCTATGAACAAGCTCAGGTCGCATGTTATCGCTGCCCATCAGAAGGACAGGACATTTCTCTGCGGCCTGAGACCAAATTCTCGCGTGTCCGTCTATAGGCTGGAGGTCCAGGGGCGGGAGACCAGGGAGGGTCTCCAGGGGGCCGTACGCATGGACCCCGTCATGCTGAGGCAGGAAAGGCGCTGGACTCTGGCCAGTTGCGCCCGTATTTTGGCTTTCCCCGTGCAAGACCACCAAACGATAGCCCCGTACGTGAGAAGAGGTTTATTTATAGAGTTATGAATCCAGTAAAGGATCTTCGGTGAGAGACCCCAGGTGGAACCAAGGGCCCGTCTGCATGTCCAAAGGGCACAGGTATCCTTTTTCATCCTGTTCTCTGCGTGTTCATACCAGGACAGTTTAGAATCCAGTATCACGCCTAGATACTCAACCACCCTGGAGTCACACTTCCCAGAGAAATGTTGGGCGGTGTGAGTTGCGTCTCCTGGAAAAGAGTAGGAGCTCCGCCTTATTAGGGTTTTGTTATGGTCTGGAATTCGTATGGTTGCACTAATCACTTTGCTTGTATTTTCCCTCATGACTATTGAGTGAATCATTTTGCTTGTATTTTTCCTTCTTGACTGATGGGTGAATTTTTCGTTATTTCAATTCGTATGGTACCTTGGTATGGTACGCGGGCGACCTTCACTCAAATTTCGCGCACGACCTAGAGGTACAATTGCGCCGTCGTAGGGTATCAATTACTAATGCTAGCTCTGTCAGATCTTCAAGTAGAAATATTGATCTTGGGTGCGACGTATGTGCAGGATGATTCCGTTTTCTTGGTAATTTCAGGATGACCAATGGATTTGGTTCGGGTTCGAACTTTTCTATGTTTTTTTATGAATATTCATAGGTATAATTTTTGAATTTGCCGGTTCCTGAGAGATTGGCATTCCTGATGGGCCATGTACAATTTTGGTAAAAAGGAGGAAATGACGAGCTGGCTGGATCGTGAAGGGACAGAAAGGGATAAGGCGTTGTGCGAGTGAATTAATTTTTGTGTCCTTTTTGGAAATTGCCGTTGAACGGGATTTAATTTGCACAATTTGCAGTTACAAATGTCGGGTTAGTTTCGAGATTTAGTTTGCCGATATTTTGACCTTCTTGGGATTTTGCTGAAGCCTTATTCCGGTTCAATATCCATCGAACCACATTCATAGTGAAACAATACTGTGCATCCATATTGGATTTTAGATGCCCTCATTGAATTAGGAGGTGAGTCTACAAATCTTGTGCCAGGGTGTGTTGTAAAGTGGTCAATTTCATTTTAGGGTATTTGTTTTCTCTGGGTGGAACCATTTCCTTTGCTTGCCAACAAGAATTTCCACATTTTCGTCCTTTCTGGTGACCTTTGGACTGGTTTGGCTGATGGTATCCATTTGAGAAATAATTTGAAGCGCTGGACGTTTGACGTTTGGGAATTGATTAACTTGAGAAATTAATTAGCCTTCACCAGCTAAGTACTTTTTATTATTATTATTACGAACTTTGGATTCTCACCTCGCGGGATTTATACTGATTTTTGATTTAACTGTGATTATTTAATTACCTACCGGATTGGACTTTGAATATTTAATTATTGAATTTAATTTGATTATGTGATACTGAATTTGACTTTGAATTATTAGACCGGATTTACCTTTGATTATTTGATTACTGAATTTAACTTTGATTAAGTAATTAGTGAATTTAATTTGATTATGAAATACTGGATTTGACTTTGAATTATTGATAGACCGAATTTTTAACTTTGATTAATGGATAACTGAGGTTAACTTTGATTAGTTAATTACTGAATTTAATTTAATTATTTAATACGGAATTTGACTTTTGATTATTGATAAACCGGATTTAACTTTAATTTTGATTATTTAATAACTGAATTTGACTTTGATTATTTAACACTGAATTTGACTTTTGATTATTGATAAACCGGATTCAACTTGGATTATTTATAAATCCGGGTTTTAACTTTGCTTTGATTATTTAATTACTGAACTTAACGTTGAGTATTTAATTACTGAATTTGTCTTTGATTAGTCAATTACCAGATTTGAAGTTTTATTATTTAAGCCTATTGATATTCGAATAATTGTGCGGCTCGTATGATCATACAGGCTTTAATGAACTCTTGTTAATAGTTAGAAGCAAGATACTTAAATATTGAATAGAGTGACAAAGTGTATAGGTGACTGATAACATCAGTCCTTGTGACAAATATATAACCTGAAAGTGAATTTAAATTGAGTTCTTATTTTATTGTTGATTTTTCCGGATTTTTGGTTGACTTTAGAACAGTGAGAGAACGCCTTCAGCATTGACTAAACTAAAATACGGTGGCGCCCTATAGGTAACCGACTTTGACAAGGAAGCGATCCAGGGAAACAATAGTTTTGTTTGAGAACCTACCCCTGGGTTATTTGGAGCAACTGGGCACAACAACGGCTTCGGCCTATTTAGGTGAATCTTTTAACCCTTCAATCGCATGGCAAAAAAAAAGGGGGGATAACAGTTTATCCTGAGTCCTTCCACCACCGATCCACTATGCGCAGAGCCCTTGCCATAGGGCCCTGCAGTGAAACGGCGTCCTTACCCGGACAAAGGATAACTAGGTCGTCGGCGTAGGCCTGAGTATACAAGCCTGCCTTGTTTAAGTTAGTAATCAGGTCGTCAACCAACAGGCACCACAGAGTCGGGGATAGAACTCCATCCTGCGGACAGCCTCTGGCGGCCACCGCTCTAACCACCGCGTTGTTAAGCTCTGCGGACATTCGGCGTTGCGAGAGCATGGCCTCTATCCAGCCATCTCACCAGACATGGCTCTAAGCCACGCCCTACGAGCGCTCCGCAGATGATGTTGAAAGGGGTATTATCAAATGCCCCTTCAATGTCAAGGAATGCCGCCAGACTGGCCTTTCCACTCACCAGATTCCCTTCCACCTTCCTGACCAGGTGGTGCAAGGCCAGTTCTGTGGATTTGCCAGTCCGATAGGCGTATTGTTGAGTGTGTGAAGGTCTGCAAACCAGTATGCCTTCCTTCACAAATCGGTCCAGTAGCCTCTCCAGAGTCTTGAGAAGGAAACTAGTGAGGCTAATGGATTGATACGATTTTCTGTCAGAGTAGCCACTCCGTCCGGTTTTCGGAATGAAAATGACCTTCATCTGTCTCCACTGCTCTGGAATGTATCCATGAGCGAGGCAAGATCTGAAGATCTTTACCAGGTGGACAGTGATAATATCCGACGCGTTTTGCAGCTGGCAAGGGTGTATTCCATTTTTACCAGGAGATTTAAAGGGGGGAAAGGATTTATTCGCCCATATCACCCTCTCATAACTTACTACTTTTTTGGCGGTGTCGTGCCCGGTGCTAATAGGGGCCCGAATGCCGGCCAAGACAGCGTTGTTTGGGCTGGAGCCCGGGAAGTGCGTGCGGAGCATGACTTCCAGGGTTTCCTGTTCGTTCGTCGTGAAGCCACCGCCCGGAAGAGAGAGTGACCCTATTCTACTACCGGGTTCCTTTGACAGAGCCTTGCAGAGGCGAGCTGCTGAGAATATTTTTTCAACATCCCCGCAGTACTGCCTCCACCTCTGTTTTTTTGAATCCCTAAGCGCCTTTTTGTACTGCCTTTGGGCTGCGTGAAACGGTTCCCAGTCGGCGGCGAGCTTGGAGCGTTCAGCCCTTCTCAAGAGCCGACGCGTGATGTTCCGATGGAATTCCGTAGTGTGGTTCCACCAGATATTTTTTGCATTTTGGGGTTTCCGTCTTAGTGGACAGCTACCCTCGTATGCTCGGATAGTTGCGATGGACAGTTTTTTTATCCCAATCTCAATGTCGGCTGGAAGGTTATACCTTGCCGGCATATCCGAGAGCCCACCTGTGAGCTCCTCCCGAAAGAGGTCCCAATTGGTGTGCCTCGGGTTTCTAAAGACTGGGTTGTCACAGCTGGTGTCTTTATTCAACTCGAGGAGAATGTGCCTGTGGTCCGACATTAAGACCTCCAGGGACACTCTCCATGCTTTAAAAAGGTTCACAATATTAGGTGAACAGATGGTTAGGTCAATCACAGATTGGCCATGGTTGCAGTAAAAGGTAGGGACGCTTCCCCGATTAAGGACCTCCAAGCCGCTGGAGCTCAGGAAGCCAGCCAGAGAGCGTCCTCTGGGGTTCTCGTCTCTGCAGTTCCATAGGCCGTGGTGCGAGTTAGAGTCGCAGCCTATGAGCAGAGGGAGCCCCGTGCTTTCGCAGTACCTTGAGACTGCAATGACGTCCGGAGGAGGAGATTCGATATCGATAGGAAAGTAGGAAGAGCAGGCTACAAGGTCCTCCCTGACTCCTTTCTCTCCCAGCGAAACTTTGATGACAGCCAGGACATGTAATGAGTAATGTATTATGCCTAGGCTAAACTTCCATTATTAAACTTAGCGATAATAACTCGGTTAGTTTTGGTTAGTTTGCAATTTTTATCAGACATTTCCAAACTTACCAATAATAACCCAGTTAGTTAAAGTTTTTTTGTAATTTAAATCAGACATAACCAAACTTACCAATAATAACCTGATTAGTTTGCAGTTTCAAGAAAACATTACCAAACTAGCAAACTAATCCAAACTAACCAGGTTGTCGGTAAATCTGGTAATATCTTATCATGATCTTATTTTGGAAAAATGTTACGAGCTCAAGAATTTAATGAAAGTAAATTTCAATATCGCTTAAAACAAGTACCTACGGTATTTAAGTCATATATTTGAGAATGTTACAATCAAACCTGATGATAGTAAAGTAAAAGCTATTTCAAATTATGATATTCGAACTATCAGAATTGGCTTTACAGATTTCTAGGTTTGGTAAATTACTTCAAAAGATATAAATAGGTACTTTATTTTAGATAGCACGTGACTTGTAACTTATCCTCATACGAGATGACAAGTGCAACGTTGCCGAGTGAAGACATAATTTCCCAATTAGAAGAAGAAATCCTTATCATAATTTTTTTTATTGCTCATCATTCAGATTGAGGGTAGCCACAAAACCAACGGCAATGGTAATCAGCTGGTAGAATTTTACGGAAAAAAAACTTAATGGTACTAAACGATGGATTATCGAAAGAATCCGAGAATTTCTAACTGAAAAAAAAATCCTCTAAATTATATACAGAATAAATAAGTAATAGGGTTGCAGGTTGCAGCCAAATTTTAAAATCTTCTTAAATTCTCTTGGGCATTGAACCGATACTCTTTTTAGTCTTTTCACTTTTATATGAGAAATGAAACTAATTTTACCATAACTTTCCATATGTATTAATTTCTCAAATCTCGAATTTTAATCCCACCTACTTAGTGTAATTCCAAAATCTAACTATTAATCTAAAAAACGTTTTTTTTTTTTAGGTTCATGATAAATGACTATCTAGAAGATGGCATTAAAAACGAAATGGAAGTATTAGATATTGAATTAATGGATCCAAATAAAGGAATATTTATAAAGGAAGAACATTCGAGTGACATCAATTTATCAACAAAAGATGTTATTAAGACGTTTCAATGTTACACTTGCAATGCTATGTTTAGAACCAAATCAAATTTGAAACTTCATTTGATAACACATATGGATATTCGTCTTTTTGAATATAACACTTGCGAAGCGGAATTAACCCAAAAAAATGAGTTACAGCTTCACATATCAACACTTTCGGATATTTTTCCTTTTAAATGTGACACTTATGAGAAAAAATTTAAAGGAAGAGGCAATTTGAAGGCACAAATATTAACACACTCGGATGAGAAGAATTTTAAATGCACAATATGCAATGCAAAATTTAAACAAAAAGCTTATTTGAAAAGGCACAATTCAACACACTCGGATATTTATCCTTTTGAATGTAACATTTGCAATGCAAAATTTAAGCAAAAAGGTAATATGAAAAGCCACATATTAACACATTCGGATATTTATCCTTTTGAATGTGACATTTGCAATGCAAAATTTAAACAGAAAGCTCATTTGCAAGGGCACATTTCAACGCACTCGGATATTTTTCCTTTTAAATGTGACACTTGTAAGAAAAAATTTAGAAGCAAAGGCAATTTGAAGGAACACATTACAATACACGCGGCTGAGAAGAATTTTATATGTAAAATATGTAATGCAAAATTTAAGCGAAAACAATATTTGAAGAAACACGAACTAACACATACGGATTATTATCCATTTAAATGTGACATTTGCAATGCAAAATTTAAACATAAAGATTATTTGCAAAGGCACATTTCAAATCATTCGAGAATCAAAAGAATGAATACTTTTGAATGTGACATTTGCAAAGCAAAATTTAAAGAAAAAGACTATTTGAGGAAACACAAACTAACACATTCTGATATTTATGCTTTTGAATGTGACACATGCAAATCAAAATTTAAACAGAAATTTAGTTTGAAAATTCACAAACAAACACATTCTGATATTGATCTTTTCGAATGTGACTCTTGCAATGCAAAATTTAAACAGAAATGTAGCTTGAAAATCCACATATTAACACACTCGTGTAAGAAAAATTTTAAATGCAACATTTGCAATGCAATACTTGAAAGAAAAGGCGATTTGGAGGAACACATATTAACACACTCGGATATTAATCTTTTTGAATGTGACATATGCAAAGCAAAATTTAAAGAAAAATCTTGTTTGAAGAGACACAAACTAACACATTCTGATATTTATCCTTTTGAATGTGACACTTGCAAATCAAAATTTAAACAGAAATGCAATTTGGAAAGTCACAAACTTACACATTCGAATATTTATCCTTTCGAATGTGACACATGCAAATCAAAATTTAGACGGAAATACCATTTGAAGAATCACATTTTAACACACTCGGGTGAGAGGAATTTTAAATGCAACATATGCAATGCCAAATTTAAAACAATAAATAATTTGAAACACCATTCAGTGACGCATTCAGATAAATAAAAGTTTGAATACAATGTTTGCTCTGTTAAATTAAGCATCCCAAGCAAATTGATAAACTAGGGTTTCAATGTACCTAACTTTTTTAATAAAAAATGTGGTATTAGTGTTAGGTATTATATAATAAGTGAGGTAACTAGGGTATTACCGCACGCGAGATAAATTCGCAAATCGAGCCAGTGAAACGAGTTTTGCAATCTCTAAGGGCGGTAATAACCTAATTACCATACATATTATACAGTATTTTATCTACAACCGTGCGGTAACAAAATATCCGAAAAAAAAATAAAAAATTGAAAAAAAAAATTGCTTCTGTCACCTTTGACAGTGGTTAAGCAAAATTCAAGTGATAGGTAAGTAATTTATCGCTGGTAGGTAGTTGAAGGTACGTTCCTATGTAGGTAGAGCTTGCGGTTATAATATTACCGCATGCCGTGCGGTAATATGGTACTTACCGCACGCAAAACAGTGTAATATACCTTAGTTACCGCACGTTTGTAGATAAAAATACTTATGTGTTTTTTTTTTTAAATTTATTTTTGGATAAGGAGTTTATTATTTGTAGCTTTTAAGTACTGTAGTTTGGTGTGTATATAAATAAATAAACATTACAAAAATGTTCTTTTCCTGAGTTGCTCTCTGTATCCCTCTAACCTCATTGCAGGCTGCGCTGCTATCCTCAGAGCAGTGGTTCTCAAACTGGGAGGCGCGCGCCCCTGCGAGGGCGTGAAGCAACATTAAGGGGGGCGTAAGTCTTCTAAAGAATTAATACAAATTTAGGGCTTTAAAATAATAAAATCAGTTAAAATTTTAAAGAAGATACCTACAATCCGGCCACAGCGCATACTTAAGCCAAAGCAGCTTTGCCATGCGATCATTGCTACAGCGCACGCTCGCTGCCCACTGTCATGCCTATTCCTTCTCTTCCAAAGTCCAATTTAGACGAGTTACAGTAAGTGAAAAAAAAAATTTTTGTATAATGGGGGGCACGACCACTTCTTGATTTCATAAAGGGGGCGGCGCAAAGAAGCAAAAGAAAAAAGTTGGGGAACCACTGCCTTAGAGTTATCCAAAAGCTCTGTACCACCGTCCACCAGTGACGCAAGCAATCCGAAAAAACTATCATAATGTCATTGACTGACAACCAGTTTTTCTAGCAGTATATCGAGAGACTCGATTTTTCATTTTCTCTTTAGTTCAACTTTCATTTTCTTCCTAGTTCACGTTATATTTAATTCATTTGTTTATTGTGCGAAATTCAATACCTTCAATAACATCCAGTTAAGCTAACTATTCTCGTGTACTCACGACCAACAAAAACATTTCTTATAATGTAATGTAATGATATGAAGAAGAATTGTCCATTGTCTTTTACGTAGTATATTAATAATGTATATTATCATTTATAAACAGTATTGTATTGAGGTATTCAGATGTTAAGTCCTGTCTCATTTCATATATAAATATCATTGCTTAAAATTCCAAATAATACAGTTTTTGTTTCAATCTGTTTTTAAACTACAAAAACGTGCAATACGTTACATTGCGGGTGCTTCTCCTAGAGATCACTGTAGACCGCTTTTCATCAAATATGAAATTTTAACATTACCCTGTGTTTTCATATTAGAGACCGCGAGTTTAATACATAAAAACATTGCCATGTTTCCTGTTCATCAGACAGCTTGCCTAACTCGTCAAAGACATGACATTCCTCTTCCAATCCCCCATTCGGCTTTGGTGCAAAATTCAATAATTTATAATAGCATAAAGATCTATAATCAGCTGCCTTTAAATCTCAAAACCATATCAAATATCTGAAAGTTTCGCAAAACCTTAAAGGAATAACTGGTGAAGCCAGCTTTCTATTCGCTCGATGAGTATTTCAATTATTCTTTTAACCAATAGTTGTCTCTTATTCCGTCAACAGTTACTCAATTTTAAATTCAACCTTTTGTGGACTTTTTATTGTTTATATATTTTTTTTATTTATGACATACATATTGTTTTTGTGTATTTTTTCAATTGTGTATTTCTGTATTGTTTTATATTTTACCTATTTATTTATTTATCTTAATTTGACTGACATACCTACTAAATAAAGTTTTTTTTTTTGTTGTTGTTGTGTCCACTAGTCTTTGAAACCTATGTCAAGAAATGTTGTGTTAAATGAATGTATTTATTATTTTTGTAAATAGGGAATTTCCATATTTCTCAATTTATTTTTTTTTAGATACTTCTAGTCATCAGATATTACATAGTTTTCTTTTTTTCCATTTTAATTTATACATTCTACGAAAAAAAAAATATTGAAATTCAAATCAAAAACTTTGGCGCGAAAACGCGAAATTTCAATATGACAGCGCTCAGGATGTCAAGATTTTGTACACATCAAATGCAGCAAACGAATTCTTGCCGACTTAGTGCTATTTTTGTGTTATGTTTGTGAAAATTGTGGCAATGGATGAAGAATATTGTAAAAGATTGCTTTCGTAAACTTTATTTCAATTGTAAGTTCCCTATTGATAGGTTTGTTTACAGAATCGTGACGTCAAAAAAGGTAGCCATCATGGAAGCATCGTTTTGGCGGGAGAAATTTTATTTCAAATTTTGTGTTATTTTTTGTGTAACAAGAGCGGTATTAGTAAAATAAAAACTGGACATATAGACATTGTGCAGTATAAACCATCGATTTAAAACAAATTTGGAAAATTTTAGTTCATTTGCAAGTTCCCTATTGATTGATATTGTTGACTTGCTGGCTTCTAGGTTTAGTTGTAAAATTTAATTTAAGTTAGGTTAGCTTTGTCAATAAGATTTTTGTATTCTTGGACAATAAAGCATATTTACTACTACTACCTCACCTATAATAACCAGTTCAAGTTTTGTAAAAGAGTCTTAATGGAAGTATCCCTTAGCGCTTTATTGAATTTTTGTTAGCCATGTATAAAATTGTAGACGAAAATGTTAGATGGGAAAAAATAATAGTGTTATAAACTGTGTTTGACCATTGAGTAAGGAATGCTGCCACCCTTGCATGTTTTGCAATTTTAATATTTTTATTAATTTTTTCCACTAATTCAGTATAATTGCCAATATTAAGAGAAAACGTGTTTTTAAATTCATTATAGACCAAGTTATTGCTCATTAACATAAAGGAACCCGCACAAAAAGATAGGAAAAGTGGTCCCGGTCAAATCATCTGAAATTTTGATATGATATACTTCTCGTTATCCTGATTAAAAGCTGTCATGGACGCAAAAAAATCTATCGAGGGGTTTCCGAGTTATAGGTCCTCAAAGACGTCATTTTGGATATAAAAGATGTCAAAGTTCAAAATTGTATATTGAATATTATCTTGTTTACCTACATAATTTGGTCTAATATACTATAAGAAATAGGGTAAATAAACTTTAAAAGATCAGAAATGCCTAAATAGTGTGAGTAAATATGTTAGAAAATGATACAATAAAGGTGCTGTTTGTTTGTCATTAGTCCGGATGTTCATCTGTTGTTTCTCTATACTTATACCATTGAAAAATCTGACGCGTTTATTTCAAGTTATAGCGTGTTGTGTTGTTTTTTTTTGTTTAATTTGGTCAAGTATTATTGAAAGAGCAGTGAACGCAAAAAAAAGGTTTTATTCAGGTAAGTAGGTATCTAGTGTATCTAGCTAATTGAGTAAAAAGCTCAGTTCCGCCCATAAACAGGGATTACTGCGAAAGCAAGCAATATATTATAAAATAAATGTATAAATATACAAAAATAAATTCTATATTTCTGTTTTTAATGACAAAAGATCTATATACTATATACACAGTATACTTTTTCGATGCCAATACCAACAGCTCAAGATTTAAAACATTAAAAAATATACATTGTCCGCTAAAAATTAGAAATAAACATATTAATGAGAATAACGAACAAAAAGCGAAGGGTATTTGGGGCTCTGTTTTTGGCATCTGATATACACGATGTAGTAACTCGGTTGCTGGATAATGAATATTTGGTTTGTGTCGCGCGTAACCCAAATACCAAATAAATGCTGCTATGTGTGCACACGTGCCCAGCGTTCTGGATCCTGACTTGCAGGTACAGGGTACAGTAATGACCTCTTACATTATTAAAGCAAATAGACCTGTTACTGAATTACCCCAATCTGATCAGGTAGAGAGTGTTTTCGCGCTTCAGAAATGCAGTTAAGCACTAGATTTTCATTGAATACGATTTTGATAATGTAAGAGGCTGAGAGGTCATTATTATACTTGCTCGCAAGTCAGGATCCAGAACACTGGCCACTTGTGCTCACAACAACAATTATTATTGGTATTTTGGTTACCCTCGACACCAACCAAATATCCATTATCCAGCAACCGAGTTACTACATCGTGTATCAGATGCTGGAAACAGAGCCCCAAATAAAGTACGTGCTTATCAATTGAAACTAAACTCCACCTAGCTTTTTTTCATTATTTTCATTAATACCTATGCTTATTCTAATTTTTAGCAAACTATGTGTATTTTTAATGCTTTAAATCTTGAATTATTGGTATTGGCATAAAATAGATTAAAAGTATAGTGTGTATATAGATCTTTCGTTATTAAAAACAAAATTATAGAATTTATTTTTATATATTTATAGATTTATTTTATACTATATTTTTTGCTTTCACAGTAATTCCTGTATATGGGAGAAACTATGAGCTTTTCACTCAATTAGGTAGCCGCTTACCCGCGGCTTACCTAAATAAAACTTTTTTTCGTTCCCTGCTCTTTCAATAAATAATACTTGACCAAATAAAAAAAAACACAACACGCTCTAACTTGAAATAAACGCGTCAGATTTTTTAATGTTATAGGTATAGAGAAACAACAGATGAACACCCGGACTAATGACAAACAAACAGCACCTTTATTGTATCATTTTGTAACATATTTACTCACACTATTTAAGTATTTCTGATCTTTTGAAGTTTATTTACTCAATTTTTAATATTATTTGACCAAATAATGTAAACGAGATAATATTTAATATACAATTTTCAACTTTGACATCTATATCCAAAATGACGTCTTCGAGGAGCTATAACTCGAAAACCCCTCGATAAATTTTTTTGCGTCCATGAAAGCTTTCAATCAGGATAACGAGAAGTATATCATATCAAAATTTCAGAGGATTTGACCGGGACCACTTTTCCTATCTTTTTGTGCGGGGTCCTTTTGTTTTCGAGGCATTAAGGTTAAGTAGATTACCGTTACACCATTTATACAGTGAGGGGCAAGCTACTAGGTATATAGGATGTAACCTGACGAATTTGCAGGCGTCCGCATCTCAGAAAATGACAAATCGATTTAGCGCTAACCTGGCGAAAACCAAGTAATAAGTTTCTAGGGTTGTTAATAATTTTCAAAAATACGGTTGTGTTTCTCCCTGAAACTAAACGAAATGACGTCCCGGAAAATAATGAGGATCAAGAAGCCAAATAAATTATGTTGTTGGTTGTTGGCATTAGTTGACAAAACTTCAACTATTTCGACTCGTGTGCTTGCGCAGGATATTGACTCAAGTACAAGGACGGTTAGGAGCCACAGAAAAAAAAAGTATCGTTCGTACAAAGTAAGAAACTCCCAAAAAATTGATCCTGAGGACAACATCAGGCGAATGGATTTTTGTGAAACTGTCATTAATAAGGCAAATGAAAATCAAGATTTTCTTAGAAAAATTGTCTTTACAGATGAGTCGACATTTCAACTCCATGGTCGACATAATCCTAGTCACACCCGTTATTGGTCTAAGGAGAATTTACACAGGTATTTTGAGCATAGAGCCCAGCGTCGTCAAAAGGTAACTGTCTGGAGCGGTTTGTGTGGATAACATATTATTGGGCCGTACTTCATGGACGCTAACTTAACTGGTCCAAAATATTTGGATCTTTTGCAACGGGCCAACGGCAGATAATTCCAGAAATTGAAAGATTATCTGGTCCTATAGATTTAATGAAATATGGTATCAATAAGATGGATCTCCAGCCCATAATACGGGTTTCATTCTGGACCATTTGAGTAATACTTTTCCGAACCGTCTCATTGCTGGGTCGAGAGCTACAATACTGTGACGCTCTCCCGATCTTGCACCCAACGATTATTTTCTCTGGGGTTATTGCAAATCAAAAATGTATGGTTTTCAGGAGAATCGCGCCGTGAACCTTGAGCAGCTGCGTTTCAAAATTCGAGAAATATATCTAACTGTCACCCCTGTGATGCTAAATAATATTCGTAGAGCCTTCTATGATCGTTTAGGTCATTGTTTAGTTGAAGAAGGTGGACTGGGACTGTTTGAACATTTGCTACATTGTAGTGCAAATGGTAATCGAGCCAGGTTTTTGGGGTAAAACTAGAATTTTTGTTTTTATTTTACTTAATTTTTTTTCTATTTTTTATGTTGAATATATTTTTAGTTTTTCCTGGATGGCTTTTTTAAAATACATGTTTTTTTTCCATAGATTATTGTTTCGGTTCCAAAAAAAATCTATCTATACACGCCGTTTAATAATTATAAGTAAGTGAAGCTCGACGATACATCTAAAAGCACGGTCTAGATGCGACGTTTTGCATCAAGTTTTGTCTGCACAGCTCAACACGTGATCAGGTATCAGTAACGTAACGTCTGGACCGGGCTTAAGGCTGTAAAATCATAAAACGTACTGATGTGAACCATAGTTTATGAACGTCAAAGTCATCGAAAAAACGACAGCGGACCGACAGCGACAGGTGTTCAGACGGCTGCGGACGATCGTAAATTCGTCAAGTTGGATCCTATATACCTAGTAGCCTGCCCCTTACTGTATATTAGAGAGATATCGGTGAACCAGATAGCGCGTATGGACGGTATTAACGTCAGGAGTTATTTTTTTTACGTAAATCGGTATCATACTTTTAAATTACAGTTATCGGAAAACAGTTTCAGGTTAAATTTGCCTATTCGTAGGTATCCGTTATTTTATAATCTTAACCCAACTTGTACCTTGTTTTGATTTGTCAATGCTGATTCTGTTGTTTATGGTCACAGAATTTGAATTTTCAATGCTTTTCCATTATTTTTTGAACATAAATTTAACATAACATAACCTATAATATTCAACCAGCCTGTTGTCAAAAACCTGCGCATGCCTATTTGAGCATTTATGGGCGTTATTCGAAATAGCGCTTAACGTAACTGTTGGGTAAATTACGTTATGCGATAACGGTATTTCAGTACGTAGTGGTAAAAATCGAATCGCGCCTGTGTTTAATGTCAAAATAACGTTGGCGCTAATATATCTATTATGTTATCTATCATATTTGACATTTCTATACTTTTATCTGTACAGTTGTATCTGTTTCACACTTTTATCTGTAAATCCTCATGTCTATCTGTAAATTTACATTTCTATCTGTTAATTTACATTTTTTTTTTGTAAAGGACTCCGCACATCCCGCACTTCTAATAAGATTATGAGATTCGGTCAATTTTTCTGAAATTTTAATAAGATGCTACTTTCGATATCCTGAATAAAAGTGGCATAACTTAGTCCTATGACTAGTTTTCGAGATACAGGGTGTTAAAACAGTATTCTTGAAATAACAAAAGTTCACTATAAAAAGCAGGTTCATATGCGGCTCATGTCTTGCACAGGCAAGAAACCAAATAACGCTTGCACTTCCCTAGTGTTCTTGCGCCAGATTTACATTGACAGTATAGTATCCTATGGTCGAAGAATTTTCTTAATTTATCATTTCTAGGTTAATATATTAAAAACATTTGATATTTAACTGGATTTTTCCAAACTTACTAATAATAACCCAGTTAGTTAAGGTTTTTTTTGTAATTTAAATCAGACATAACCAAACTCACCAATAATAACCTGGTTGTTTTGCAGTTTCAAGAAAACATTACCAAACTTGGAAACCAATCCAAACTAACCAGGTTATTGTCAGTAAATCTGGTAATGTCTTATCATGATCTTACTTTGGAAAAATGTTACCATTTAAAGAATTTAATGAAAGTAAATTTCAATACTGCTTAAAACAAGTACCTACGGTATTTAAGTCATATATTTATTTGAGAATGGTACAATCAAACCTGAAGATAGTAGAGTGAAAGCAATTTCAAATTATGATATTCTAACTGATAGAATTGGCTTTACAAATTTCTGGGTTTAGTAAATTATCCTAAAAGGTATAAGTACTTTATTTTCGATACCACGTGACTTGTAACCTATCCTCATACAAGATGAAAACAGCAACATTGTCGAAAGAAGACATAATTTCTCAATTAGAAGAAGAAATCCGTATCGATTTTTTTTTTTATTGCTCATCATCCAGATTGAGAGTAGCCACAAAACCAACGGCAATGGTAATCAATTGGTAGAATTTTTACGGGAAAAAAACTTAGTGGTTCTCAACGATGGATTATCGAAAGAATTGGAGAAACTCTAACTGAAGAAAATTCTCTAAATTATATACAGAATGAATAAGTGATATTGTTGCAAGTTGCAACCAAATTTTAAAATCTTTTTAAATTCTCTTGGGCATTGTACCGAGACTCTTTTTAGTCTTTTTACTTTTGTATGAGAAATAAAAATAATTTAACCACAACTTTCCATATGTATTAATTTCTCGAATTTCGAATTTCAATCCTACATACCTAGTGTAATTCCAAAATCTAACTATGAATCTAAAAAACGTTTTTTTTTTAGGTTTATGATATATGAATATCTAGAAGATGGCATTAAAAACGAAATAGAAGTATCAGATATTGAATTAATGGATCCAAATAAAGGAATATTTATAAAGGAAGAAGAACTTTCGAGTGACACCAATTTATCAAGACAAGAGGTTATTAGGAAGTTTCAATGTTACACTTGCAATGCTATGTTTAGAACCAAATCAAATTTGAAACATCATTTGATAACGCATAGGGATATTCTTCCTTTTGAAGATAACACTTGCAAAGCAGAATTGATCCAAAAAAATGAGTTACAGCTTCATATATTGTAGCGTTTAAAAGCTACTTGGTATTTAGTTGTGAATTTTACTCTACAAATCAATGAAACCATAGAATTGAAATATGCACTGTGTCAAAACCTAAAAGTTATAAATTTGTTTTATTGTCTTGTATTATTTATTATCTTTGCCTTTAGTCATGATAACTTACGCGTATCACTCGCCTTATAAAAGGAGTCACAATTGGTAGGTCATTATCGGGAAAATCTCAAATCAGTAGGGGTCTAATAAAGGTAAAGAAACAGAACATAGTTCTAGACAAAAAACAGATTTGGTAAGTCCATTGACAGGAGAAGCGGAGGAAACTTGAAAGTATTACTAATAAGAAACTTGATGTGAAAAAGTGATGCTCAAATATTATCACAGATATTCACACTATATGTACACCTCACAATAACAACCCACTGCACCATAACTACTTTCAGATAGTCCTCATGTACTCGTAGGTTACACAATGTGCAGGAAGTTATGCAATTGAAAATACACTTTGTCTGAAGGTAAATGGAGATATGTATAGGTAAAATAGTAAAAACAGACAAGTGAATTGAACGTCCAAAGAACTTATCTTAAAAATGATAACTCTGAGACACTCCAGGATCAGAATGTTGAGGTAATAAGATAAAAATATTTTAAGGTAATATTTATATAAGTCCACAAATATACGTGACTGTATTGAGGTAAAAAAATGTTAAGGTATTTATGATTCCAAGAGGTAAAATTTAGATATTTTAGATAAAGGAATCAAACTGAGGTAACCAATCTCCAGAGATAAAGCCAAAAGAGCAAAGCTATGAGGCTTCTTGAGATTGTAGAGATAGACAGAATGAGGTAGAGATAGATAAAATAAGGTAGAGATAGATAAAATAAGGTAGATATGGCTCTATCTGTCTTTCAGTTTCAGCAATAATTGCTTGCGACAAGGTTTTATTATGGGACTCTTTCACATTCCTTGCATCTATTTAACGCTACTTTAAGGCAATTACCAAAATAAAAATAAAAAACAAATGATAAAAAACTAGCACAATGCCACGACAAGGCGTTTCAATGTACTCTATCCCATAGGTACCTTGCAACTTTAACGCACTTTAAAGCTATGCCTACTTCTGCGTTGCGAGAGGGAGTCATGCCCGAGGCAAAGGAAATTTGAAAAAGAGAACAAGAATTCGATAGCAAAAGGCAGTTCAGTAGAGATAATGAGAAATGTAGTCTTAATAGGAAATGAAGGTAGAAGTTAAACTAATTTGGAGATTTAGGTCTCCTTAGAGGTATCAGATGACGAATCAGCATCTGAATTTTCAGAACCAACATCATTGCACGGTAACAAATCTTTTACATGCCATTTGCCTGCCCTTGAACCATCTATGTTTTTTAGTTCATAGACCACAGTGGAAACTTTCTTTACAACCACACTAAGAATATGCTTAGGACTTAACTTAGCTGCAAACTTGTTCGCTGCACTATACTGAACTTTATTAGGACGCCAAACTCTATCTCCAACTTTGAAACTCAAAGGTCTTCGTCGAAGATTATAGGACTTAGAATTCCTTTCATAAGCTGAGAGAAGTTTCTGACGTACCTCAAGAAATAATTTGCGAAAATCAACAAGTTCCCTAGCATAATTGTCTCTATCACCAGGAAGCAATTCTACCTTTCCATCAAGTGGATACTCAGAATAAAAATTTCCAGAAAGAGGAACATGTCTGGCAAAATTCAAATAACAAGGAGGAAAACCAGTAACTTCGTAGACAGAGGTATTAATTGCTTTTCTAATTTCAGCAATGTGAATATCCCAATCTTCATGTTTCTGGATATAACACCGAATGGCAGTACCAATGGTCTTGTTTGTTCTTTCAACAAAATTACATTGAGGTGAATAAACAGGTGAATACCATTGTTTAACGTTGAAATCTTTACAAACCTGCTTGAAGGAATTACTAACAAGATTTGGACCATTGTCACAGATGAGATATTCCGGAACTCCATAGTTGAGAAAAACTTCGTCTTTAAGATACTTAATAATTGCTGGTGACTTAGAATTCTTAAGAGGAAAAATTAGAGTGAATTTTGAGAACCAGTCTGAAATTACTAGAAGCCACTTGTTACCCTTTCTGCTACGAGGAAATGGACCAATGAGATCCAGAGCAATAATCTGAAAAGGGCGTTCCGCTACCTTCTCTTTACCCATGAAACCTGGCTTAGCACGATTTGAATGCTTCTGTGCTCCACAGACCAAACATTTCTTGACAAAACCTAAAACATCCGAACGCATATGAGGCCAGTAATATGACTCTTGAACACGATATAGAGTTTTACGAAAACCGAAATGGGCAGAGATAGGTGGATTATGACATTTGTCTAGGACTTTATTACGATGACTTTTAGGTACCAAAATTTTCCAGTCACGATTATTGAAGGTATAGTTAGATTTAGAGGGAATAAATTTATAAACCATAAGATTTTCCACTTTCCATTGAGGGAATTTTTCTGGAGATTCAAGAATTTTGGAACGCAAAGAAATATACCAGGGATCGGCTTCAGAAATATCGAAAGATAAAACAGAAATTTGAGGTACATTACCAGATGTAGATGGTTTACAATCGTCTTGGACTTGAACATCAGAATCGAGTGAAGAATGAGGAATACGACTGAGAGCTTCTGGCACAACATTTAGGGCACCTTTTCGGTGTACCAATTCGAAGGTATGCTGTCTAAGATTTATAAGCCAACGAGCAAGTTTCCTAGCTTCAACTTTTTTAACCAAAGAAGACTGTAATGGTCTGTGATTACCGTGAAACGAACCCCTTCAATCCAAGGTCCAAATTTTTCTATACAGAAAATCACTGCTAAGCATTCACGCTTAGTGACAGAGTAGTTACGCTAGGCTCGAGTCAAAGCTCTGCTAGCATAAGCAATTACACGTTCTTCACCGTCCACATTTTGTGTCAGAACACCCCCTAAACCTACGTCAGAAGCGTCCGCTTGAACAACAAATTCTTGAGAGAAATCAGGTTGAGAAAGAACTGGTGCAGAAACAAGTTTCTCTTTAATGGTGAGAAAAGCTTTCTCAGCCTCCTCATTCCAGGAGATAGCCTGTTTTTTCTTCCTACCCTTTACAAGTGAATTAATTGGACTGACAAGAGAGGAAAAGTCCTTAATGAATCTTCTGTACCATGAGCACATACCTATGAAACGTTTAACCTCTGTAGTGTTTTGAGGACGGGGATAATTAACCATACTTTCAACTTTTGACGGATTAGTAGCTAAAGAATTATGTTTCAAAGAAATTACATTTATCCAAATTAATTGTGAGACCAGCTTGTTCTAGAAGATTTTTAACGGTTGCTAGTAAGTTCAAATGATGATACAAGGTAGGAGAACATATCAAAATATCATCAAGGTAAGAGAAAATATAAGGTTCATATTTCGGATCAAAGATAGCATCAACCAGTCTTTGCTGAGTTTGTGCAGCATTGCACAAACCGAAAGGTACAACAATAAATTGGAAATGTCCCCTGCCAATAATTGAGAAAGCTGTCTTCTCTTTTGAAGACTCGTCTAGAGGGATTTGCCAGAAACTTTTTCTGAGATCGAGGGCAGAAATAAACTTGGCATTATGCAAGTTATTCAGAATTCTATCAACATGAGGTAAGGGATAAGAATCGTGTTTACTAATATCATTAAGGAAACGACCATCAAAACAGAACCTGTATTCTCCATTAGCCTTCTTAACAAGAAGAACTGGAGAGTTCCAAGGACTTTCTGATTCACTTATAGCACCAAGTTCCAACATGGAATCTTATTTCTTTATTCAGGACATCCTGCATATATGGAGAAAGTAAATGTGGTCTTCGCTTGAATGGTTTATTGTCACCAGTATCTATTGTTAACTTAATTTTATCAGTTCTGCCAATTCTGTCATTGCTATCTATTTTTTTGAAAGAATCAATTACACGTTGAGCCCTTAAAGTGTCAGGAGGAGAGAGATCATGTAAAGAGAAAAGTTTACTAAAAGAAAATGAAGAATTATTTAAATTATTATGGGCTTCAGACATGGAATTTGGTATTTCCCAACTATTGTTACTAAAATTCAAAATCAAATTAAACTTTCTGGCAAAATCACTACCAAAGATAAAAGACTGTGTTACAGAAGGTACAACCAGAGCTTGAATAACTTGACATGAATTATTAATAAAAATTGGTAAATCAACAACACCACTCACTTGTTGTTGTACACCTTCAGCAGTTAAAATTTGCCTATCAATTATAGGAAATACTTTAATTTTGAGAAAATTTAAAACCTCTAACCCTTCAGCTCCTATAACAGAATTGGAAGCACCAGAATCAAGCAAGGCATCAATCTAATAGTCAAAAATTCGGCCGGAAATATAGGGCCTATTATCAGGTAACTTGTCAAGAAATAGAGGAAGAGCCTCAGCTGGCTGAATAGATTTTTTATGAAAATTTGAGATAAAGGAAAGCCATTTATTCCACTCATCCTGATTGAAATAACTTGATTTAGTAGTGGCCAATTTAGGAAACCGGTCAGTGTCACGACCACGAATAGGCACTGAGGAATCTATTTTTTTGAACACTTATGACAGTTCGATATCCTAACATTTGGTTCACCACAACGGAAGCAAAACGTCTTACGTTTAAGTGTACGAGCACTGTACATGTGGTTGGGCAACCGACAATTGAAACAAACTATTTGGGCTTTCCCAATGCCACCCTGTTCCGAAGGAACTGCTGGTTTAGGTTGGGAGGTAGAGTTAAAATTAGAGTTGGAACCACTAGCTTGGGCAAAGTTCACTTTTTGCCTTTGGCTATTATTTGATTTTTTATGAAAATTAGAATTTTTATTTGACTGATTATGATTGGTGAAGCCAGAACGGGAATTTCGAACCAAGTCTGTATTAGAATATTCATCCAAATAAGAAATATCAGAGCTATGTGATCTTTTGGAGGTAAGGTAGACAGCTTCCTCTAGGTTTCGACACAAATTTGTCAAAGTAGCAATAGAATCTATTGGATGCAAGGCAAGCTGTTGGATGTATTCTGGGAGTAAATTTCGTTTGATGTACAGTCGCGGCCATTGGAATTGGCATAAACTTTAAAAACGCACCTCGTATTGCATCAAAATCTGACTTTTCCAACAAGCTGGTAATGCCAAAACTGTGTCAAAGTGATAAGTCAGTGGCGAACTAGAACATTTTTATTAAGTTTTTGAATAAGATTGAAAAAAAAGTACCATATTTTAATCAACGATGAAAAAGCGAAAGCAATTCTAATGATTTCACAAGGGAAAACTATATGTGCAGTCGCCTTAACCCTTGGTTGTAGAAGTAGTATAATTATGAAGAAAAAATGGGTTAAAACTGCTTCTATCACGAACCTACAACGAGGAAGACGACCGAGAAAAACAATTCAACAAGAGGATCACTCTCTTCTTGATGAGGTCGTTTCATATTCATTTATTTCGGAAATTAGAGCCAAAGAATTGAGTAGTTTCCCAGCTTCAGTTAGAACTGCGCGAAGGCGTATTAAGGAAACTGGATTTAAATGTCATTCAGCGGCTCGTAAACCATTTTCAGTGCAAAGAAATAGACGGTGCCGATTACAGTTTGCCCAGTTATTTTTTCAAGAACCTGAAAATTTCTGGAGCAATATAGTTTTCTCTGACGAAAAAGTTTTTCAGTCATCCAATAGTGCTCAACATTGAAAGTTTATAGGCCACGACGAACCAGGTATGAGGAGGACTACATCTAATTTAATCAGTCTAGCGGAAGATTTTCTGTCCATGCATGGGCCTGTATAAGTGCTGAAGGTTCAGGGCAGATTTATTTTATTGATGGACGTCTGACTAGCGAAAAATACATAATTAGATGTAATGCTGCCATCCGCTAATGAACGCTTTGAAGATAATTTTACGTTCCAGCATGTAAGATCATGTTAAGAGCGAAAATATTTGGGCCTACCTTACAAAAAAAATTACAATACAGAATTTAGACCTGCTTCGAAGCAAGATTTAAAACAGTGCATAATCAATTAATGCTATGCTTCAAAATTATTAACAGACAACTACAATTTTCGTAATTCAATTTACTCAATGCCACGAAGATTGCAAGCAGTAGGTGATAAAAATGGAGGTGCTACCAAATATTAACATTTTTTGTAAGGAGTTAGTTTTTACTAGGCTAGATACGAAAGTATTTTATATTTTTTAGTTAGGGTCTAAATAATGACATTGGGATCAAAATTGAACTTGGTGGACATGCATTACACACACCACTGACCACTTTTGTTAGTTACAGTTTTTGCCAGATTTTGATAAAATACGAGGTGCGTTTTTAAAGTTTATGCCAATTCCAATGGCCGCGACTGTACTTAACTTTCGTTACATCAGCATCTGGAATGGATAAACGATTGAAAAGATTTTCAAGCTGGGTAATGAAAATAGTACCTAATTGTTTAATTTTTTTTTGTTTTCGGTTTCTGATACTGTCTCATACTTCATCATCTGAATATAGAGGGAGAAATTTTTTTTTTAAACGAACAACAAGAGAGCTCCAGTCATTGACCTGAGTACGAACACTACGAAACCAAACAAATGCGTCTTTAACAAACAACTCAACTGCTGAATTAAAAAGTTCAACCTCTGTCACACCACGAGCCTGTGACAGGTCAGAAACTTTTTCCAAAAAATAGTACAAAAATTTAGGGTCACCACTGAATTTAACACCCCAAGTAGATAACGGTTGCTTGTTAGAACTGCAAGAGAGAACTGGGCTCACATTAACAATCGGCGCTGCCTGTTGAGATACAAAACTTAAGTTAGCTGTTTCCGGAATTTGAGTCACTTTATCATCCAAGTCAGATTCCAACAAAATACAGGTAGCATAAGATTCCTTCTTAAAATGTTCAACAACAGCATCATCATCCGGCTCAGGTATTATCAACCGATTTACCCTACCAGTTAAATAAATCAACCTAGATTTAACTCGAGTATATGATGAGTCACTCTCGCTTCCCTCAAAATCAATAATTAAATCAGTAAGTGACAAAATACTTTTATTGATAGCTGCTTCTTCAGTTCTAAAATCATAATCATATTCTTCAAAATGAACTTGAGATCCAGGGTCATCAGCATTTTTTTCTTTCCTCAATAATTTAGTAAGCATTTTACGCTTATCAGTTACGTTACGAACCCTTTCAACGCACCTAATGGCTAGTTCGTTATCGAGTTCATAATCCAAGAGATGATTGACAGAAAAGAAAGCCATATTGAAAGAAAAATAAAGTTATAGATAGGAAAGTAACTGAGTAAGAAAGATAAATTGAAAAATTCAATTGAGAGACATAATCAGTGTAAGGACTCTTAAGTATTTATATCAAAAATTTCAGTGAACTGGTATTATTGATGTGGTACCAATATAAAAATGTTTTGCAGGCAAAAAAATTAAAGGAAAATATTCATGGTCAAAATCAGGTAAATAGCAATGCTATCAAAATACCCAAAAAACTATTAATAACAAAAAGGCAAACTTATAAGGTTAACATATAGGTAAACATATAGGTACTGTAAACATGTAAGGTAATAAATTGGAATTTAAAATCAACCACAATTAAAGGATCATTTCAATAATAAGTTGAACTTTCGACTCAAAAAAATTTCAAAAACTAAAATTTCAAAAGCTAGAGTGCAGGTAAAGAATAGTCATCTACAAAAACCCATTTAAAGAATAATGGTAGATATGCATAAGTATGTTATAATAATTTAGTCCAAGAAACTAGAGAACAAGTAGAGATAATTGTTACAATTTTCAGAAATTTTTAAAGAGACACGAGCCCCATAGTTGGGCGGCAATTTATGTAGCCTATTTTTTAACAAAAAGGGTACTGCAGTGGCAGCTGTACGCCAGAGAGCAAAATTAGGGTGGATAAGGAGTGTCTTTAGTGGGCGCCAGAAGATTTAAATTTTAAGTTCCAAATCCTCAAATGAACTTTATCAAAAATTGCATAATAATAGAAATCTGAAAAATAGGTAATCCAAAAATAATTATTGTAACAACTGTCTGCACTTAGTTTTGTTTATTAAATTGAAACTTTGATGTTTGTTAAAACCTGAGTGCAAAAATGTATATCGCTCGTTAAATTCTTAAACCTAAAAAGCTGAAATTTTCCCTAAATATTTATATCTAAAAAAAGCTTAAATTTTCCCTAACAATTCATTGCACCCTGTGCAATGTAACAGTACCTGCTGTTCCAAGACATTTTTATTTAAAAATGTCTTGGAACAGCAGGTTGTACAGTACCGTTGATGATGTAGCTTAACTGTTGAAATGTATTTTTACCAGACAACCTCTCTCAGTTGTAACCTTGATTTTGCTACTCGCCAAATTTAATATTGTTTTCAGCTGATAATCTTAAACTGTTGATTATTATTATTATTATTATTGTTATTTTGTAAGATTATTGAGCAATATTTACAATGTTAACGTTTAAGGCTATATTTGAGGTTTAATAATAGATGTAAATAATTTTAAGTTGAGTTAATGTTGTATACAGGCCCTTAGGTTTGTTGCTAAATTCATGCTCCGAATGTCATGTCATTCCTTCCTGTCGTTCTCTAAGCCACTTTTCTGAAGGCAGTCCAACGGTACAGTCCTACTGGGTCCGCTAGAATAATAATTTTGTCCCTCGGCCTTCGGAAAGTCATATTTTCTCAGTTACCTCGATATTTACCTTTAAATGAGTAAAAGCCTATAGTGGCCTAGTGCTTGTGGAAATGTTTTTCCCTTGTGTTATCGAGAAAGTTCCGTAACCTCATTTGAGACCATCGCCGGTAAGTTTGGTTTTCCAAGTTTATCTAAGGCCTAATTTCGCCTTGTATTATAGCTTAAAGTGCATTTGGACGGCCTGGGAGATGCCCTCTATCATATATTTTCGTGGTTGAGCCACTCTTTTTGTCTCCAGATCCTTGATCAGGCCGATTGGTCAAGGGTTATATTGTACTGTTACATTGCACAGGGTGCAATGAATTGTTAGGGAAAATTTAAGCTTTTTTTAGATATAAATATTTAGGGAAAATTTCAGCTTTTTAGGTTTAAGAATTTAACGAGGGATATAAATTTTTGCACTCAGGCTTTAACAAACATCAAAGTTTCAATTTAATAAACAAAACTAAGTGCAGACAGTTGTTACAATAATTATTTTTGGATTACCTATTTTTCAGATTTCTTTTATTATGCAATTTTTGATAAAGTTCATTTGAGGATTTGCAACTTAAAATTTAAATCTTCTGGCGCCCACTAAAGACACTCCTTATCCACCCTAATTTTGCTCTCTGGCGTACAGCTGCCACTGCAGTACCCTATTTGTTAAAAAAGAGGCTACAATATCAACACTCTCGGATATTTTTTCTTTTAAATGTGACACTTGTGAGAGAAAATTTAAAAGAAAAAGCAATTTAAAAGTACACATAATAATACACTCGGATGAAAAGAATTTTAAATGCGAAATTTAAACAAAGAGGTAGTTTGCAAAGGCACATATCAACACACTGGGATATTTATCGTTTTGAATGCGACATTTGCAATGCAAAATTTAAACAAAAAGGTAATTTGCAAAGGCACATTTCAACAAACTCGGATATTTATCCTTTTGAATGTGACATTTTCAAAACAAAGTTTAAAGAAAAAGACTATTTGAAGAGACACAAACTAACACATTTTGATACTTATCCTTTTGAATGTGACAATTGCAAATCAAAATTTAAACGGAAACGCGATTTGAAGAGTCACAAACTCACACATTCGGATATTTATCCATTTGAATGTGACATTTGCAATGCGAAATTTAAACGAAAAGGCGATTTAAAAAGTCATTTATTAACACACTCAAAATAAATGCAACATAGCAACGCCAAATTTAAAACAAGAAATAATTTGAAACACCATTTAGTGACGCATTCAGCTAGATAAGTATCAGTTTAAATGTAATGCTTGCTTTGTTAAATTTAGCATCCCAAGCAAATTGATATACTAGAATTTCAATGTAACTTTTGTAAATACAAAATGTAGGTATACTTATGTGTTCTTTTCATTTATTTTTGATCAAGGATTCTATCTTTTGTAGCTTTAAAGTTCTGTAATTTGGTGTTCAAATAAATAAATAAATATAATACAATACAAAATAGTACATTAAAATACAAGTTTCATAAGACGTCATTTTATCGCACGAGCCGGAGGCGAGTTTTCTAAAGGGCGAGTGCGATAAAATGTCTTATGAAACGAATATTTTATACTATTTTTTCTATTTTGGTATTGTTTAATTAAAAAAAACAAATTTTTCTTGGAAATTTTTCTCTCATATTTCCTGATTTCATATGTTTAGGTTGGTAACACTGCATGCCAAATATAGAAATCTTCTATTATAAATGATTATAAAATCGCGAATGAAAGTTCGATGGCCATCAGTCAGCCAGTGTAACCAACCTCCGATAAGTAAAAAAGGAGTGTCACAAAGAGCTTCTTTTCGAAACTACTTTTACTGTCGAAAAGACTTCGATATGACACCAAAATAGAAAAAGTTTATTCATGATATTCTATAATAGTTTTCCAAACATTAATAATATACCCTTCACTTAGTACTCTCCAGAACATGCACAAACAAACCTCACAACCCACAAAAGAAAACTTGTGCGTGGGTATACATTTGCCAATGCACCCTCAAAAATTTCATAATTTTAGGTGAAATAACCTAAATAAAAAAAAAATACATTAGAAACCTAAACAAAAAGGAATGATTTTTTTAAAATATTATGTTCTCCGGTTAGTAGGCATTTAAATTTCAAATATTTCTATTTCATTCAACGACGCCTCTCGATTTATGGAAAAAAAATCAAGAGATGGAGAAAAAAAAACAAAACAGAAGTAACCAAGCAAATCTAAAATAAGTAGACGTCATTTTTTCGGAAAAATAGAAAAGTTTGTCAATTTGCACGCTGCCACGCATTTTTATATTATTTTTTTTCAAATTAAATTTTTTTCGAAGCTCGTCTGCATTCCACTGTTTTCCCAGAATACAGGGTGGTCCTTCGCCAGTTGAAATACACGCTCCAACATAAGAATATGTAATAACTGTTATTTTATCTAAGAATGGCAAGATAGGGGTTTAAATATATTTTCCTGTGACAAAACTGGCAATAAAGTTTACGCAGTTGATTAAATATATCCCACTAGTGGCTGTTTTTCTTCTACAGAACCCATCTTACCTTTCTTTGGACAAAGTCCTTCGACGTGCCCTATTTTATCGCACCTGAAACATTTCCCATTGTTTTTCATGAACTCTACCACAAATTTTTGAAAAAGAGCTAGGTATCATCCAACATATTATAGTACCCTTTCTAACCAAAATTCATAAAAATCGTGCAAGCCGTTTTCGAAATAATTGAGACGTTCCATACTTGAAACTTATTCGTAGATACCGGGTGCCCACGAGATTACTTTCCGGCTGCTATTTTTTTATTTGTTCATCAATATCAACGAAACTTGGTAGGATTGATATTCTAACGAAACGCCATTTTTGTGCATGCACGACAAGTTTTCCTGACTTCCGGTTCTACCGTCAAATACCGAAACTTTTGATTTTCAAATTGTACACCCTGTATATTTTTTGGATTCTATGGATCGTTTTACGTCATAGTGTACCACTTTTTAATCGAGTTCTGTTCAAATTTCGTTTCCAAATTAAATTTTAAGTAGAAAAAAAAATTACCTACATAATAAATCAAAAATTTTTGAACGAAAATTAAGAAAAATGTCGTAGTTTGATATGTTTCTATTCTATATAGTTTTTGAGCTAAGGCAAAAATACTAAAACAATGAAGTTTACGCCCTATATCAAAAAAATTTACAAAGATAAAATTGAGTTTGTATTTCTCTGAAATTAAGTAAAGTATGTAGAGTCATTTTAGGATGATCATGGCACTCTAGTTGAAAAATTAAAATTTAATTTAAAAACAAAATTTTGACAAAACTCGATTCAAAAGTAGTGCATTAGAACGTAAAACGATCTGTAGAAACCGAAAACTAAAAATTATACAGGGTGTGCCATTTGAAAATCAAAGGTTGGAAAACTTGACGTGGATGCACAAAAATTACGTTTCGTTAGAATATCAATCCTACCAAGTTTCGTTGATATTGATGAACAAATAAAAAAATTAATCTCGTGGGCACCCGGTATATACGAATAAGTTTCAAGTATGGAACGTCTCAATTATCTCGAAAACGGCTTGCACGATTTTTATGAATTTTGGTTAGAAAAAGCAACATATGCAACGCCAAATTTAAAGCTAGAAATAATTTAAAACAACATTCAGTGACGCATTCCGTTGGATAAGTGTAAGTTTGAATGTAATACTTGCTTTGTTAAATTTTGCAATCCAAACAAATTGATAAACTATGGTTTCAATGTAAGTTTTGTACAAACAAAATGTACAGATACTTATTTGTTCTTTCATTTATTTAATTAGGGAGTTTATTATTTGTAGCTTTGAAGTTTTGTAGTTTGGTGTTTATATAAATAAAATAAATGGTTTATGAAAGTTTGAACATTTTAATTTATTTATTCACCCTACGTGTTGTTATTTCAAAGAAGGTAAAATTAGATGCCAATTCAAGTGTTGCAACTTTGACAGGCTATAAAACCCAAACAGTTTATTTTAGAGCAAAACCAATCTTACATTTCGTCCTAGATTTTCATAAACTACCAATGACTAAGACATCAACTTTAAATTTATTCCATGATTGAAAATTCCAATTGAAATTAATCTCCGGTTAAATTCAAAGCTGGTGCCAAATGATGAAAAGCTAAGATAAAAACCATATTGTTCAAAATTAAATTTTGCAATCTGTCAAAGTTGCAAAAAAATCAATTTTCAACTGTCAATATTTCCAAAACTGTTACTTAGGTATAGAGTGTAAGCCATGCAATCTGCTCAGAATTTTACGTAGAACGTAGAATCCGAATATTCAATAATATACAGGGTATGCGGATGATTGCCAAAAGCTTTCTAGGGTTTAATTTACAAGCAATGCAATTTGCATATGTTTTATCTTTGTTGGTAACGAAACACAAATCACTGTCTGCATTTAAATAAAACTTGACTATTTATTAATTATTCAATTTATATGACTATTAATTATTTATCAGTTAACTCAAGCTGGCATCTATGACAATCCTAGCTGACAGCCCCGTGACATGACAGGAGGGGTGTCAACCTCACAAAAATAGAAAATAAGACAGTGTTGCCACATACAAAACAGCCTAGGTATATACTTGAATTAACTAATAAATTTAAATCTCGAACAAGTTACAATAATTTTAGGTTTTTTGATTTACTATGTTTCTTAGTGTCATGAAAACTTTTATAGTAATTTCATATTACCTACCATAAAAGATGAGATGCTCCATAGATGGCACATCATTCTTTTACCATAATCATCAAAAAATTATAAAAGGATAGTTTTATTTAGCTGTTTTGATTATCATCATCATTCATAATAGCCGTTCTCTACTCTGAGTGTAGGTCTCTTTCATTGGTTCTATTCTGAGTTACCTGGTACCCATTTAGGTCAACTATGTATTTTTTTTTATATCATCGTACCACCGTTAAATTGGTTTTCCCACACTTCTTCTCTGACCTCACGGGCGCCACAATTTTGAAATAAAAAAGTGCGACCACGAACGCATATGCGAAAGTGAGTTTTTCGAAAAAAAAAAATCAATAATTTTTGGAATTATCTACCTTTATCTATTATTGTGATTTCAAAATTTCACTAAACCAAGTTTTTTTTCAGGTTTAAAATTGATGAATATCTAGAGGATGACATCAAAAATGAAATAGAAGTATCAGAGATTGAACTGATAGATCCAAATAAAGTAATATTTATAAAGGAAGAGAAATATTCAAGAGATGCCAATTCATCAAGATCAGATGTTTTTAAAAAATTCCAATGTTACACTTGCGATGCTTCATTCAAAACTAAATCAAATTTAAAATATCATTTAGTGACACACTTGGATATTTTTCCTTTTGAATGTGACACTTGCAAAGCAAAATTTAAACGAAAATGGGGTTTGAAGAGTCACCAACTACTGATACACTCGGATATTTATCTTTTTGAATGTGACACTTGCAAAGTAAAATTTAAACGAAAAATTACTTTGAAAAGTCACCAACTGATACACTCGGATATATTACCTTTTGAATGTGACACTTGCAAAGCAAAATTTAAACGGCAAGGCGATTTGAATAATCACAAACTAACACATTCGAATAATTATACATTCGAATGTGACACTTGCAAAGCAAAATTTAAACGAAACCCCGACTTGAAGAGTCACCAACTGATACACTCGGATATTTTTCCTTTTCAATGTGACACTTGTAAAGCAAAATTTAAACGAAAATCCAATTTAAAGAATCATATGTTAACACACTCAGATATTTATCCTTTCGCATGTAATACTTGCAAAGCAAAATTTAAACGAAGAGGCGATTTGAAGAGACACAAACTTAAACATTTAGTACAGTACAACTAAGTCATTTATATAGGGGACCCGGAACAAATTAGCATAAAGCTGGGACTAGTGGGGAATGGTAGTTTTATAGGTCTTTTTCAACAAACTGAAAATCACCCAAAGTCTGCGTGACCAAAAGGCTCCTAAATCGGTCCGCCATCTTGAATATAAGTTATTTTTTTTTTGTAAATCACCCTGTATCTCCGAAACTATGCCAGATAGCAAAAATTTGAAGGAGTGGAAAATTAGAGAGCACAAAAAAATACTATGGTTAGAATATATACGAGCATTTCGGCTTGAATAGTTTTTCTTTATAAAACGAGTAGTAAAAAAAGTTTTCCGATTTTTTTTTATGATTGTGAGTATAATGGTATTTGGGTATGTTTTCAAATAAAAATTTCAAAAAATTCACTGTAAAGCGAAATTATAAATAAAGAATGCATACATAATTAGCTTAAGAATGTATCAAGCTAATTACACCGTCTACAGATGTTCCAAAACAATCATACACTAACCTAAAAAACTGCATGTATGTATGCATTCTTTAACAAAGTAATGTCTAGAATATGACAATTAATTCAAAATACCCACATATTTGACTTATACAGAAAAAAAAGAATATCACAAACAAAAGCACGGTAATAAACAAGAAATTATCCCCTTCATTTTCAATTTTTATACCGAAATTAGAGCATGAAATTCCACTGCATGCGTCCACAAGTTCGAGCAATACAAATTTAAATTTTTTGCATTTGCATAATTTTGAACACCGTGTTTTGCATGCACAGTAAATCATCACAACATAAATCAACACTAATAAGTATATATTCAGGAATAATTGTATTGTTAATAAACTTTGCAAATTCAAAAGAATCTTTTATGTAGTAATTATTTGTTTTATTGTATAGCACTGTTAAAATATTTCAAATAAAATCAGTTATTTTTGTATTAGGAGCATCAATAAAAAAAATGTTTTATTATACAGTGTGATTTTTTAAGTGTGCAACATATGGGAATTGTTTTTAGTAATAGCACAACCCAAATACAAACAAGGCCAGATGTTGGTGCATGTCTGATAATCGTATTAGGTGTAAGTCAAACAACATACAAGGTAGCTCAAACAATAGCAAAGCTTTACTGTAAAGTACCCTTATTTTAGAAAATTCAGCAAAATGTTATAGAGAAAAGTTGTTTGGAATTAAAAGTAATGCCTAAATACCAAAACATAGCCTCCTAAGATTGTTTTATTTTCTTTCGAAAAAAATCTATAATTTCTATATTTTTTTTATTTTTTATTTCCACTTGTAATCCTCAAAAAAATTAATTAAAATCAAATCAATTTTACATAAATTTGTTCAAATTCAAGCATATTTGTAAAATTAACTTGGATTTTTAATTTTTTCTGGAATCACAAACATTACTAATGATAATATGCACATTAAAAAAACTCTCCTTAAAGTGCAGAAGTTTAATTTTATTTAAGTAAATAAAACTACAATTTTGATAATTTTTGAGTTACCCTGTATATTGACTTGCAACCATTCTAAGTGCGCCTAATATGATTATCAGACATGCACCAACTTTTAGCCTTGTTTGTATTTTGATTGTGCTATTACTGAAAAAAAATCCCATATGTTGCACACTTAAGTAATGACATTGTATATGTAGTTTGTTTAGTACTTAGATCTTCATGTTTTTTCGGAAGAGTTATGTCACCACCATACACCTAAACAAGCTGAGTCGACATGCTGGCCCTGCATAATTAATTTTATAAAATAATTAAAATTGCATTATTAGAGAAGTGAAGCAACACATATGTATGAATTATAATAAATATTGTATCTACTAGTGAATTAGTATAATAGATGTAATAATTTTTGGAATTTTTATCCCACCCTATATGTAATATAATTTCAAAATCTTACTAAATGACGTTTTTTTTAAGTTTATGATTAATGAATATCTAGAGGATGACATCAAAAATTAAATAGAAGTATCAAATATTGAATTGATAGATCCAGATAAAGGAATATTTATAATAGTGTAGGTGCCCAGCGACATAAAGTTGCATTTATGAATACTGTCATGGAAAGTTTTGTGTGGCTGAATTGCGACTAGTCTACCACCTTTTTCCTTTATGAAAACTTTTGTAGTGGGGGCTTTTCTTTTCTAGTTTTTCCGAAAGCCGACCATTTCGCGTGGTGCAAAAAAATTTATAGATATCGTTTTTATTTTCAGTGAAATCGCGAGCCAAATTCATGAAAAACGCGAAAAAAAATGTGTCCGGCAAAAATGTTGGAGCGTTAAGGGTGTCTACCAACTCAAACATATCCAATTGACAAGTTAAAAAAAATTTTGGATAACGAGCTGATTTTTTCAAGATTACTTAAAAAAAATATGTAGAATATAGATATCCAAGTGTCCGACATAGTAGATTTTCCGATTTTTCAGTACGACGCGAGAAAATTATCGGTTTCACGAAGCCAAAAAATTAATGAATAACTGTCGGACAAAAAAACAATCATGTATATAAGAGAAGTAGTCGACATGTAATATAAGTGTCCGACCAATATATCAAGCCCAATTTGCTGTCCGACAAAAAACATCAATTATAAACCTACCATATACGACTATAAGTCACCCCCTTGAGTATATACCCAATAAATAAGTATCTAGTTATTAGTTAAGCATTCTACTTATCAATGATTATTCCATTTTTATTTTAATTTTGTTAACCAGTTGTTAAGATATACATATTGAAAATTATGTTTTGGCGGTTCTGAAGTGTAATTTTTGTCAGAATTAAATACCTACTTCACTAAATTCTGTCAAAACTTGAATTTTTGAACTGACGACCGACGCGATTTTTAATATATCGGTACATCGGCTAAAACAACCTCTTGTATACACATAATGCAGCCGCTAAAGAAAGCATAGTTTAATAACTCTACAATCCTGGTATAGTGTGACAACACAACCAGTATTATAATAGCTATACAACAACTCTATTAAGAGTCATGCAACTATTTATATATTGGGCATTCTGCAACTTAAAAACACTAAAAAACCACTTGCTTAATAGCTACTCAACCAGTTGTACAATGACTATACAGCCACTTGTACATTGGGTATATAAACTCTGATTCAATAACTATACTATCTTCTGTATAATCTCGATACAGTTTCTTATATAGTTGCAATAAAGCAATTAATATTGATAGGTATGCAAAAAAGTGTAGAACAACGCGTTTTTTACTAGTAATGCTTTTGCTTTTCTGTCCCAAATAGTATACAAAATTTAAACTGATGCAATACAATTTCTGTAGGTATATTAGTTTTTTTTTCTCTCAGTGCAAATGCGAGGTCTGGCGTCCTAGACTTTTATTTTATTTCACCATTTTTGAGCTTTTTTGTCTTTGAGGAAGAGGATCTATATATCCTCGAAATATGTAGGGTATAATATATAATGTGGAGGAAGACTTCGTGCCTTTTCTTACCTTTGAATTAAATTTAAACTGCACTTGGAAATGGACTACCTCTTCAATTTAATACCCACTATGTTACTTACTCATCATCAACATCCATATGTGTTTCCCTTATAGAAGTAAAAGTATTAGACGATTGTGGTACACACGTTGCTTCCACATTCATTCTCAGATGAAAGAGACATCACATCAATTCGTGCTGAATCTTGTGTTGAAACATCGCATGAACTTGAAGAAAAAACTTTTCATTGCAAATTAAACGAAGAATGCAACACTACTGTTCTGTGCAGTGATAATGCAAGTTAAAAAAAAAGCACAAGTAGGTATAACTTTTTATTACGCGGTGAAATCAAAATGGCCCACTCCCCACACCCTGTATGATTTTTTTATAGAATCCTGATATATGTAAAAAATAAAATAAAATATAGGTACGTGTTCAACTGTTTTTTCAAAAAACTGACCGTTTTTTGACAATAAAATAATAGACCCGACTTTTTCAAACACCCTGAATGAAAGCAAAAAACATTCCAAAATATGTAAAATCGTGATTAACTGTTTTTCCCAAAAACGGCTTTTTATAAGTATCTATACATGGAAAATGTTATTCTGAATTTATCGAATTTACCTTTTATTCACGAAATACCTTTTTTTCACATTGAATTGTTTAGCAGGATGAATGATAACCAATTATCTAGTTCATCATCGGAAGTATCTGGTAACATCACATCACTATATTTGAGGCTGTGAAACTGTCTTGATTTTAAAAATAATTTACAATAAGAAAATATTTCTGGTGTAAATTTTTTCACTTCTTCTGTTTTTTGTTCAAAATGAGGTCTACCTTTTAATGAATTACACGAAAAACAATTAATTTTTAAAAAAATCTAAATACTGTGTAGATTAGACAAATTATGTCACCGAAAATAGATATTTATTTATTCATACGGCTGGTTCAGATAAAGTGTAGCAAATACTTTTACTCTGCCTTTGTCTCTTTTTGCTGCAATAAAGCTGAATATGTTTGTCTCAAAAAACGTAAGCAAAAGCATTTGCTTCTGTTTTATTCATATGATCTAGTAGTGTCGTATATAACGTATACACTCCAAGCACAAGAATAAACCAGAATGAACAAGAACCTCAATACCACCAGTGCAGTAGGCGTAGGTCGGAATGTAGCGGCTTTTTTGAGATTGGTTTCGTATTGACTGTGACTGATTCGATTTTGTTGTATTTTGAAATTATAGTCTTTTCGCAAAATAATTTTTTGTTGTTGTTTAAATCAAAAACATAATGATGTAATGTTTCCTACTCCATAAGAATCATTACAACAGGAGATGATTGGAGCGCACCTCGACGTCAGGTACACCGTACACCGACTAAATTCAAAAAAACTTTATGCTTCTTTTTTACGCATAAGCGGTAATGTTTTACTGTCGGACAACTTAGTCATTATGTTCTATAGTTCTTTTCAATACAATAAATCGAAAGAAGAAATTGTTATTCGTAAATTTTTTGGCTTCGTGAAACCGATGATTTTCCCGCATCGGACTGGAAAATCGGAAAATGTAATATGTCGGACAATTGGATATTTATATTCCTCATATTTTTATTAAGTAATTCTGAAAAAATCAGCTCGTTATCCAAAAATTTTTTTAACTTGTCAATTGGATATGTTTGAGTTGGTAGACACCCTTAACGCTCCAACATTTTTGTCGGACACATTTTTTTTCGCGTTTTTCATGAATTTGTCTCGCGATTTCACTAAAAATAAAAACGATATCTATAAATTTTTTGCACCACGCGAAATGGTCGGCTTTCGGAAAAACTAGAAAAGAAAAGCCCCCACTACGAAAGTTTTCATAAAGGAAAAAGATGGTAGACTAGGCGCAATTAAGCCACATAAAACATTCCAAGGCAGTATTCATAAATGCAACTTTATGTCGCTGGGCACCTACACTATAAGGGAAGAGAAATATTCAAGAGATGCCAATTCATCAGGACTACATGTTTTTAGAAAATTTCAATGTTATTCGTACAATGCTGTGTTTAAAACCGGAACAAGTTTGAAATATCATTCAATCACACAATCGGATGTTCGTCTTTTCGAATGTGATACTTGCAAAGCAAAATTCAAACGAGAATTCGATTTGAAGAGTCACAAACTGACACATTCGGATATTTATCCTTTTAAATGTGACACTTGCAAAGCAAAATGTAAACGAAAATTAAATTTCACGGATCACATGTTAACACACTCATGGCCGGTTGCACTGACCATTTTAAGGAGGTTTTAGCGATAAGTATCCTTTAAAGTGAAGTTTCTCCATGTAAAAATGTCATTTTAAGGAATACTTATCGCTAAGGCTTCCTTAAAATGGTCGGTGCAAACGGCCATCAGATGTTCATCCTGTCGCATGTAATACTTGCAAAGCAAAATTCAAAAGAAAACCCGATTTGAAAAATCACAAAGTAATACATTCGGATATTTATCCTTTTGAATGTGACATTTGCAAAGCAAAATTTAAAAGAAGAGTATATTGGGAACGCCACATGTTAACACACTCGGATGTTTATCCTTTTGAATGTGACACTTGCAAAATAAAATTTAAACAAAAAGGCGATTTGAAGCCATCGTACGAAATTCCAGCGCTGTGCGACAATTTTGATTTTTTTTTTGACTTTTTGAAAAATTTTGCGCGACGTGTTTAGGCCAATAAGTCATTGAATAATTAACGAAAAAAAAATCCGCTGGGTCATTATGAAAGGAATAAATGAGCTGCCGATTGTCGAAAACTGTCACCAAATATTTGGCCCGTTTAGAAATTACAGTGAATGCAAGCAAGGGGTAGTTTTCGATGCAATTTACAACTCCCTCGCACATTAGACAAGTCCGTGCTCGCTTAATTTTCAATCACAAAATTCGAACAAAAAAGCACTGGAGAGTGCATTTCGTTACCAATAATGTGGTGTTTGAAAAATTGAAATCGGATTATGCATTCGGCCGCTGGCGAAACGTTGATTCAGTGAGCTTGAACAAAAACATGCTGCTATTCAAGACGCTGCAGAAAAAAAAAACTATAGAAGATAGAAGGGTGCTGCCGCTGAATTTTTTATAGCAAAAAACTTCAGCTACAACAATCATTTGAAACTTTTTGCTATTGGACCATCACTTTGAGCAGTGTTCTCCATAAACCGCAAATTACCCCTAAAAACTAGTAATAATTTACGTAAACCGTTGAGTGCATAAACCCATATTAAAGACACTAATTGAAAATATGCTTTCCCCTAAAATCCCTTGAAAGGTACTTTGGCAAAACAAGTTATCAAGTCATAGATTTCCTCCCTTCTCTATAAAAATATGTACACTTCACCAATCGCAAACAGCCGATTGGCAAATGCTTTACTATTATTGTCTATCTCTTTTATTAAACACCCTGCACCGAATTTCACTTTGATGCGTAGGTCCTAGATGAAAGGCACCACCCCTTGAAGTACTTTCAACTACCTCGTTTCTCACCGCTGCCCCGCAGGTGATTGAGTTCGTGAACGATAGAACCCCCTTAATATGATTAATTACTGTAGACCATTTATTACCAAATATATTGTTCATATTATTAACACTTCTAAAAAAAGACAATATTTTCCCAATCTATAGCAAATTGCTTTAAGAAAGGCTCTTCGAAAAAATAATAATCCCAAAGAATTCTCAGATCTTAGGATTATGAGTAGGTATATTACCATTATTCTTGAAAATATTTGACAAAGTTTTGTTTTACCGAATCAATAATTATTTCAGTGAAAACAAGATATTGACAGATGTGCAGTGCTGGTTTAGAAAGGGGTACAGTACCACAGTACTGCGACTGCCTTGGCTAGAGTCACCACTGAAATAATTGAAGCTTATGATGCAGCGTTCTTTTATTGCTCGACTATTCTAAAGGCTTTCGACACCATAAACCATTCTCTGTTGATTGCAAAATTAAAATACTATATGGCTTTGATGATCTATCTTTGTCATCAATTTACCTACTTCTATTTAAATGATAGAAAGCAACAGATGTCTGTGATTAAAATGTATTATACTCAGGTGTTGAAATGTTATCTGATGTACCTCAAGGATCTATTTTGGGTCCTTTGTTTTCAGTAATCTATACTTTCGACATACTAAACTCATTGAAATTTTGTAAAATTCAAGCTGAAGCTGACGATACGCAGGTATGCTACCAATTTTCCCAGGGAGTAGGATTTTGTCGGAAAATGACCGAATATGGAAATTTTCAGAAAAACCTGATACAGCACAGTTCAGCACACTTCAGATTGGATAAGAATTCAATTTTGTTTAATCCGATTTCCAAAATTTGGGGGGGGGGGGGGGGCTGAGCGTCAAGTTAGCCCCCCAGTAGGATTTTGTCGGAAAATGACCGAATATGGAAATTTTGAGAAAAACCTGATACAGCACAGTTCAGCACACTCAGATTTGATAAGAATTCAATTTTATTCAAACTGATTTTCGAAATTTTTGGGGGGGCTGAGCGTGAAGTTAGCCCCCCAGTAGGATTTTGTTGGAAAATGACCGAATATGGAAATTTTGAGAGAAATCTGATACCGCACAGTTCAGCACACTGTAGATTGGATAAGAATTCAATTATGTTAAATCTGATTTCCAAAATTTTGGCGGGGCTGAGCGTCAAGTTAGCGCCCCCAGTAGGATTTTGTCGGAGAATGAATATGGAAATTTTGAGAAAAACCTGATACGGCACAGTTCAGCACACTTCAGATTGGATTAAAATCCTTTTTGGTTCATCTGATTTCCAAAATTTTGGAGGCTGAGCGTCAAGTTAGCCCTTCATCTATTTTTTCCTATAACTTAGTTATCGATATGGCACAGTTCAAAATATCATCGGCACAGTAGAGCACACTTCGAGCACAGTCAGTGGTTGCAATTTTTTTAGAAAATTCGAATGTGGGGGGGCTAACTTGACGCAGCTTGGTCGTTGGATATACAACATTTGGTTCATGCCGGGAATATCCCAAAAACCACAAAACGCACGAAACATGAGCACATGCGCCTAAAGCTCTTGCACCACTTTTGCACGTGCAATAATATCCAGTTATAGAATTTGCCCAATTATTTTTAAAGCGAATCCACATTTGGTATTTGGTATTGTTTCTGTGGCGGGAAAACACCCTTTTACGAATTGTATTAAATAGCTCGTTTTGTTCATCTATATGAAGATCATTGCCTCGTTCTCGATATGGGGTATCTTGAACATAAGCAGCTGCCAATCTTAACTGATAAGTACCTACTGTCAAATCTCTTAGGTAATTCATATCTAGCCTATAGGAAAATTTGAAATGTGTTCCTTGGTCAGCCTTGACCACCTCCCATGCCTCCAGTCCAAATTGTTTAATACCATTTCCTCCAATCCATTTACTGGTCGAGATCTCTCTAGAATCATGTTGGCCATTTCGACGTTCGCTTCATTAATATCAATTACATCGCAATACTTGTTTTGAATTGCTCCGCAAATTCTATAGAAGTCTTTCAAATTGATAACGTGGAGCATTATAATTGTCTCAGAAAAAAACTTTAATTTCGATTTGAAATGCCCATTTCTGGCTTCCAGGCTATTGTTACTAAGTGAGATTCATTGGCTACCTCCGTAGAGAGTTGTCGTTGTCCAAAGTCCAGGCCCAACACTGCACGGCATTTTGTGCTTTAAGCCCAGCACGTCCATCATGCCAATAACATCACGATATCCTCTGTCTTCAATAAAACTATCTTCCTCTTGGAACCAGCGTCTAATCCCATTCATATCATTTTGAAATTCTGTCATCATAGATGCATCATTTTTACCATGGTCAGAAAAGTATGGGCCATGTATATCTGAAATGTATCCATTGGTGGCGACAATTAAAATTGGCTTTACCAAATGTTTGCCTTTGTGAACACAAAAAGATTGTCCTGCTTAGGGTCTGAAAATTCGAACTTTCTTTATGGAATTGTACATACGTTCTGTCAATATAAACTATTGCTCTTCTATCTTCTGGGTCGGGGCTTTATTTTGCATAAAAGTGTTAATAGGTGCTTCTTCGGAATATTTCTGTTCCCAATATTCGGAGGATTGCAGTTGATAATGCAGTTAATAGGAGTCAAAGATGCAAATACCTCCGCAGTAAAACTACATACGTCAATAAATCTCTATTTTTTGGTGTTTGTGCCTCGAAGAAGAGGAAGATTTATTTTCATCCAGATGATAAATGCATGACCTGACATTTTCGGATATATGGATATTTTCGGTAACAAAAACTTCTACTCGGCACTCTATACTTAATCGCTGTAGATTATAATAAGTGCTATTGGTAGTCTGCAATAATATACAATTATAAAAAAAAAAACGATTTAACTTCTTTCAGCACCATGTATTTTGGTAACAGATTGTGTTCTGGCTGATATTTAAAAAAAAAAAATATTTTGACTTCGAAAATACGCCATCAGCTTATTAAACTTTGGAAAAAAAAATTAATTTTTCTGTCACTTTCAAGTCGCACTGTAGATTGCGTTTTTTTCTTTGCAATACTGTTTCATGCATTGTATTTGAATATCGATGTTATATCATTTTTTGCTCAATATTAGTGAAAATGTACGTTACAAACTACGGAGAAATGGTTTTTGACATTTATTTGCCATTTACAATAATATCATTAAATCCCAACTTTGATAGCTCATATCTCAAAAACGGCTCGATAAATTTTTTTGCGGCCCTGGAAGCAATTGATCAGCAGGTCATAAACTACAACATATAAAAAATTCAGCCGTTTTCACTGGGACCGGATTTACATAAGATTTGTGCGGGGTCCTTTAAAACATCATTTAGTGACACACTTGAAAAATTTTCCTTTTAAATGTACCACTTGCAAAGGGAAATTCAAACGAAAAGGCGACTTGAAAATTCACAAATTGACACACTCGAATATTTATCCCTTTGAATGTGACACTTGCAAAGCAAAATTTAAACGAAAAGGCGAATTGAAGAATTACAAACTAACACACTCGGATATTTATTCTTTTGAATGTGACACTTGCCAAGCAAAATTTAATCGAAAACATGACTTGAAGAATCACCAACTGATACACTCGGATATTTTTTTTTTTGAATGTGACACTTGCAAAGCAAAATTTCAACAAGAAACCGAATTGAAGAAACACAAACTAACACATTTGGAAATTTATGAATGTGACACTTGCAATACAAAATTTAAACGAAAACTCAACTTGAAAATTCACCAAGTGAAACACTCAGATATTTTTCCTTTTGAATGTAACACTTGCAGAGCAAAATTTAAGCGGAAACCTGACTTGAAGAATCACAAACTGACACACTTAGATATTTATGCTTTTGAATGTAACACTTGCAAAGCAAAATTCAAACAAAAACGTTCTTTGAAGAGTCACCAACAAATACACTCGGATACTTATCCTTTTGAATGTGACATTTGCAAAGCAAAATTTAAAGTAAGAAACTATTTAAAGCAACACAAACTAACACGTTCTGATATTTATCTATTTGAATGTGACATTTGCAGAGCAAAATTTAAACGAAAGCACCATTTGAAGAGTCACATTAACACACTCGGATGAGAGGAGTTTTAAATGCAACATATACAACGCCAAATTTAAAACAAGAAATAATTTAAAATACCATTCAGTGACGCATCCAGTTAGATAAGAGTAAGTTTGAAAGTACTGCTTGCTTTGTTAAATTTAGCAATCCAAACAAATTGATAAACTAGGGTTTTAATGTAACTTTTGTAAATAAAAAATGTACGGATACTTATGTATTTTTTCATTTATTTCTGGTTAAGGAGTTTATTATTTGTAGCTGTTAAGTTTTGTAGTTTGGTGTTGATTTGTATGAAAACTCAAGATTGAAAACTTGAGATTGGATGCTAATTTATGTGTTGATATGTAGATATGTTTGTAATTTTTGAAAGTATAATATAGGGTGGCCCAAAAAAAAAAAGTGTTTTAGCTGTTCCTTTTTTTGTTGTTGAGCAGTTTCCTTTTGTTTTGGCTTGTTTAAAAAAAATTGAACATTGGTCCCAACTCCGAGATATTGACCAAAGTCTGTTTTTTTTTTCAATAGGACACTCTATATATTAAGAGCTCATTAGAAAGCTCGGTTTTTTCTGATTTCAATGATATAAAGTTCGATAAGTTTATCTCTAATAGTTTTCGAGAAAAAAAATTATTTCGGTTTTTGTTATAAGAAGCAATGTGTAAGAAAAGGACTTTATATCTGTAAGGAAACTGAGAAAGGTCTCTTTCTATCTCATTGTTTCTTATGACAAAAACCGAAATTTTTTTTTTTCTCGAAAACTGTTAGAGATAAACCTATCGAAATTTGTATCATTGAAATCAGCAAAAGCAGAGCTTTCTAATGAGCTATTAATATATAGGGTGTCGCATTGAAAAAAAATCGGATTTTGGTCAATATCTTGAAATCCAGGCCCAATAGAAAAAAACTGAAAACTTCACTGAATTCTGCTTGAAAAAGTGCTTTTAGGAAGTTTTTACGGAAATCAGATATTTTCATAAACAAAAAAGTTAAGAAGATTTCACAGTATTACTCGAAATCGAAAATCGCCCTCTAGCGGCTAAACGGTTGAAGATATTAAAATGCGGTTTGCACCAATCAAAATTTCAAGAAATTTGAGCCTCGGAATGGGGGGTTCATTTTTTTGTATCTCGCTCAGAAATTGACGTTTCCTATTAAAACCATCCAAATTCGGACACCCTGTACATATATTAAAGAGATACAATCAATTCTTACAAAATAAATATAAAAACTATCGTCATCTGCTTTCTAAACTAATAAAACGCACAGCATATTTGTAGGTATCTACTATAAAAGTCTTGTGCAAGAAAAAATCTAAAAATCCCAAGAAACTATGGTATGTGATTAAAAAGGACCCGAATGAACAGAAGCAAATCTGAAGAAACAAGTATTTTGGACAGGAATAATATAGACCTAATTATTGATCCAAGTAAAATTGCAGATGTATTCTTTATAAATGTAGGAAAACAACTTGCCGAAAATATTAAAGCTAAAAATACTCATACATATCTAATGGGGCTCAGAGGCCAGTAAATTCTCTCTTAATTTATCCAATATCTGACGCAGAAATTTTTAAACAAATATAAAGCTTAAGAGACGGGGTGAAGGGTAGGGAGGACCACATGTGCTCAAACATGATAAAGAAATAATAAGGCCACTTAGTCACATTGTCTTCCGATAAAGATGTTGAAATATCGCTCATCTTTTAAAATCTTTAAACTTCGTTTGCAGAAAATAAAATAAAAAATCAGATTTGTGCTGATGAAAGTTATTTAAAGTTATGATTTTGAATTATAGAGCTTTTGAAAAATTAAAACTCAAAAATCGCTGTAAATCACTTTTCATCATAAAGTTGATTTAAATTATTGATTAATCTCAATCTGAATATAAAAGCGAATCCAAACAAGCTTTGAAGTTCCTATAATCATTCGTGATTAATTAACTAGCGCAATCAATATTACATTTAAGTAGGTGAAGTAACACATTTGTATGAATTATAATAAATATTGTATCTACTAGACAATTAGCATAATAGTTGTATTAATTTTTGGAATTTTTATCCCACCTTTATGTAATATATAATTTCAAAATCTAACTAAAAGATTTTTTTTTCAGGTTTATGATAAATGAATATCAACAGGATGACATTAAAAATGAACTTCGAAGTATCAGATATTGAATGGATAGATCCAGATAAAGGAATAAAGGAAGAGAAATATTCAACTGATGACAATTCATCAGAACCAGATGTTTATAGAAAATTCCAATGTTACACTTGCAATGCTTTATTTAGAACTAAATCAAATTTGGAAGATCATTTAGTGACACACTTGTATAGCTCTGTGCTGTTTGCTAGCCAATCCATAGTTCCAATTCCAACCTCATTAAAATAGAAATAAGTAAGTGGTGCGTTAATTTTGCTGACCAGTGTATTTATCATATCGAACACAGCGTGGAAAGCAGAGGGTGCGAACTCATAAAATTAACTATAAGAACTAACTCAACATCAAAAGACAAAGACTTACAAACCCTTTCTTGAGTAAACAATTCCTCATCTGTTTATCTTACATATAAAAACTATTATAAACACAATCAGTTATCCATAGCTGCAATATAAATTAGCAAAGTATAGGCTAATAAATCAAAGTTTAATTTATTCATTTTTGTTTCACTGATATGAATATCAGTTTATCCAACATTTTTATCCCACCTATATGTAATATAATTTTAAGATTTAACTAAATTATGTTTTTTTTTTAGGTTTATGATTGATGAATATCTAGAGGATGACATTAAAAATGAAATAGAAGTAGCTGATATTGAATTAATAGATCCAGATAAAGGGATATCTATAAAGGAAGATAAATATTCAAGAGATGCCTGCTCATCAGGACCAGATGTTTTAAGAAAAGTCCAATGTCACATTTGCAATGCTTTTTTTAAAACTAAATCAAATTTAAAGAATCATTTAGTGACACACTTGGATATTTTTCCTTTTGAATGTGACACTTGCAAAGCAAAATTTAAACGGAAAGGCGTTTTGAAGATTCACAAACTAACACATTCGGATATTTATCCTTTTGAATGTGACACTTGCAAAGCAAAATTTAAACGAAAAGGTGAATTGAAGAATCACAAACTAATACACTCGGATATTTATCTTTTTGAATGTGAGACTTGCAACGCAAAATTTAAACGTAAAAAACAATTGAAGAATCACAAACTAACACACTCGGGTATTTATCTTTTTGAATGTGATACTTGCAAAGCAAAATTTAAACGTAAAAATGATTTGAAGAATCACACACTAAAACATTCGAATATTTATTATTTTGTATGTGATATTTGCAAAGTAAAATTTAAACGAAAATGCGAATTGAACAGTCACCAACTAATACATTCGAATATTTATCTTTTTGAATGTGATACTTGCAAAGCAAAATTTAAACGTAAACATGAATTGAAGAATCACAAACTATCACATTCGAATATTTATCCCTTCGAATGTGAAACTTGTAAAACAAAATTTAAACAAAAATATATTTTAAAGAGTCACCAATTAATACACTCGGATATTTATCCTTTCAAATGTGATACTTGCAAAGCAAAATTTAAACGAAAACCCGATTTGAAAAGTCACCAACTTATACACTTAGGTATTTATCTTTTTGAATGTGGCATTTGTAGAGCAAAATTTAGACGAAAAAGCAACTTGAAGACACACATATTAAGGCATTCGGATAAGAAAAATTTAAAATGCAACATGCAACGCTGAAGTTAATACTAGTGGTAATTTAAAACCACATTCAGTGACGCATTCAGTTGAATAACTGTAAGTTTGAATTTAATGCTTGCTCAGTAAAATTTAAACGTGAAACAATTTTGAATGTCCATTTCATCCATCCACAATGTGTTGATTCACAAGTACACACAAACAAAAAAGTTTTGCACCATCTTGTATTTCAATTAAGACATGCATTAAAAAAATAAATGTTATTACTTCATTACCGGCTATTCTTTTAAATAAATATTTATTTCAAGAACTAAACACAAACTAAGCATTTACATTTAGTAGTCGCTAAATGAAAAATTAAGCAGGGCTGACACTCTGTGACGAATAGAGATATTTTCTTCATCTCTATTAACCTCCCCTCTTTATTGATTTCGAAAAGAGAGGAGAAGACACCAAGTGGCTTAGCGATAGGGATAACGATCTCTATCCGTTACACAGTCCCAGCCCAGTTTTCTTAGAAAAATCAAAAACGGAATTGTTATAAAAATTGAACTTAAAATTGATTTTAATTTCTAATTAGTAACGGGTAACACCTTCTCGAGCTAAACGATAGACGCGTACTCTACGGGGCATGCTGTCTACAAGATTATCAAGGTTTGGTTGATGAAGCTTATCCCATTCTTGAACCGCTGCAATACGAAGCTCTTCCTGCGTTGTTAGGAAATTTGGTCGTCTCCAGACCGCCCTTTTTAACTGGTCCCATGCATGTTCAATTTCGGTTCACGTCTGGAAAATTTGCCGGCCACTCTATTCTTTCAATATTCTGCTCTTCTAGATACAGTGTGACGATACCAGCCCGATGACGTCGGGCATTATCATCTTGCAATATAAAATTTTCACCAATTTGGCGGAAAAGAGGCGTGACAAATGGAATTAAAATGTCATTTCTGTATTTGGCTGCTGTGAGACCGCCGTCAATTGGAATCAATGGCGTCCGGAGGCCATGCCTGATACCAGCCGAAAATATAACGGAACCTCCACATTGTTGGACACGGTCTACAGCGAATTGAAGGCGTTCTCTATTACCAAGTTCGCTCCAAACCCGCCTTCTATTGTTATCTGGAGCTAGGCTTATTCTTACTTCGTCGGTGAAAAGAACTCGCCGCCATTGATCAAGTGTCCAGTTTTCGAAAATTCTACTCCATCGATATCGTTGGACCCGCTATTGTGGGGAACGTTGAGGGACCCGCCAAGGACGTCTGGGGCGCAGATTGTATTGACGTAGTCGATTTTTCACTGTCTGTGATGTTACAGAGATGCCTGTTGCCTGTAATAAGGACCGTCGCAGCTCAGTAGCATTCGCTTCCTTATTGCGGCGGGCTAAAATTAGCAAATAGCGGTCTTCAGCTTGACCTGTTGCACGCGGACTTCCAGTACGGCCTCTGACTTCCATGTTCCCTTAGTCAAAACACGATTCCAGGTCCTTACGACATCACTATGGTTTCGTCCTACTTCTTGAGCAACTTCTCGGACTGAAACGCCTTGCCGTCGTAAAACTACAATTTGCATACGAACTATAGCAGGTATTGGTTGCCTATTCATGGTAACACAAGAATACAAATCTAGCTGTAGTTATATATATAATAGACGTTTTAAATTTTTCAAAGAATTTTATCAAAAATTAGTATCTACCTGACAAATTATTGTAAACATCTCAACAAGAATAACTTTTTTTCATGTGTTTATATCTTTACGAGAGTGATACATTTATGAAGAAACATATTCAAATTATTGAAAATACAGTGTGGTGCAAAACTTTTTTGGTTGTGTGTATTTTAATATAAAAATACATATTTTAAAGAGCGACTTGTAAAAAAAGTTAAGAGAGATGTGATGCCAAAGGGTCTTATTTGGGGTTTGTCCTATTTAATTTATATTTCATTTTTACCCTATTGTGTTTGTTTGATAGGCATATATTTGATAGGCATATATTTGATAGGCATATATTTGAAATTTAAATCTATTATTTTATTTCTATGCGTTCATTGAAAATCACAGTAGGTACAATAGTTATATGCGGTTAAAACATATTTGCAACATAAGCTAAATAAATGCGATCAAAAATAATTTAATTTAATTTATTTATTGACGGATTTGTCATTTAATGTTAACAATATATCATAAATTACATTTAATGCACTAAAATTACAAAATACATAATAAAAAATTGAAATATTACTACAATAAAAATAGAATAGAATAATAAATAGATTCACCCAGCTTCTCCAGTAATTAATTCAATTTAAGAATGAACAGTTATAAATCTCTTGAAAGAAAGAAGATCCGCACAGAAAAGATCAGCACCACACTTTGAATTTGCCAGCCAACATATTCTGGACATAAGCCTATTTAACCCATAGTTAGTTCTATACAAATCTATTGCAAATAAGCCATATCGATGGGTTAATCTTTGGGGTGTTCTGATATTAATATTACTTAGCAATTTAGGGCTGTTAATGATGTCATCTATAATTTTCAACAAAAGTGGTAAATTCAATTTTCCATACGAATGTTCATAATTAATATCTTCAATGGGAATTCCCAATTTAAAATTTATAGTTCTCAAAAATCCTCTCTGTTCCTTCTCTAATAATAAACATTATTATATGGAGACCAGGCTGCAAAGTGTTAGCTGGCAATTTTCTTCCAACCATCCCATACAATTTATAAAATTACCAATAATACCTAATTGTTGTAATTGAAAAAAAAATATATTGTATATAATATATAATAAACTTAATTGTGTGTTACAGCACCCAGATAACTTAACATCTGTACGTGCCGAAAATAACATACTTTTATATTTTAATATCTATTTGTTTATACTAATTGCCTTAAGTATTATGTTTACGCCAAATGGAATTAAACGAAGAAAAATATGTATATTTGAATCTACCAATTATTATTATAAATGAGTTTTTGTAACTAATGACTAAAAATAATCTTAGATAGATATAACTATAGAACTAGCAACAATGTAATAAATGAAATTCAATATAAAACTATTCTAAGTTTAATAAAAGATTTTTTCTACAAACGTGTTAAAAATGCAATTTTTAACACCCCCTCGAAGCATTAAAAATGTTACTTTATCGCACTAGTGTTAAAAGTCTTTAAGGCACTAGTGTTAAAAATGAAACATCAAAATTTGAAAGCAAACGTCAAAAAAAGTTTCTATTTTTAATTATTTACATTAATATTAATGGTAAAATTTGAACAACTGAGGAAGCTCCTTCGGCCGCCTCCTCTATATTTTTCATGCAACCCTCTTTTTCTTGTGTATTTTGTTGCATTTTTAGCAATAAGCTCACTGATCACGATAGACTATACGACAGACTTTCAAGAAACTGACGAGACATTTCATTACCTGTAAAAAAAGGTGCTGGTTGTTATGTGAATTGCAGAATTCGCTTCGCTCATTCTGCAAACTTTCACATGCGTGCCTTAAAAATGTACTTTTAACACTTATATCATAAATAACTATTTTAAGTAAATCTAAATACTTATATATTTCCACTATTTTTTTAAAACTTTTAACATGTTTCGCTAAACTTTAGCGTCATCAGAAAGATTAAAAAAAAAATAATTAAATGTAGACATAAAAGTAAGTTTAACAAAAAAATAGTGGAAATATATAAGTATTTAAATTTACTTAAAAAATCTTTTATTAGATAATATATTTCCGTAAAAGCCGATTCAATAAAAATATTCTAAGTTTGTTATCGGTGTAACAAAGCTCGATAACATTAGTATAAAATATTGTCAAATAAATAACTGTTTTTAAATATAAAGTTTATACACTTTTTTCTAAATAACTTTATTCTGCCCGACTTTTTTTTAATCTATGGGCAAAAGATCTAAAAAAATTGATGCAGTGAACATAGTTGTATACACTGAACACAGTGTATAATGTTTTTAACTTTTTGGTATATTTACATTAATATATAAAAATATCTGATTTTTCTTGTTTGTACATATAAATGCACGCTGATAAAATGTAGAATATTTGAATATTCATTATATTATCAATAACTTCTGGAAAAAGAGTAGAACGTCGCTTTCCGCCACGATTTTTTCTTTTCAGATATAATTTTATCGATGCGATGTTTAATATTCAACACCATTTGCTTCAGTAATGGCTTTCCAACCACTCCCAGTTTCTGCTTCACGTGAAATGGGATTTCGACACTCGTTGGATATTTTCGTTTATCATCCAGGATTCCACCGATGTTGGCTGGACCTCCACACTCATCCGATGAAAATGTTCAAGTATCGCTCATCTTTTGGAATCAAACTTCGTTTGCAAAAACTTTTTATTTAAAAGTCATTGTGCATAAAACTTTGTGCCAAAAAGCACATTCATACAAAAAATATTTGGATTGGTCGAGTGGTATACGGCTAGATTATTTCCTGAATAATTAGGATTAAAGTCAGTTACAAAGAGTTCTATTTGTCTCATCTATTTAACTCATAATGCATAGGTTCCAGTCTTGATGTAAAGTTTTTGATGGTTTAAAAATATACAGGGGGATAAAAGATGTGAATCATTGTTTGAGGTGTTAGAGAAATTTGAGCAATAGTATATTACAATCCGAGACGGAAAATACTTCATTGCTGGTCGAGAGGTTATTATAGTTTATCGAGACGCGAAGCGTCGAGATAAACTCAACCTCGAGACAGAAATGAAGTTTTCCGTCGAGGTTTGTATACTTTTTTATTTTCAACCCTTAATTTTCTGATGCAAAAACTAAAGATTCTGTTATACGAAATTTTCATATAGTGTAAAACTGGCCTTAGAAAAAAATATTTCACTTTTTTTGTCAATGTCATCAATTTTGACGATCTCAAAGGCCCTGTAAAGGCCAAAACAAAAGACGAAACCACAGGAAACCGCAAAATCAACAACCATAGATAAGATCAACAACGCCTTAACGACGGTAGTTTTCGCTCAGTATTTTTGCGGAAATAATAGATTTTCACTAGATTTCTCCCCGTTCTCCCCAAAGAAATGATTTCGGAAAGTGAAGATGAAGCGATGGATTGTACCCCACCTGAATTAAAAGAAGCAGCAGACAGGATTGGAGAGAGTTTGCTTCCAGCAAAAAGCAAATTTCGGTACGAAAAGGCTTTTCAAATATTCGAAGCATGGTGTAGCCAGAAAGGAACGAGAAATACTGCCTCGGAGACCGTTTTGTTGGCGTATTTTGGCGAATTATCTAAGGAAAAGAAGCCTTCGACTTTATGGTCGACTTACAGTATGTTGAAAACCATGATTAAATTGAAAGAGAAAGTTGATATCTCCAATTACGCAAAACTTATAGCTTTTTTGAAGCGGCAAAATCTGGGCTTTCAGCCGAAAAAGTCGAGCGTTTTTTCCAGAGAAAACATTAACGAGTTCCTCACGAAGGCAGCTGAAGAATTCATTAGCATCAAGGTAGGTTTTCAAAAAATATACAAAGAAGATAAAAATGCGAAAATCAAAATGATTTTCTGTATGCTATAGCTAGGTTACCCATTTTATTTTTATCTGGTTTCAGGTAGCGCTAATTGTTGGTGTGTCGGGTGCATGTAGGAGCGATGAACTAGTCAAGATGAAAATGGAGCACGTCAACGTTTTGGAAGGAAAGATCGCTATAGAAATTCCACACACAAAAACTTACACAAGTCGATCGTTTATCATAAGCGATCCAGATTGGGTTGCTATTTTCCACAAATACCTCACTTTGCGGAAAAATTTGAAAAATGACAGGTTATTTGTTCAATGGCGAAATGGGAAATTACATAACCAAGCAATTGGCTATCATTCAATCTCAAAATTTCCACATAAAATAGCTGCTTTTTTGAAGCTTCCAAAAATTGAAACTTTTACAGGGCATGCTTTTCGTCGTACTTCCGCAACCTTATTGGTTGACAACGGGGCCGATCTATTGCAACTCAAAAGACTGGGAGGGTGGAAATCGAGCACGGTTGCTGAAGGCTACATAGAGGCATCTTTGGAGAACAAAAGTAAGACTGCTCTGATGCTATCCTCTACTTCCAAAGGTATTCAGTTGTCCAGTGCATCCACAAGTACATCACATGCGGAAACTCATCCGCAAGCGCAAGAGATAATAGTTCCAAACGAAACACAATTCCAACAGGATGGTCTCAAGATTTCCATTATAAACAACAATGCTAATTTAACAATTAATGTAAATAAGTGAATAGATTTAATTAGTTCCATGTAATACATGTGGTTTTATTATTATATGTGAGAGCTGTATGAAAATTATCAATTTGGAACGAGCAGGGAAATGGGGACGGAAAAGCATTTGCCGTCCCGGACGGAAAATGCTTTTCCGTCCTAGGCAGGCATATGCATTACCGTCCCGATAAATGTCAAAGTCCAGAAATGTGACACTTTCAAGATTTTGAAAAACCTGCAATGTCAACATTACATATGTGGTTGAAAATAAAATACATTCCTGGTGTTGTGCAAATAACCTTCAGTTCAATATTGAAAGATGTAAGATTGTGTCGAAAGTGTCGGTCATAGAGCATAATTATCTTATATTAACATTGATATAATATCCCGCTCTGATAACTTTTATGATCTAGGTGTTCTCTTTGATTGTAAACTTTCTTTTGTGCCTCATATTAATAAAATATTGTCGGAAGCATCAAAGAGTTTTTTTCTGTTCAAGGAATTTTAATGATGTCGATGTAATTTAAAAAAAAAAAATGTAAAAAAACTGTATGCTCCTTTATTCATAGTCATAGAGGATTGCAAGTCTTAATATGTCATGATTATACACGAGCTAACGTCAACCAAGACATTAAAATACCACAAAGCTCCAATAATCTAAATTTAAAATATATAAATCATATACAGTGACCGCCAAAAAGTTTGCAACAAATGGGAAAATCTTTTATTATTAAGATATCAAAGAGAATGTTACGGGGGATCGATTCAGCATACCCATCAACAAAAAAAAGCACTTTGACAGATGTCATGTGACAACAGTTATGGCGGGAAATTTGAAAAGTTCGCCTTGAATATGTGAAAAGTGGGGTTAGATGAACAGAAATCAAAAAATTGTAGAGAGAAAAGTGGTTCAGAATTCGATTTTACGTCTAATGTGTAAATTTTTAAAAAGGTACAAGGATTTTTAATAAATATCAATTATTTGGCCTGTTTTCTGGTAATTTGAAAAATTTCAAAAACTTTTCGCTTGGTTCACATAATTTAAAGTGAAACTAAAAAAAAAAACAGTGCAATCAGTCTGCTTAATTGGCCCGCGGAAAATTGTAAAAAACCAAAAATTCATTTTCAGACCACTCTGGTCTTGTTGCAATGACCTACAGAAAACAAAAATTTGAAATAACAAATTTGGAAATATCATAAAATCGTTCTAAATGATCCAATACCTCTTTTCTAAATTCAATCAAACCAATATTTTTCCGAAAAGTTTTTGATATTCTTCAAATTACCAGAAAACAGACCAAAAAATTGATATTTATTAAAAATCCTTGTACCTTTTCAAAAATTGACAAATGGACGTAAAATCGAATCCTGAACCACTTTTCTCTCTACAATTTTTCGATTTCTGGTCATCTAATCCCACTTTTTACATATTTAACGCAAACTTTTTAAATTTCCCGCAATAACTGTGGTCACATGAAATCTGTTACAGTGCTTTTTTTTTTGTTGATAGGTATGCTGAATTGATCCCACGTAACATCCTTTTTGATATCTTAATAATAAAATATTTTCCCATTTGTTGCAAACTTTTTGGCGGTCACTGTATATCTGTAAAATTATCCAACATTTCGAGAATGTCTTTAAATAAATGTATTGTCTTTAGTATTAGTATAATTGATTTTTGTAATAGGTATGGTATAATTTTAGATATAATTATCATTTTCATTTTTTGCTAATTTTTAATGAAACTATGTTGTAATTTCAACAAACAAAAAGCTAGGGGAGTACTTAGCATATACAGATGTTTGTAACATCTAGGTGCTCAAAAACATTTGTTGTATTCGTTATATATTAGAGTATTGTCAAGCATTTATATTGTTTATATCTATTGTATTTTGTATTGTTTATTTTATGAATAAATGATATTATTATTATTATGTTCTCAAATCTCGAATTATAGTGCTTTTGAAACATTAGGACTCAAAAATCGCAGTAAATCATTTCTCATTAATGATGCCGCGAGACTCGAGACTGGTCTCGTCCCGTCTCGTCTCGTCTTGACTTTTCGAGACGAGACTGGCTTTTGGTCTCGTCTCGTGAAGTCTCGACGAGACGACCCTAAGTCTCGTCTAGTCTTGTCTCACGGCACCACTACTTCTCATCATCAAGTTGATTCAAATTATTGATTAATCTCACTCTCAAAATAACAACGAATCCAAAAAAGCTTCAAAGTTGCAATAATTATTTGTGATGAATCAATTAGCGCAGTTAATGTAGTCCAACAAAAGAACAAAATTTTATTTAAGTAAGTGAAGCAACACATTTGTATGAATTATCAAAAATATTGTATCTACTAATGAGTTAGCATCATAGCTATATTAATTTTTGGAATTTCTATCTCACCTATATCTCACCTATATGTAATATAATTTCAAAATCTAACTAAATGATTTTTTTTAGGTTTATGATTGATAAATATCTAGAGAATGACATTAAAAATGAAATAGAAGTGGCTGATATTGAATTGATAGATCCAGATTAAGGAATATTTATAGAGGAAGAGAAATATTCAAGTGATGCCAATTCATCAGGACCAGATGTTTTTAGAAAATTCCAATGTTACACTTGCAACGCTCTATTTAAAACTAAATCAAATTTAAAAGATCATTTAGTGACACACTTGGATAGTTTTCCTTTTGAATGTGACACTTGCGAAGCAAAATTTAAACGAAAAGGCAAATTGAAAAATCATAAACTGACACACTCAGATATTTACCCTTTCGAATGTGACACTTGCAACGCAAAATTTAAACAAAAACGCTTTTTGAAGAGGCACTATGTGATACACTCGGATATTTATCCTTTCGAATGTGAAATTTGTGAAGCAAAATTTAAAAAAAAAATGCCTTTTTAAGAGACACCACTTAATACACTCGGATATTTTTCTTCTTGAATGCGACATTTGCAAAGCAAAATTTAACTAAAACAAGACTTAAAAAAGCACCAGCTAATACACTCGCAAAGCAAAATTTAAACGAAAAGGCAAATTGAAAAATCATAAACTGACACACTCAGATATTTACCCTTTCGAATGTGATACTTGCAACGCAAAATTTAAACAAAAACGCTTTTTGAAGAGGCACTATGTAATACACTCTAATATTTATCCTTTCGAATGTGAAATTTGTGCAGCAAAATTTAAAAAAAAAATGCCATTTCAAGAGACACCGGTTATTACACTCGGATATTTTTCCTTTTGAATATGACATTTGCAAAGCAAAATTTAAACTAAAAGGCGAATTGAAGAATCACAAACTGACACACTCAGATATTTATCCTTTTGAATGTGCCACTTGTAGAGCAAAATTTAAACAAAAACGCAACTCGAAGACATACATATTAAGGCATTTGGATGAAAAAAATTTAAAATTCAACATACAACGCAAAAGTTAATACCAGTGGTTATTTAAACGCTGTGTCTTGAATTTCGGTACCGGTTGAAGGAAATAAATAAATGTGCTTACCTTCATGCTTCTCTAACTCATGGATGCAAGTAACAATTTCATAATATCTACACTTGATTTACACTATTTACAAAGGTACCTACGAAAGGTAAAGCTAAATCGTGTGTACGAAACACACCACATTATAACATATTCTTCACTGTTAATTATTATATGAATGGGTATAAAACCAAGAAACTGAAACAATGATCACAAGATGACAAATTAATAATGACAAATTTAAATATACTTCACATCTGACATGTCAGGTATTAATAAATGTCATCAAAGTTAATGGTGGTGGTGGAAGTTGTCTCCAACACCGCAGCCTCATTCTGTAACTTGCGACCGCAGAGAATTGCGCAGTTGTCCCTGTCAAGTCGCTGCCAAACGCGACTTTTCTATTCAAAAAAAGTGACTTGCGACCGGTTGCTGGTTGCTATGTAATTGCGGTCCGTAGAGAATAGGCCTGCCGGTAACAGATTTTTTACCGGTAGTTTTGATGACGTTATCCATATTATATGACGCACAGGTACCAGAATTTGAGTGAATCCCGGTATTTTGATTTTGTTTTTAGTGTTATTTTAAGGGTGATCCGATTAATCGGATCACTTATCCATCAGAGGTTCGTAAACTGATCTCATCGTAATAATTCGCCGGAAAGTAATGCGAATAAATCTATTTATCCTATATGTTGTGATCTCACTAATCCTCCTATTAGGCAATCTACTGACCTGTCAAAAACGAAATTCAATATGGAAGTTCGGGTCAAGCACTGTGTTGTTTATTCTGTATGTCATTGATTCTGTCACATTTTGGACAAACGTCCAGATTTGAATTATCGGATTTTGTATTTTTTAGTGTGTTTAGGTATTGTGTTAATTAAAATGCCAGCGATTTGCATCATAATTGGGTGTGGAAGTCGAGGTAACAGGAAAAATGTGAAATTTTATTCAGTTTCTGCTATTTTAAATCATTGGCAACACAGGGTTTTATGGATTACTGCAATTAAAAGAAAGGATCTAACACAGGCTCGATTTTCCCCTAATAATAATACCTTAAAATATTCACTCTTCATCTCAGAATTTATTAATAAATTAAAAAATACGTAGAAACACTATGAACACTATAAATATCACTTTGAAAACAACAATAGGGTCAAAACACTAAAATACGTTGAAATACTAAAGACTATAAAATTCACTATGAAAACAACAATGGCCAAAACCAATAAAAAATACGTAGAAACACCAAAGACTATAAAATTCACTTCGAAAGCAACAAGGGCCTGAACACAACTGTGCACAAATGCTCTCCTTATGAACGTCACCGGCTTGTCACCCTTGTCACGGCAATATTTGACCCGAACGGCCATTATAAAATCACGTGATTGAGATTGCCTAATTGAGGTATGTTGTTGAATACACTTTATCGGCTGATTGGTATTTTAGATTAGTTTATTAATGGTTTCATACATTTTTTGAAACATTTCAAACTATAAAAGTTAGTTAAGGTTCAAGGTACCTTATATAAATGATTTGCGTTCGGAAATGTCAATCAACTCATCCTAAATTAGAAGTTATCTGCCATCAGATAATAAACTATCTAGGGTTGTTGTTTCCGAAAACCCCTGAGAATTAAAAAAAATTTAAAATATTATCACTTTTTATAGCAGTTTAAGCCAATATGTAACTATACCCTTTAGGATGTAAATTAAAATAAATTTCTCCCATTTTTTATTTATAAGTTTGCAGTTAGAACAATTCCAAATTTTGGGTATTTTACACAAACTGGAACATTTCACATGCCTTTGTAATAAACACAAAGAACAAGCAACGGTTTCGATGTCGTTGATAATTTGATGATGACAAACTGCGCAAGTGATTGGATGATCATGTTTCAATTCAATTCGCTCCAACAGTAGCTTCCAGGCTTCTTGGAAGAATGGTCTAAAATAATTTAAATTAGATATGCATAATATGGGTAATCAAGTTAATATTCCCTACCTTATCAAGTGTAAATCAACCTCTCCATTGAATACAGAATGTTGAATATCAAGTTCCGTCTTCACGTATTTTTCCTGAACGCGTCCACTAAATACCTGTGAAATATCTAAATCAACCAGCCAGCTAATTATATTTTCTTTGTCTTTCTCGGAACTGAAGCTTTTTGAATGGAAGGTTATTTTTCTTTTTTGGTAACCCAATTTTAAACATATTTTTGTCATATACCTGAACTCCACTATGCAAAATATTTGATTCCACCTGTCAATATTTTTGAAACTGGGGTTGGGTATAGGACATTACATAATCATACACGAAATATGATTAAAATTTTCCAAAATGATAGTTTATCAAAATCTAAGATAGGAATGTGAAATCGGTTTTCCTCTAAAATTAACCAATTAGGTTTTGCAGCCTGTCAAAGTTGCAAAAAGTCAATTTTCAACTGTCAATATTTCCAAAACAGTTGAACTTAGGTATAGGGTATATTACATGAAATCTGCTCAGAATTTTACGTAGAATCCAAATATGCAATTAAATACGGGGTGTTCCATTTGAAATAGTGATGTTGCCACTAGTTTAGAGTAGAAGCGGCAACACCGCATGGTCAAACATATTTTTAAAGTGTAGATCATGGTCGTTTATCCCGGTTGCCAAATTTTCAAAATGATTCGCTTTTTAGTTCTCCATAAACGTCTAATACGCCATCCACCGTGGGACACCCTGTATAGGTGAATGCATGCTGATAAAATATAGAGTTGTTGAATATTGATTAATTTTTCAGTATATTATCAATTACTTCAACAACTTCTTGAAAAAAAGTATAAAACGCCGTTTTCCGTCACGATAATAAATCGTTATTTTCTCTTTCGTTGTGCTTTTCGATATAGTCTAAAAAAAATTACATTTAAGTTAGTGAAGCAACATGAATGAAATATAAAAAAATATTGTATCTACTAATAAATTAGCATAATAATACATATGTATTAATTTTGGAATTTTTATCCCACCTATATTTATTAAAATTTCGAAATCTAACTAAATTACGTGTTTTTTTGGGTTTATAATTAATGAATATCTAGAGGATGACATTAAAAATGAAATAGAAGTATCAGATATTAAATTGATAGATCCAGATAAAGGAATATTTATTAGGGAAGAGAAATATTCAAGAGATGCCAACTCATCAGGACCAGATATTTTAAGAAAATTTCAATGTTACACTTGCAATGCTTTATCTAGAACTAAATCAAATTTAAAATTTCATTTAGTGACTTACTTCGATATTTTTCGTTTTGAACGTGACAATTGCAAAGCAAAATTTAAACGAGAAGCCGAATTGAAGAATCATAAACTAACACATTTAAATATTTATTCTTTTGTATGTGATATTTGCAAAGCAAAATTTAAACAAAAAGGCGGGTTGAAGAGTCAACAACTAATACACTCGGATATTTATCTTTTTAAATGTGATACTTGCAAAGCAAAATTTAAGCGTAAAACCCAATTGAAGAATCACAAACTAACACATTCGGATATTTATCCTTTCGAATGTGGAACTTGCAAAGCAAAATTCAAACGAAAAGGCGTTTTGGAGGATCATAAACTAACACATTTGAATATTTATTCTTATGAATGTGAAACTTGTGAAGAAAAATTTAAACGTAAATACCAATTGAACAATCACAAACTGACACTCTCGGATATTTTTCCTTTTGAATGTGACACTTGCAAGGTCAAGTTTAAACGAGAAGCCAAATTGAGTCACAAACTAACACATTTGGATATTCATCCTTTCGAATGTGAAGCTTGTAAAGCAAAATTTAAACGAAAACATTATTTGAAGAAGCACCACTCATACACTCGGGTATTTATCTTTTTGAATGTGCCACTTGTGAAGCAAAATTTAGACAAAAAAGCAATTTGAAGACATACATATTAAGGCATTTAGATGGAAAAAATTTAAAATTCAACATGCAACGCCGAAGTTAATACCAGTGTTAATTTAAAATAACATTCAGTGATGCATTCAGTTATATAAGTGTTAGCTTGAATTTAATGCTGAAATTTAAACGTGAAACAATTTTGAATGTCCATTTAGCATTTACAATGAGTTGATTAGCAAGTGTTTTATTGTAACATATACATATATCTTAAAGAGCGACTTGTAATAGTTATTAATGATACTAGCTCATCTTTTCAAATCTGTGAACTTCGTTTTTAGGAAATGATTTTTTTTTTTAAGAAGTTGACAATAAATATTTGAAAATCCATTAAATTTATCACTCAAAAACTAGTACTAAAGGAATAAAAAAATTATAAAAATAGTTTGTTTTAAGAATCAGAATCAGATTTGTTCTGACGAATTGTTTGAACATATGTTCTCAAATTATAGTGCTTTTAAAAAATTGGGACTCAAAAATCACAGTAAATCACTTCTCATCATTAAGGTGATTTAAATTACATATTGAATAATCCCAATCTCAAAATTATAAAGAAAAAAAGGCTTCAAAGATCCAATAATTATTCGTGATGAATCAATTAGCACAAATAATGTAGTCTGCCAAAATTACATTTGAGCAAGTGACGCAACACATTTGTATAAATTATAATATATATTGTATCTACTAGTAAAATAGCATAATAGTTGTATTAATTTTTGGAATTTTTATCCCACCTTTATGTAATATATAATTTCAAAATCTTACTAAATGATGTTTTTTTAGGTTTATGATTAATGAATATCTACAGGATGACATTAAAAATGAACTAGAAGTATCAGATATTGAATTGATCGATCCTAATGAAGGAATATTCATAAAGGAAGCGAAATATTCGAGAGATACCAATTCATCAGGACCAGTTGTTCTTAGAAAATTCCAATGTTACACTTGCAATGCTTTATTTGAAACTAAATCAAATTTGAAAGATCATTTAGTGACACACTTGTATAGTTTTCCTTTTGAATATGACACTCGCAATGCAAAATTTAAACGGAAAAAACATCTAAAGAATCACAATCAAACACATTCAGAAAAGTATGATTTTAAATGTGACATTTGCAAAACAAAATTCAGACAAAAAAGTTTCTTCAAGAATCACCAACTAATACACTCGGATATTCGTCCTTTTGAATGTACCACTTGCAAAGCGAAATTTAAACGGAAAGGCGACTTAAAGGATCACCAACTAATACACTCGGATATTTATCTTTTCGAATGTGACACTTGCAATGCAAAATTTAAACGTAAAAACGAATTGAAGAATCACAAACTAACACATTCGGATATTTATCCTTTCGAATGTGAAACTTGCAAAGCAAAATTTAAACGAAAAGGTGGTTTGAAGAGTCACAAACTTACACATTCAGATATTTATTCTTTCGAATGTAACATTTGCAAAGCAAAATTTAAACGAAAACTCGACTTGAAGAATCACCAACTGATACACTCGGATATTTTTCCCTTTGAATGTGACACTTGCAAAGCAAAATTTAAACGAAAAGGCGATTGGAAGCGTCACCAACTAATCCACTCGGGTAAACTTCTTTTTGAATGTGCCACTTGTAGAGCAAAATTTAAACGGAAAAGCAATTTGAAGAAACACATATCAAGACATATCCGGATGAGAAAAATTTAAAATGCAACGCCAAAGTTAATAAGTGGTAATTCAAAATAACATTCAGTGTGGCATTCAGCTAAGTAAGTGAAATTAAAACGTGAAACAATTTTCAATGTTTATTTAGCATCCACAATGGGTTAATTAACAAGTATTGTAATGTAACATAAACATGTATCTTATATATTAATAACAATAATAATAATAATAATAATAATAATAATAATAATAATAATAATAATAATAATAATAATAATGGTTGAAAGCTAAGAGGAAGACCTGCGAACGGGTAGAAGCTATGAAAGAAGTTGAAGTCACAGAGAAGGATGTCAAAAAAATTATTTTGGAAACACAAAATTGGAAAGCGGCAGGAGTTGACCATTTGCACAACTACTGGTGGAAGAACACAGCGATATGGAAAATGTTAGTAGTACAAATCAACCGCGTTCTAAACAACAAAGAAACAATGCCTCGATACCTGACAAAAGGAATAACATTCATGATGCCAAAATCTGAAAAAACAGAAGAACCTAAGAACTACCGCCCCATCACATGCTTGCCCACCTTGTATAAAATAATAACATCCGTCATAGCAAATATTATAGAAAAACACCTTAGTGGACAGAAGCTAATTACTGAAGAGCAAAAAGGAAGCCGAGCACGAACACAAGAATGCAAAGAACAGCTCTTGATAGACAGCGTGATTACACAAGATGCGAGACATCGTCAAAGAAATATTGCCGTGGCTTGGATCGATTACCAAAAGGCATTCGATTCTGTACCCCACAGCTGGCTGATCGAAGTCCTGGAAATATACAAGGTACACGAAGGAATTGTGGAGTTTCTTAAAACATGTATGAGAACCTGGAGAACAAAACTGCTTGTTAATACAGCAGAACAGCAAATAACAACCGAGGAAATACCCATACAGAGCGGAATTTTCCAGGGAGATTCTCTTAGACCGCTGTGGTTTATACTTAGTCTCCATCCTCTATCCAAAGCTTTGTGCCAATCGGGTCTGGGATACAAACTTAAGAATGGTGAGCAGAGTTACATCATATCTCATTTGTTCTATGTAGATGATCTTAAGCTTTACGCTCCAACAGAGAAAGACCTAAATCGATTAATTAGCCTCACGGAAACATTTAGCACTGACATAAAAATGAAATTCGGATTAGACAAATGTGCTAAATTGATAGCCCGCAAAGGAAAGCCCCAAGAATTTGACAATCTAGAAAATGAAAATATTCGCTATTTAAGCAAAGATAATTACAAGTACTTGGGCTACGAACAGAGACTAATAATAGACCGAAAATGTGCAAAAGAAAAATTAAATAAAACTTTAGAAACCAGAGTCTCCAGCATTCTTCGTACAGAACTTACAGCGAAAATTAAAATAAAGGCTATTAATTCATGGGCAGTGCCAGCGTTGACGTACTCCTTCGAGGTTATTGAATGGTCACAAACTGAACTTGAAGCTACGAATAGATCCATCCGAGTACAACTGACCAAGTTCAACATACACCATTCAAGAGCCTGCACTGAACGGCTGTATATGCCACGTAGCACGGGCGGACGAGGCCTGCTAGATCTCAAAATCAGATATCAGAGACAGATAAATAAACTGAAAAAGTACTTTAAGATCAAAACTGAAGAATCAGAGCTGCATAAGATAGTCTACGTCCTAGATCACTACTCACCTGTAAATCTGTCCTCCAATGAAGATGTTCCTGTGCTAACTATGGCTGAATTAAAGACTGCTTGGCTGTCAAAACCGTTGCACGGCAGATTTCCCAATAAGCTGAATGATGCCGATCTCCAGTCCTCAACTGAGTGGCTACGGAAGGGACAACTGTTTGGAGAAACAGAAGGATTCATGGTAGCAATACAAGATAATGTAATTGCAACAAAAAATCACATAAAATTTGTACATGGAGTGCAGCTGGATAACGACCTATGCAGACTGTGTAACAGACATGCGGAAACAATAGAGCACGTTATCTCAGGATGTACTTACCTTGCTCCAACTGAATACCTCCAACGACATAATTTGACTGCGAACATAATCCATCAAGAACTGGCAATACTGTGCAACCTGAAAGAACAAAAAGAAAGATACTACAAATACGTACCTTTTCCCATTCTCGAAAACAATACTTACCGTTTATACTGGGACACAACAATACAAACCGACAAAACTATGGCAAACAACCGACCAGATATCGTGCTTCTCAACAAACAGGACAAGATTGGGTACTTCGTAGATGTTAGTCATCCGAACGATCACAACCTAAATAAAACAGAAAGGGAAAAAATAAGTAAATATTTTGAGCTGGCAGAAGAATTCAAATCTATTAACAATTTGAGAAAAGTCGAAATTTTACCGATAGTCATCTCTGCAACCGGATTGGCAACAAAAAACTTGAAAAAATACGTCGAAACTTTAAAAATAAATCATAAAGAAGTGTTTCCTGAAATGCAGAAATCTGTCGTATTGGAGACGTGTAGGATTGTCAGGAAGACTCTTAACTTACCTGAAAACATGTAATGGCGAAATCCTGCTGAAATAATCGCAAGTTTGAAGCAGCGTGAATGATCACGAATCCCACGTTGTTGAACAACCCTGCAAAGGAGAAAAAAAAATAAAAATAAATAAATAAAATAAAATAATAATAATAATAATAATAATAATGTCAGGTCTTGATATTGCTTTCTGCAGTGCCAAGCTATTGTAATACGTAGACAATACAGCCTACGACGACCAGCTGTCCGCTGTCCATACCTCGCCATATCCTGTCTACCACAAACTAAATCTTTCCCTAACCCTAATCCTAATTCCCATACAGCACCTGACCTAACATCACTTACAAGAGATCACACTCCATCAAAGACTCAAGGTAGTTCCCTGCCTTTCTGTAATGAAAAATAGGGAAAACCCCATGCCACTAGCGGGTTAGCAGCCCCGGCAAACGAAAGGAAGAAACCAGGGCGGAGAGGCAGTGACGGCTGCTACCTCTTCTCGGAACCGTCCCCAGGATCAGCCAGATAGGGGTGCCAACGAAGTAAGTGGCGTTGCCCTCTGTACGGAAACCACAAGGCCGGCATTCCATGAAAATCCCCCACCAGCCGACAATGACTTGGATGTTGCAAACCAGCGTCCCTTCGGAGAGGCTACGCAAGGAAGGCGTATGCGTTGGACTAAAGAGATCAACCTCGAGCTCATACGCGCATACCTCCTAGCAACACACAATGAACGAGACAAGATAGGATACAGAGACCGCCTACAAGAAATCTGGCAAGCGAAATTTCCGAACCTGCAGTTTGAAGCCCAGCGACTCTCTGATCAAGCAAGATCTGTCTTGAGACGAAAGGCAATTTCGGAAGCTGAACTTGACGCGCTTAAAAGAGAAGCTGCAGCGGCACTAAACCTAGCCCAACCTGAACAGGGAGAGGTACAGGGCGGAACAGCCGAAAGACCGGAGAATGAAGAACAACAAGCAGAGCCCAACAATGACGCAGAACAGCTGCAGGCACAGGAAGAGAATGACATAGAACAGATGGGAAAACTGGAGAGTGCACTACGCGCATCTCTCCTCAAATACAGAGGTATGGAACCAACTGTGCGTCCCAAAATACCAAAGTTAAAATACTCACCTGAATCTAGAAAGACCGTTGCTGCCATGAACGCTGTTCTTCGAGACTTCGTGCGGCGGTGTGACTCCCTGGAGAAAACTCACGAACTGGCCTACTGCGCTGCGGATGCTGTTGTCTCCTTGACAGAGAAACCTAAAAAAGAAACAAAAAATATTACTAATGAAAAAGTCACTCCACCTTGGGAAGAAAGGCTTCAAAAGAAAATAAACAACATTAGGAAAACAATAGGAAAACTACAGTCATATATTTCGAACCCCACAGACCACAAAAGAAAACTGAAAAAGGAAATCAAGAACATCGCAAAATAAGCCAAGATCAAGAGAAACGCCCCAGAATACCAACAGCAACTTAAAACTTACCTTGACAAACAAAAACAAAGAGTAGCTGTGCTTGGCGCGAGAATACGACGCTACCATAAACGTAACCGTCGCTTCCGGGATAACAGAACCTTTCTCGAAGACCCGGGCAAATTCTACAGATCTCTGGAAATTCCGAACGTCGAAGGTAAAGAAACACCGCTGCCAAATCCCCAAGGCATGCTCACATTCTGGGACAATATATGGGGACGACCGGTAAGCCACCAGGAAAATGCTTACTGGATACAGGATGTGATTGACTGGAATGAAGAAAAACCAGCAATGCCAAAACTGCAAATCACTGAAGCAGATATCCTTAGAACTGTGAAACACTCAGCAAAGTGGAAATCGCCTGGTCCAGAAAAAATTCAAAACTACTGGTGGAAGCAATTTACAGCCCTACACAATGCAATAGCTTGCAAATTCCAGTTAATTCTCGAGAACCCGGAACTAATGCCTGAGTTTCTCATGGAAGGAATCACAACAATGTTGACAAAAAGTTGAGATCTGAATAACCCTAAAAAGTATCGCCCGATAACTTGTTTGCCGATGCTGTATAAGATCTTTACATCGACAATTGCCCAGAAAGTAGAAAAACATTTAACTGAGAATGGAATTCTAGCAGCAGAACAGCTTGGCTGTAAGAAAGGAGCCCAAGGCACAAAAGAACTACTAATCATTGACTCAGTTGCTACAAACCAAGCTAGAACCAAAAAGAGAAACCTTTCAGTTGCCTGGGTTGATTACAAAAAAGCGTTCGACTCAGTGCCACATAGTTGGTTGACAAAAGTTCTCGATATTTACAAGATTGACCACGCTATAGCCAGTCTGCTCCAATACATGATGGGGAAATGGAAAACAAGATTGAAAGTTCGCAATCGGCAACAGGAATATCTAACCCAGCACCTAAAAATCCAAAGGGGAATTTTCCAGGGCGATAGTATGAGTCCGCTCTGGTTTTGTCTGGCCCTGAACCCACTTAGTTCTATGCTGAACCGTAGTCCATATGGTTATAGAATCAACACGCGGGCAAAAACTGTCCCATGCATTGTACATGGACGATTTTAAATGCTATGGAAGTAACATCGAGCAACTTCATAATCAAATGGAAATTGTGGCCAACTTTAGCAGGACTATCAAAATGGAGTTTGGATTAGACAAGTGTGCGGTTCTTCATATAAAGAGAGGTTGCCCGGTAGCGGAAGAAAATTATAAGTACTTAGGGTTCCAGCAAGCATTGAGCATCAAAGGAAACCTGATGAAAAAAAAAATTAGATCAGAATTCAGAAGGAGACTTCAACTGGTACTGAAAACCGAACTCAATGCAAAAAATACTTTTACTGCAATTAATACCTGGGCAATGCCAGTGGTAGAGTTCACATTTGGGGTTCTAAAGTGGACTGCCACTGACCTTCAAGAAATTGATAGGTTAGTACGCACAACACTTTCCTCATACAGAAGTCATCATCCGAAATCTTCTTCTGTGCGACTCTATATCACTAGGCAAAATGGCGGTCGTGGTGTGGTCTCTTCTCTCTGAAGGCGCGCCATCTGAAACAAAAAGAAAAATTGCTGAAATACTTCAAGAACTCCAACTTACCTATCCATGATGCAATAGTACGATCAGACAGAAACTTCTCTCCCCTGAATATGGCCAATGATATGGATTTTCCTCGTTCTAACCATGAGGAAGAAATGGTGCAGGAATGGCTGAGCAAAGAAATCCATGGCCAGTTCGCAGCTGTACTTCGCAGTGATGCTGTCGACAAGGAATTGTCTTGCACATACTTGCGTCCGTCAGGGTTGGCTGAATCGGGAAATTGAGGGTGCGATATCCGCGGTGCAGGACCAGCTTGTGGCTAGAAGGTACTACATCCGAAATGTACTGAAGCAGAATATCCCAAGCGACTTGTGCAGGGTTTGCAGTCAAAAACCTGAAACCATCCAGCATATTACAAGTGCATGTAGCGTAATGGCTCCAAAAGAATACTTGAATAGGCATAACGATATGGCGAAAATCGTACACAGTAACATCTGCTACAAAAATAATTTAATTAACAATATCTTACCCTATTACAAGTACAATCCGAACCCAGTGATTGAAAATGACTCCGTTAAAGTTTACTGGGATACAATGATTGTGACAGATAGCCAGATACAGCACAACAAGCCCGACATCTTGTTTATCAATAAAAAGGAAAAATGGGCCTTCATCATCGACTTCGCTGTGCCATCAGAAAACAACATAAAGAAAGCATACGCTGAAAAAATAACGAAATATCAGGACCTATCACACCAGCTAAAGAGAATATATTCACTCGAAAAAATCGAAGTCTTGCCACTGATTATCTCGACGACAGGCCTTGTTGAAAAGCGACTAGTGAAAAATCTTCAAAAACTTCGCCTCAGCCGAGATCTGGTGGGACTTTTGCAAAAGCCCGTGATATTAGGAACATGTCATCTTGTCCGCCGTTACGTGTTGCACGAAGGGTAACCTTGACTTAGGTCCGGTTACCCTTTGAACCTATCCCCGTAAAAGGTGAAAAAAAAAAAAAATTATAATAATAAGTCAGTAGACTGAAGAACACCAGATAGAAACATCAAAAATCAACATCAATAGAGGAATATTCCAGGGAGACTCTTTCAGCGCCTTATGGTTTTGTCTAGCTCTAAACCCAATTTCCAGAACCCTCAACACAACAAACTATGGGTTCAAACTAAAAGCGGATAGGCGACACCAACGTGTCAATCATCTTCTGTACATGGATGACCTCAAATTGTATGCCTCCACCAAACCCCATATCGAATCGCTATTGAAACTAGTACACAAGATCAGTAGCGATATATCCATGACTTTTGGAGTGGATAAATGCCAGGCTGTGTCGGTCATCAAAGGTAAACTCAGTCATGGAAATCCTATGCAGCTGGATGAGAGCACTGAAATATCTTCAATGGAAGATACGCCTTATAAATACCTTGGGATGCTGCAAACCAATAGAATAGAGCATACACAGATCAAAGAAAACCTAACCAGAAAATTTGAGATGAGACTGCATTCCCTGCTTAAAACAAAGCTAAACTCTCTAAATCTTACTAAAGCAATTAACTGCTATGCCATTCCAATCCTCGAATATTCTTTTGGTGTCATCAAGTGGACTACAACGGAACTAGACAACATTAACAGGCTTATACGCACTCGAATGAATAAATTTAGAATGCACCATCCAAATCATCCATGGAGCGCGTAACTCTGCCAAGAAACCAAGGGGGAAGAGGGCTAAAGGATCTGACGTCAGCCTGCAGGGCTCAAATCCAAAGTCTGCGTAGGTATTTCCAGCACAAAAACGGAACTTTGTTCCACAGCATTAGAATCGCCGATGAGAAGTGTACTCCATTGAATCTGAGCAACCCAGAAGAATCAACCATTAAAAGCCAAAGTGATGACGAGAAGAATAAAAAATGGGCTGAGAAAGAGCTTCATGGCCGGTACCACAGAGATCTCAACCGAGATAACGTGGACAAGCAGGCATCATTGGAATGGTTGAAAGCTGGTTATCTTATGCCAGAAACTGAAGGATTTTTGATTGCGATACAGGACCAAGTGATTAAAACAAGAAGCTACGCAAAACACATTTTAAAAGAAAATAGCGCCCATGACAAATGTCGCAAATGCAACCAACAGCAAGAGACAATCGAACACATTCTCTCAGGATGCACAAAACTAGCTGGAAATAAATACATTGAACGACACAACAAAGCAGCTACAATTATATACCAGGAAATTGCGAAGAAACACTCTCTACCCATTGAAAATCCAAGCCCATACTACAAATACCAACCATCGCCGGTATTAGAAAATCAGAACATAAAACTACTCTGAGATAAAACAATCATTACGGACATTGAAGTGCGACACAACAGGCCCGATATTGTGCTCATCGACAAAAAAATAAAAACTACCTACTTTATAGATATCGCCATTCCAAACACCAACAACCTCGACTTGAAAACAAATGAAAAATTGAGAAATATAGAGAGTTAAAACGAGAATATAAAGAAATGCACAATATGGATAGGGTCGAAATAATATCAATCATATTATCTAGCTCGGGTATAGTTCCAAAAAGCTTGAAAGAATACCTTAAAATGATAAACTTACCTGTGAATACATACCGCCAAATTCAGAAGGCAGTGATCCTAGATGCAGCTCATAACGTTCGGACCTTTCTTTCTTGAGCTGTGGACTCGCCAAGATCGTCTTGTTCATGGGCCGACAATCTTGGTTCAACTTTACCTGTGAAAACAGAGCATTAAAAAAAAAAATAATAATAATAATAATAATAATAATAATAAATGCCTTTATTAAAAGTTTTCAAAATTACATTGTATGGTATATCTATGTATATCTAGATGAAAACGAGAGTGAAAATGAGTGGCGCAGTCTAGCCAAAAAAGGCTACTCTACTGAATCACACAATTCCACGAAGATGTTAACATAGTAATATAACTTAAAATTAACACACAAAAAAAAGAATTAAAAAAAGTTTAACAATTACCAAAATAAATGCGTAAAAGTGACTAGGTCGATCTCGATTTCCGTACTGGACGAAAGTAACAGAATAAAAGAGAGAACAAGATGAAGAATAAATAGTATTCGTTAAATATCCACTAAGAGTTCTGGAGTTGGAGCAGCAGTTTTTATATTCTATTTTAAACTGCTTTTCACTAAGTTTTTTGATATCATCCGGAAGTGAGTTATATAATTTAATAGAGTTATAGGTAAACGATCTCTGAAACATAGCTGTCCTATGGTGAGGCAACGTGAGCATATCAGTAAACCTAATATGTCTTGAATGGATACTCAATCGAAAAACAAGTTTCTCTTCGAGTGTATATCTGGCGGCTCATTTAAAATAAGTCTAAGGCCCATTATCACAATCGCCGGTAACCAGAAGATGTCTGACGGATTAGGGTTAACCAGTAAAATTTCGTTCCACAATCTCGGGTATACCAAAATCTTTTGGTTAACCGCCAGTATACTTTACCAGCACTTCATGTTTGGGTTTACCCTAGGTTTTCTCAAAAAGTAACCTACAACTACTGTATGTTTTTTGATGAAAAATTCGTATATTTTAAAACAAGAATATTATAATAATATAAATGCATACGAAGTGACTACAGTGATTATGGGATATTTGAAGTTGGAGAGAGGGCTCCCAAAGGAAGAGTTTTTAGAGAGAGGCCTAATTATTTTGAAATACATGATAGGCAAGAGTTTTTTGCTAGATTTTACACTCCGGCCGAATACACTAGTATCAAAGCGAGTATCAAAGTTTGTAGTATCAAAATATGTTTAGAACCAGGACCTAATTTTTTGAATTTTTCAATAAAATGCGGTAGGTAGGTATACATAAATATTAGTAATTTTATTTCACAAAAAACCTACGCTGGAGAAACTAGATTAATCTGGAACAACGGCAGTAGTAAAAAACTTCTAAACGAATAATTAAATACGTATGTTTAAATTATTAGCTATTAAAATTTGAAAAAAAAGAGCGATTATTCAGTCTGCAGTCTGCTGCAAAAGTTCAAGTCAATAACAATAGTAGTGCTTGTTCTTAGTGCTGAAGAAAACCAGGGATTGTACCTATATTACTACTGCGCTTGGGTCAGCAACAGTTACTGTAATAAAATACTACGCGTTCTTTGGAAGACAATTATTTTAGCACAAAAAAACCTGGCGGCCTTATTCCAAAAAATCACTGAATAACAATCTGAATAGCTTGAAATTTCCTTGCTTGTTAACACTTGGAATACCCAAGTATAATTCAAAGTATAGAAGTACTTGGCTTGAAGATTTTTTTTTTCAAATCAAAAGGAATAAATGACACACAGATAATGACAAGTTGGAAGTTGGCATATTATGTAATTCTTTTTTTTATCAATTTCACTGGCCACTGCTGCAAACGGACACTGAACGCATTATTCGCGTTACCAACCCTAGAAAAAAAGTTTAACCTCCGGTGAACTTAACCAGATGTCACAAAAGTTTGGTGAAATGGTACTTTTATGGTAACCTTACGGTATAAGTTACCTTTACCTTAAGGTTAACTGCACATTGTGACAATGGGCCTAAGAGCCAGTAAACAGCTGATGACACATATTTTAAGAAAGCCTCAAATTTACTCAGTAATTCAGTTATATCTATCGTTCATGAGATGGGGGTTAGTTAAGCTCAGTCGCGGTTGCTTCAGTGTCAATCAGGGATGACAGGTGTAAAAATTTCGCAAACTGGAAAAGTATTTTAAGAAAGCTGCCGTTTTGGTATGTCAAAATATATAATTATAGGTACCCAAAAACAAAATGGCAGACAATTCCTACGGTTATGACGTCATGGCAGAAGTTTCAAAAATTGAAAAGTATTTTATGAAATCTGAAATTTATGTGTTATTCTGGACAGTACTAAAAGCATATATTTTTCAAGGCAAACGGATCTGCCTGTTGCTTTGACCTGGCAGACAGTAAAATATTTTCGAAGTTATGTTCTCAAATCTTGAATTATAAAGTTTTTAAAAAATTAAAATTCAAAAATCGCTGTAAATTACTTCTCATCATTAAGTTGATTTAAAGTATTGATTAATCTCAATCTCAATATAAAAACGAATCCAAACAAGATTAAAAGTTCCAACAATCATTCGTGATTCATTAATTAGCGCAATCAATATTACATTTAGGTAAATGAAGCAACACATTTGTATGAATTATAATAAATATTGTATTTACTAGTAAATAATCATAATAGATGTATTAATTTTGGGAATTTTTATCCTACCTTTATGTAATGTATAATTTCAAAATCTAACTAAATGATGTTTTTTCTAAGTTTATTATTAATGAATATCCGGAAGATGAGATTAAAAATGAAATGGAAGTATCAGATATTGAATTGATAGATCCAGATAAAGGAATATTTATAAAAGAAGAGAAATATTCATGTGATGCCAATTCATCAGGACCAGATGCTTTTAAAAAAATCCAATGTTACACTTGCAATGCTTCATTTAAAACTAAATTAAATTTGAAAGATCATTTAGTGACACACTTGGAAATTTTTCCTTTTCAATGTGACACTTGCAAAGCGAAATTTAAACGAGAAGGGAACTTGAAAATTCATAAATTGACACACCCAGATATGTATCCTTTTGAATGTGACACTTGCAAAGCAAAATTTAAACGAAATGGCGACTTGAAAAGTCATAAACTGATACACTCGGATATTTATTCTTTCTAATGTAAAACTTGCCAAGCAAAATTTAAACGAAAACATGACTCAAAGAATCATCAACTGGTACACTCGAATATTTTTCTTTTTGAATGTGACACTTGCAAAGCGAAATTTACACGAAAACTCGACTTGAAGAGACACCAAGTGAAACATTCGGATATTTTGCCTTTTGAATGTGACATTTGCAAAGCGAAATTTAAACGAGAAACCGAATTGAAGAAACACAAATTAACACATTTGAATATTTATCTTTTTGAATGTGACACATGCAATGCAAAATTTAAAAGAAAACTCGACTTGAAGAGTCACCAAGTGAAACACTTGAATATTTTTCCTTTTGATTGTGACACTTGTAAAGCAAAATTTAAAAAAAAAACACCATTTGAAGAGACACAAACAAACACATTCTGATATTGATCCTTTCGAATGTGACACGTGTAAAGCAAGTTTTAAACTTAAATACAATTTGAAAAGCCATTTATTAACACACTCAAATGAGAGGAATTTTGAATGCAACATATGCAACACCAAATTTAAAACCGGGAAAAATTTAAAGCGACATTTATTGACCCATTCAGCTAGATAAGTGTAAATTTAAATTTTTGAATGATTATTTTGTGACCCAATGTTTTCAATGTAGGAAAATTGTTGGATGGGGTCAGAATAAAAACAGAAACCTGTTTACTTATATGTCGACGTTTCAGGACACTAAGTCTAGGTTTCTTTGGTTAAAATCTTAATGGATACGTTTAAAAGGAACATAAGCGAATACATACTTTGGCATTTAAGTACATGTACAATCACCAATCAACAACTAAAACAGAACGATCGATCTTTTGTGTCACAAAAGATATAAGTCGAAACGTCGACATATAAGTAAACAGGTTTCTGTTTTTATTCTGACCCGATCCAACAATTTTCCTACATTGTAAATTTAAATGTAATGCTTGCTTTGTTAAATTGAGCATCCCAAATAAATTGATAAACTAAATCATAGAATTTAGTAATGTAACTTTTGTAATTACAAGATGTACTGATACTTATGCGTTTTCTTTTATTTTTATATTTATTTTTGGTTGAGTTTATTATTTGTAGCTTCAAAGTTTTGTAGTTTGGTTTTTATATAAATAAAATGGATGGTTTATGAAAGTTTGAAAATTCTGATTAATTTATTCACTGTACTTATTATTATTTCAATTTTGTGTGAAGAAATTAAGATTGGATGCTAATTTAAGTGTTAATTGTAGGTGAATGTGTTTGTAATTTTTGAAATTATGATATATTTTTTCAATTTTTTTTATCGATGTTTATATTATTATAACAATGACTATACTTTATCTTCATTCCTCAGCCATTTTGGAGCAACCCGCCAAAGCCAACCAATGAGGAATTTGCAATTTTTTTTTTCATTCTCATAATAAACTCTTTACATTGTAGAAATTCACTTAGCACAAAATATAGAAATTCAAAATAACTCTCTTCGCGTCAAAAGTCGTGAATTAATAACGTCACAAGACGATATTCGTCAAAATGAATCTCTGTACTACTCCCTCACACATCTATCATGCATTCTTCCGATCCGACTCCGATCATACAATCAAGGTCCTTATTCTTGGAACAGGGGAGCAGCGGAACACTCGTTCTCCTGGGAGCGCTGCTCCTTGTTTCAAGAATAAGGACCCTGATTGTATGATCCGAGTCGGATCGGAAGAATGCATGAAAGATGTGTCCCGGGCTTTACCCATCAAGCCTTCGTATTTTATGTCATTGGTTTTATGCGATTTACATGTTACAAGTGTTTTTTTCTTTTGTTGTCTAGTTATTAATTTGAAGCCATCACACACCAAACTTTATTAAAATTGAGCACAACTTGTATGATCAAAAACTACTCGAAACTGCACAGAATTCGATGTAAGCACAAGCGTCTGACGGCTCACGTTTAACGTTAACATAGCCACACTTTTTAGTTAGCTCAATCAAATGCAAAGGCACATCCATATGCTAGAGAGAATTCATTATTACGCAGTATCTGACCCAATTATATGTCTTTGTAAATAACGTCAACTTGTGATTTAATATTTATGGCCTCATGCACATATTTACTAAATGTGGCTAACTTGATGAATGTTGACCTGTGACCAAAGAAACCATGCCTGACAGGAGGTAATTTTTGCAGGAATCTCACTAAATACCTATAACAATTTAAATATAATCATTTCAAATATTTTGGAAACTGAACTCAGAATGAATATGGGGAGGTAGTTTTTAATATCTTGTCTAACACCAGATTCATAAATTGGAATAAATTTACTTATTTTCCATTTTTCTAGATAGTCTGTTTTTTTTTATAATTAGATTAAAAACAAATTTAAATGATTTTGATAAATGTTGGTTACAGCCCTTTAGAATATGAGCTGGTATTTTATCTGAACCTTGTTTCCTTTGAGATTTTTGATTGCCTTGTCTATATAATTTGTCGAGATAGACTTGTTACAAAAAAAAAAAAAAAGATTTTGGAGCACTATAGGCACATGAAACATTATTGTCATTTATATAAACGGGCTTAAAGAAATCAGCAAAACCATTCGTCACCCCTTGAGAGCCCACATAGGCTTTGACATTATTTACCATGTCCTGAAGAGTATCTGGCGAATTCTTGAATGCCTTCAGGTATTAATTGGGTGGAGACTCTGTCTTCATCTTACTTGTCCGTTCAGGTATGATCAAAATAACTTAAAATTAATATATTTAATACCGTTATAGTTATAATACATATGTATTACTTTTTTGAATTTTTGTCCTACCTATATCTATTGCAATTTGTTCAGATAAATTTATCATTTACGTAACATGTTCCATCTCTTCTTATTTTCATTATAAAGTCGTATTTTTTTCATTTTAGAATCAGCCAAATAATATCCACAAAATTCAAATTCAAATTCAAATAATACAAGTGCTGCCATCTATCTACATTTGCGTAAAATGCAAATATCGAGAATTGATTTTTCAGTACTGCCATCTAGTGCCCGATGATCTATATTTCAAAGTATGATTTCTAAATTCGCATTTGGCAGTCATTTGTATTTTCATTGAAAGAAATTATATTTATCTCACTTTTGGCAAATGGATATATTCCTGTCCTTTTCTAACTTCTGATTGTGAAATAATTAATAATTTTTTGGCTTAAGGACCTAATTAATTAACAGTTTTTTATTTTTGACATAACCCTAATTTAAATTATTATAATTTGTAAACAATTGAAATAATTTTAGTGGATTTTTATCCATTCTGTTTTATTTCATGCGGTCTTTCATTGTGTTTTCATTTTGAAGTGAATATGGTCTTTTGGGTGTACTCGTCTGATTGGTTGAAACTGGTTGGAATGCAGTAAGTATAAAAAGCACGGGATCGTTTTCCTGCTAGCTGTGGTCTCTAAAACTAGCTCTTCTTGAAAAACACTCTGGCCAGGCAAGTCCTCTTTATTTTTATTTAATTTTGTGCTTTGAATTTCTGGATCCTCCCCTATAGATTTTTCAATATTCAAATTATCGTATCTTTATTAAGTTTTTACCTGATAAATCTTATCTTATCTGTTTTTGAAATATAAATATTATATTTTAAATTTTTTATCTAGTTGTTGGCTTCCATTTTTGTGTGAATTGCTTATTTGTTAGTGCCACGTTGTTAATAGGTAAGTCAAGACAGATTTTTGGATTTTAGATAGGTACTGCTGCTCTGGCTTTCAGAATCAATTTTTAGTGTGGGAAAATTGGACCATTTGCTCTAAATAGAGTCGGTGAGAACCAAATTTGTGAGTCCATCCCCATTAATTCTTCAATGAATCCAGGCAGAGGCCTGAACAGCCATTTTCTGTTTGACTCCCTAAATTGTTACCTCAACAAAAGGGTGTAATTTTTTAACAGAAATCCAGACAGGTCAAAAATTCAGTAAAAAAGTTTTAATTAAAACATCTCAAGAATTTTGACACATTCTGGATTTGATTAATTTCAACCCTAGGTTATCGTAATTTTATTTGTAACAAATTGGCGCCTTCAACGTGTTTGAAAAGTCCTTATTTTGTGCAAAGTGAATCTCTTAAATATCCTTTCTGACTCTGACTTTCTGCTGAATCTTGTTGGACTTTCTCTGGATAACATTTCTAATAAGGTTTATGTTTTTTTTCTGGGATACGGGGTGATTCTAAATACAAAGAATTTATTGCTCGGTTGTTTCATTTAACCGGCAGAATTTCACGCATAAATGCGACATTACCAGAGGCAATTCAAACCAAAAAGGACCTTGTCTGGAAAGTTTTGCTTTTAGAAGGCACACTTGAGAATAAGCTATCCCCTGTCACTTCAACACCTATTGCTGCTGCACCAAACCACCCCAATCAAACATTTAATTATCAAAAATCAGTACCAGTTCATAAATGGGACATTAAAAAATTCACTGGTGAAGGTTCAGTGATGGACTTTTTGGAAAAAGTAGATTCTTTAAGAATTTCTAGGAATTGTTCTACTGATGAATTGTTTGCTTCAGCAAGTGATCTCTTTGACTCACAAGCTTGGACCTGGTGGCATAATAACCACATTAAAGGTCGATTTACTGTTTGGGATGATTTGGCTGCAAAACTTAAACAAACTTTCCTACGTGACCATTATGATAAAAATCTTTTAGATGAAATTAAATCTCGTAAACAAGGGCATAAAGAATCTGTCTCTCTTTTTATCTCCTCTATGGAAGGACTTTTTAATAGGTTAAATGTGGTTCCTTCAGCACCGGCAATGGTAGAAATTATTCGTGAGAATATTTTGCCGGATTATGTCAGAGCTCTTGCCTTACATGATATTGACAGTATTTCTGATTTGACAAAGCTTTGTAAGAAATTGGAAAATTCCCTTCAGGTCACAAACCAATTCAAAAATTTAAATTTTAAAAACTCTAGATACATGGAACCAGACTCGAGTCGTCCTGGCCCATCTTTTTCTGGCAATGTCAATGCCGTTTATTTTAGTGAGAACCTTATTTGTTGGAATTGTCTTGAAAGAGGACATAAATACCAAAATTGTAATCAACAACGTTCAATATTTTGTTTTGGTTGTTTTAAAAAGCAAATGATCAATATGTAATAACAATAGGGGCCTAAATACTCGCTTTAATAATTTAAAAAACGAGGTAGCTTCCGGCAGTACTTCAAGTATTGTCGGAAATCAGAAACAAACCAAAACTACACAAAACAAGTCCAAAAATCAAAAGTAAGTGTTTCCGAGTGGAATTAGTGGCTTAGTTTTGTGAAGAATTTTCTCACTAACGTTAAATCACAATGTAAATAAAGTTTTGTCAAACCTTCTCAATTTTCTCCAAATTTATCTTTACTTGTACCTGATTCAGAAAATATTTTGCCAGTATCGTCAAGAATATCTTTATCTAAAAATTTATCTTTACCTTTACCTAATTTAGAAAATATTTCTAATACTATTAGTCCTTTGTTTATTAAAAAGGATTATGATGATAGACCTTATGTAAATATTAATGTTTACAACCTTTCTCTGTTGGCATTGGTCGATAGTGGCAGCTGGTCTCTGGTCTTCAATTTTAGGATCAGATGGTTTTAATATCTTACAATCTCTTAACTTATCTTTATCAACTGATTCTTCTTTCCTTGTTACAACCGCTGATGGCCAGAAACAAAATGTCTTGGGTTATGTGTGAGTCCCGATTACTTTAAATTAAATAACTCGTCCTATCAAACTCTTAGTTATACCTTCTCTAAAGCATACTTTGATTTTGGGTATTGATTTTTTAAAAGAATTCAGTATTGAATTGGATTTTAAAAAAATTTCATATAAAGCAACTTCTTACTCAACTTGTATAGTAAATACTTTGCAAAGCACTGAACAATTAACCAATGAACAGCAAAACCAAATTTCAGATATTGCTGACTTATTTAAATCTATTGGTCCTGAAGAAAAATTAGGCCTAACTCACCTAATGACGCATACAATAGATACTGGTTCAGCCAAACCAAAGAATATTATAGTTAACTATAGAAAACCCACGCTTATGGGCGACGGCAGACCGCTAGAGGCGTTGCTCCGATGTTATAAATTGAAATATTTTATATTCGCGCTAGCTTTTCATTAAACAATTTTAACAGCGTTGCGCGATCTTCTCAGACATTTAATATTTTTTGTGATTTTACCTTGTAAGATGATAGACTAACTGGCGCGGCGGTTTTAGAATTTTTTACATCGACATATTAGATGATATGTAAAAAAAAAAAACAAAAGTTACAATAAATCATATAATAGACATTCATAAAAAAATACAGTTGCTGTTGCTACTGAATACCTAGTTGCTACGTCTAATTTGCTGTATAAATAGAAAATATATAAACTAAAACAAAATTATGCTCTGCGTGAGATAGGGAATGTTGAGTGGAGTCATTTTTGAAGTGAAAACTTCTCTAGAATCGTTGGGAGTGATTTGAGACTCGATGAAACGAAAAAGCGACCCGATGAAACAAAACGAAAAAGCAACACTTTTTTAACACGCTTATATTAACAACACACAACAAGAACCTGGAGCCAAGTGAGCTGGAGCAAGTCTGGATAAATCTGGATGAAGTCTGGAAAAGTCTGGAAATCTCTGGAAACGTCTGGAAAGAGCCTGGAAATTTCTGGAAAGGGTCGGAAAAATTCTGCCAAAGGCCCCAAAAGACCTGGGGATCATTTTCCAGAATCCGGATCAGTCTGTACAAGTCTGGATAAGGTCTGGATAAATCTGGATAAAGTCGGTAAAACTCTGGAAAACTATGGATAAGTCTGGTTATTGTCTGGAAAAGTTTGGAAATTTCTGGAAACGTCTGGAAAAGACTTGGACATTTTTAGAAAGGGTTGGAAAAAATCTGAAAAAGGTTCTAAAAGACCTGGGGATCATTTTCCTGAATCCGGATCAGTCTGAACAAGACTGGATTAATCTGGATGAAGTCTGGAAAACTCTGGAAAGCTCTGAAAATGTCTGGAAAGAACCTGGAAATTTCTGGAAAGGGTCGGAAAAATTCTGCCAAAGGTCCCAAAAGACCTGGGGATCATTTTCCAGAATCCCGATCAGTCTGTACAAGTCTGGAAAAATCTGGATAAAGTCTGTAAAACTCTGGAAAACTCTGGATATTGTCTGGAAACGTCTGGAAAAGACTTGGAAATTTCTGGGAAGGGTTGGAAAAATTCTGAAAAAGGTCTTAGGAACATAGCAAGATGGCGCCGGGTGATGATGTTCAAACGGACGTCGAGTCGAAAAAGTGCAAATATTGCAAGAAAAGTATTGAAAAAACTGCTGTGAAGTGTTTTAAATGTGCAATAACGTACCATCAATCATGTGCCCTTAGAATGACAGGGTTGCAAGTAGCCAGTGGCAGTAAAAACCTGGTTTTATGCCCCGATTGCGAAAAAATTTCCCGCCAAGAGGAGATCAACATTCAGATAAGTGAGGCTATTACTGATAAAAACGATGAAATTAGACATCTTAAGCAGAAAATTTCCGAGATGCAGAGAAATTCAATGGAGGAAAAGTTTCTAGAGGTTTTTCGAAGGTTAGAATCCATGGAAAAATCCTTAATAGGAAAGATCAGTACCTGTAAACAACAACAAAAGGTCAGTGAAATAAAAATGATGCTGTCGTCGCTGTCGATGTCGATGTCACGACTGACACAACAAAAACAAAAACAACAGTACCTGATGCTGATGTAAACATTGTAAACGAATTGGAAAATGAAAATTTGGAAAAAGAAAAAGATAATCTTTGGCAAACTGTGAATAGCAAACGCAAGAGGAGAAACCGGTCAATGATTCAACCATCCAGCAGACCAGTTCCAAACAAAGGTACTAAAGAAGCACCACAAAATTTAAAAATGGCAGAGAACTACAGCTGGTTGTTTGTTTCTGGCTTTGATCCTGATACCACAGCTGAAGAAATCCTAGATTACATTAAGGACATGGGGCATAACCAAAGATGCATCTGTGAGAAAATGAAAACTGTCAGAGGTAACCAACGAAGCTCATTCAAACTTGGGGTACCCAATTCAATAGCGAACATTATCAACAATGGCTCGTCCTGGCCTAGAGGAGCATTTATTAACCATTTTATCAATCTTTAGAGCCGCCCTCAACAGCCAAGGGTGGGGCTGCATTAAATTTCCTGCAATATAATGTGTGTTCACTCAGGAACAAAGAAAATGAATTGGAGTTAATCCTTGAAGAACGCAATATTCACTTCCTGTGCATCAGCGAGCATAGTATGAGCAAAGAAGAAATGGTCACTGTCAGGTTGGCTGATTTTAGGCTGGCAGCGGAATTCAGCCGTACACAATTTATCCGTGGAAGAACAGCTATTTTTACAAAATCCATAGTGGACGTTGAAGAAAAAGCTGAAATTAGAGACCTCTCGGTTGAAAAGAATATTGAAATTTGCTGTATATATGTTAAAAATTATGATTTATATGTTATTTCTGTTTACAGGTCACCTTCTGGTAGTCTCAATTTGTTTTTGGATGTCCTGGAAAGATCTTTTAATTTAGTACGTCAGAGGAAAAAAATTGTTTTAGCGGGGGATTTCAATATTGGTTTTGGAAGTAATAGCAATGAAGATTGTAGATTTAGAGGTTTTATAAACACTTATGGCTTCAAACAAATGTTCCATGTTAATACTAGAGGTCCCAATTGTTTGGACAACATATTTCTGAATAATTTTGAAGAGCTAGACCAATGTATTACAGAGAGTATAGATTTCAATTTGTCTGATCACACTGCTCAAATATTGGCGCTCCCTACACCTTGCAAGGGCAGCTTGAGACTGTCTCCTGTTCATAGAATCTGTAGACCGATAACAGAGGTAGGCAAACTTAACTTTTTTAGGTTGGTTGAGGGAATCGCTTGGAATTTTCTTGATGATATGTCCAAAACTCTTGATGCTAAGGCTGAAAATTTCATAAATGTACTGTCGGAGGCTTTTGAATCTGCTTTTCCTGAAAAAATATATAAGGTAAGAACTACTAAGAGCTTATGCCCTTGGTTTAGTGACTATTTACGGGAATTCAGGGAGTGGGTCTGCTTCACAAATGATCTTTATAGGGCTAGTCCAACTCAGGCTTTATTACAGCAACGTAACTTTTACCGACGACAGTACAAAAAAGCAATAAAAGATGCCAAGAAAAGGCACAATGACATTCGCATTCAGAATGCAAATAACCCCTCCAAAGTCATATGGGATGTAATTAGGGAAGGCCTAGGTAGGGATGAGAGTCCGCACAATGTTAACATTTCTCCACAGAACTTCAATGAATATTTTGTAAACATAGCACAGGAACTCTTGAGTGACTTGAGAACCAGTGATAATGCTCCTGGTCATTCAGGGACAGTCAAACAGGGACCGGGGTTCACTTTTAGACCAGTGACCTTTGTGGAGATTAGGGATATAATAAAAAACTTAAAAAACAAAACTAGCCGGGATATTTTTAATCTAAATGTCCCTTTATTAAAATTAATACGAGAAATTATTATTTATCCTCTAACTAAATTCATAAATCAGTGTATTGAGAGTATGTACTTCCCAAATATACTGAAGTGTGCGTTGGTTGTTCCAATTTACAAGGGCAAGGGGGGAAGGGATGATGTGGGCAACTATAGGCCTATTTCTTTGCTCCCTGTTCTGTCAAAGGTTTTCGAAAAGTGCATTTCTGCTCAAATACTGCACTACTTCGAAAGCAATAATCTTTTCACTGATGCTCAACATGGTTTTAGGGAGCAGCACAGCACAATCTCTAGCATAACAGAATTTGTTGCGGGAGTACTGGAGTCGTTTGAGAGTCTGGAGTATACCAGCACCATCTTCTGCGACCTGAGCAAGGCGTTTGATTGTGTCTCGCACGTTCTCCTTCTAAGCAAGCTTCAAGCCTATAGTTTTGATGACAGTAGCCTAAAAATAATGCAGTCTTACCTTGCAAATAGGTCTCAGCGTGTGCGAGTGGATGGTGTGTTATCGGAGAGCATGGAGCTGGCAGTGGGCGTCCCGCAAGGATCAGTCTTAGGACCTCTATTGTTTTTAATATATATCAACAACTTACCTGAGTGCGGCGACGACACTGTTAGCTTCGTTTTGTTTGCTGATGATACTACCTGCAGTGTGCGACTCAAGACCTGCGAGGAGATTGGTGGGAGAACGTGCGAGATGCAGTCGGCTGTGAGCGAGTGGTTTCTTGCAAATAATCTGATTTTGAACGAATCAAAAACCAAAAGGATGGTATTTTCTCTCAGATACTGTGAAACGGATCTGGAGACGGAGGATGAGGTACGATTTCTGGGAGTAATACTGGACTCCAAATTAAAGTGGGATTGTCATATTGACAGTCTTGCAGCTAAGATCAGCAAAAGTGTATTTGTCCTCAGGAGTCTCTCAAATGCTGTCTCCAATAAAATACTCAGAACCGCATACTTTGCTCTTTGCCATTCACTTCTCTGTTACGGTATAATTGTATGGGGGCGGGCGGCCAACGCTCATAGAATCTTTGTTCTGCAACGAAGAGCTATAAGGGTGATAGCTGGGTTATCATACAGGGAGGACTGTCGGAATGCTTTTGTCAGACTTGAGATCTTGACAATGCCATGTGTCTTTATTCTGGAGAATGTGATTTATGCCAAAACTAATATAAATAAATTTAACGCCAACAGTGACTATCACAACTACGATACACGCTACAGAGATAACTTAACTACTCCCTACTTCAGACTGAAAAAATGCCAAAATGGTCCAAATTTCCTGGCGGTAAAATATTTTAATAAATTTCCCAAGGCCCTTAGAGATCTTCCGCTAAAGCAATTTAAAGAAGAAATAAAAACTATCCTAATTACCAATGCTTTTTATTCATTGGATGAATTTGAGAAGAGTGACCTGTCTTGTTAGCCTTTTCAGTTTTAGGTATTTTAGACTTGTTTTAAATCTCTTGTAATTGTTTTGATATGTAATTTTATTTTATTCTATAATTGTTTTGTAAATGTCATTTTATCTTCTGACTTATCTATAATTCCATGTGTGTGGACATTTATTTATTATTGACTTGTGTAAGTTTTGTATTTTAAACATTAGCATGAATAAAGAATCTGAATCTGAATCTGAATCTAAAAGACCTGGGGATCATTTTCCAGAATCCGGATCAGTCTGAACAAGTCTGGATTTATCTGGATGAAGTCTGGAAAACTCTGGAAAGCTCTGGATAAGTCTGGATAATGTCTGGAAATTTGTGGAAACGTCTGGAAAATGCCTGGAAATTTCTTGAAAGGGTCGGAAAAATTCTGAAAAAGGTTCCAAAAGACCTGGGAATCATTTTCCAGAATCCGGATCAGTCTGTACAAGTCTGGATAAATCTGGATGAAATCTGGAAAACTCTGGAAAGCTCTGAATAAGTCTGGATAATGTCTGGAAAAGTCTGGAAATCTCTGGGGCTGACACGCTTTTAATACATCGAACTAAAAAGTGAAAAATAAATATATTTATGGTATTGCGTAAATCTGACCGTGTCAATACAAAACTCATAGTATGAGTAATTAACAGTGTGTTGGAGCTGTGGCGAAACACTTGTGTTTTCCCAAATAATCCTCTAAGTTGGTTCGCCACACTGTCAAGTATTTTTCTATTTTCGAATATTTATTTTCGAAAAATTGGATTTTAAATATATTTTATTCTATCGTGAATGGTAAACTATCATTTAATCGACTCAAAACTCGTTGTTAAAGTAACACTTTATTTGAAGTAGTGAAATCGAACAATTTTTACCCACTCATTTGTCAATTTTACCCACTCATACGTCAATTTTACCCACTTGTTCAATTCTTTTATAATAATTATAGTGTTTTTGACAGAAATCTGTTATGTTGGATGATTGACAACACCAGAAATGTGTCTGTTTGTTAGGTACTTTGTCAACTTGTCATAATCGTAAAATTTTAGCACATTTTAGTTTATGATTTTAGTAATTGTGATAAATAAAAAGTTGCTCAAGAATAAAATAGAATATTACACACGATGGTAAAAAAGCTTTACCTGTGCGTGGAATTAATCCACTCGCTCCTTCGTCGCTCGTGAATCAACATTTTCCACTCACAGGTAAAGCATCTTTTTACCGTCTTGTATAATAAATAACTATTATTCTATCGCGAATGGTAACTATCATTTAATCGACTCAAAACTCGTTGTCAAAGTAACACTTTATTTGAAGTAGTGGAATCGAACAATTTTTACCCACTCATTTGTCAATTTTACCCACTCATACGTCAATTTTACCCAGTTATTGTCCAAATCTTTACAATAATTATAGTGTTTTTAACAGAAATCTGTTATTTTGCGTGATTGACAACACCAGAAATGTGTCAGTTTGTTACTTTGTCAACTTGTCATAGGTAATATATGTAAAACTTAAGCACATTTTTCTCAATGGTTGAAGTAATTGTAATAATAAAAAAGTTGCTCAAGAATAAAATAGAATATTACACACGACGGTAAAGAAGCTTTACCTGTTCGTGAAATTAATCCACTCGCTCCTTCGTCGCTCGTGAATCAAAATTTTTCATTCACAGGTAAAGCATCTTTTTACCGTCTTGTATAATAAATAACTATTAAAAAAATCAAAAAACACGCTTTTATAGTAAATTGAACTAAAAAGTGAAAAATAATTTTTGATATAAACAGAAAATATTAATGAACAATAGTTATTTGTATACCAAGGCCGCGAAGTGCCTTTTAGCGTACGTAGAGAAAAGTTATCGCCGAGGCCGCTTGCGGCCGAGGCAAGATAATCTCGAGGACGCTAAAAAGTTTCGCGGTCATGGTATACACACTATTTTTTGTGCAACCATGAAAATTATGTGGAATTATAGAAAAAATGTACTCCTTTCAACAAACATGTGGAACTAATTACCAGTTTGATGTATAACCTGGTGGCTATGGTGGCACAGCGTTTCCATGGATGTCATGGATGACATATATTGCAAGTAAACAAATACACAAAAAATTTTGACGGTTCTCAAAAAATCGTGAAAATATCCGACAGCGATACAGATGTTTCACTCTCTTGCACTCCTCCAGAGCTAAAAAATATGGTTCAATCACCTATTTCTGAGTTAATACCTGGAAAACTAAGCGGCAATATGAAAATTGTTACTGCGAGTTCAAAAAATTGGTGTGACAAACAAAACGTCAAAATGGTGTCTGAAAGCATATTGGCTAATTTAATGCCGAAATGGGAAGTTTTGAGAGTTCAATTCAAAAACACTGGATTATTAGTTGCTTCAGCTTCAGGAGTAAATATTAGTAATAATGCAAACTGTCATGTAAGTGTTAATATTTATCCTAAATAATTTATGTTGTTCTGAAGAATTTGGAAATAAAATTTACTTATTGTTGTTGTCAAAGTGTCAAATTTTGATTTATAGTTTCGCGGCCGTCACCAAGGGCAACGGCCGCGAAATTGAATTTCGCGGACTGTGTGGCGGCCGCGAAAGCTCATTTTGCGGATGGTTGCACAAAAAAAATATTAAAATTATTGTCAAAAAAGCGTGGGGTGCTCAATGTATGAGAAATGTGGAACCAAGCACCCCAGCGTGTATTTTAGTTTTTTCAAACTATATTTATTTGCGTTCTTTCTCAAGTCTTTTGGAGGGGGGGACGCCACTGTGTATGTTAGTATGTGTGTAATGCATGCAGGGGGGCTTTATTTGAAATTGATGCAACTTTGCGTATACGCAAATGACGTTATTTGCGATTTAAAACTGGTGCACGGCTTATTTGAAATGCACTGCGAGCGATATGACTTTGCACCACTCGCAACTTTTGCGCATGGGGGTGTACCGATCGCAAATCTAGCTCGCACACGCAAGTTGTGTTGTCAATTTGTCAATTTATTTCGATTTATTTTAATTTTGATGGTTCACTTCAAATAAGTTCGAATATTGTGGTGATTTTTATAAATAATATATGATTTAATAACGTTATTAATAACAATGGGCTGGCTCGTCTTGAACTAGCGAAGGCTTTTAACGAAAACCTCGCAGTAAGGCCGCGATTTTATGCCTGTCCTAAATTTCGGCTAAATAAAGCTACTTTTGAAGACTTATATCAGGCTTTACAGGGCTATTTAGTGGCGTCAAGAAAAGCATCTTCCACCGAACACCGTATAATACCGCTGAGGCTTTTGCAACATTTTTTTACTCGACTTTTTGGTAAAGGTTGGGGCGTTCTCTGACAAACTGGACAAGAAGCCTTTTTTCCTCCGCATCTGCGTTTGCGAAGCTCTTTTTTCTATCTACAGGAATAGGGCTTGGTAAAATAATATTAATTTTTTGTGGTAAATTGCTTATAAGTAAACACGAAACATATTTTAGAAAATTCTAACCTCAAAGCATCAAAAAAATCATAATAAATAAATGTCATCGTAAAATATACGTCACCGTCAGCTAAAATATCGTAAAATTCAAAAATCCACTAATTTTTATATGGTAGATTTTCAACATTTTGTGAAAAGAAAACTGGCAACGCAGCGAGCGAGTGCATCTTTTGCGTGCACGCAAGTAGAGATGCACATGTCCAATGTCAATTTCAAATAAAGCTATTCGCACATAACAAGTTGCGTATACGAACAAATTGATGCAACTTTGCGTGTACGCAGATATTTGCGATCGATTTCAAATAAAGCCCCCCACGCGGCTGCCGTTCACCGAACGACGCGTAGCGGAGTTCGGTGATGCAGCCGAGTGCGGAAAAATATTTTCCGCAAGTGTTAGGTACAATATTTTTCCTACAGGCGAAAAAATGTAAAATTTTTCTTTTTTTTTTTGACATATCAGTGCGGTAAATTTTTTTACCTACGAGCGTGCGGTAAAGTGCACTTTACCGCACGTATTTCCAAATGGAAAGTAGCACTGCCGTTGCGTGCGGTAAAGTATCACTTTCCACATTTGTTAGGTAAATAACTATTCCGCACTGACAGCCGTGCGGAAAAACTTTTTCCGCACTGATATGTCAAAAAAAAAAAGTTTTACCGCACCGTGCGGGAAAACTCATTTTCCGCACGCATATCAGTGCGGAAAATCGATTTTTCCGCACGGCTGTAGGAAAATAGGTTTTTTTATGTCTGAAATTTCAACCAAACCTATGTATAATTCGTTGCACGGCACGAGGGTTTTTACTTACGTCATCGATGACGTCATAACAATTTAAAGAAAAGATTAAGTCATAGATTATTTCAAAGAGCACCTTCGGAGTTTTTGTTTTGTAATACATTTTTTCTACGAGCGTGCGGAAAAGTGTACTTTTCCGCACGCATTTTAGGTCATTTAAGTATCACTTTTCCGCACTAGTGCTTTTTCGTTTTTTTCCGCACTGAGTGCGGAAAAATGATTACTTTTCCGCACTCCGTGCGGAAAAGTAGAACACCTGGAATTTTTAGGTATACAGGTACAGGGTGGCCCAAATTCGAGCCTCATCATCGGGATCTCGGAAACCGTAAGAGATACAGGGTCGATTATGGCAACGTTGCGCATTTTGATGCTCAACAAAATGCCGCTTTGATATTTAGGATATTTCGAATACTTCCGGAGATATCCAGAAAATACCGGAATTTTGCAAAATGGTTTTTTTTTCCTGACTTTATTTGAAGTGATACTTCAAAAAAAATATTACTTCATCTTAGCCACTTTTTCTCCCCTACAAGATGCTATCATCAAATTTAAAATATGACGTTTCGTCTTTGGGCCACCATCATAAACTTTACTTTTCTATATACGGACCCTCATTTTTTATTTCAGATTTCAAGAGCTTCTGATATCCCAAAACCTATGACGTATCGCATTTATTCGAAAAATTTCTATTATTGGCACTTTCCATAGAAACTAAATGTGTTAGAGAGAGACAGAGAAAAGAATTTTGGTAGGAAATTACTAAGAAGTAAAAAAAAAAAAAAATTCCTACGAGCGTGCGCAAACTAGTACTTTTCCGCACGCATTTCCGGGCTCAAAGTTACACTTTTCCGCACTCAGTGCGGATACAGGCCTTATCCGCACTGAGTGCCGAAAAGTAATTATAATTGTCAAGCAACAATAAGTGCACCTGTCGACTTTGACACATGAAGACAAATTTTTCCTCTGTTTCTATATTAGCCAACATCTATACAAACACCAAATATAAATTAACTTTGACACATTGTCAGATTTGTTCTCTATTTTTATGTAAAAATCTACAAACTTTCTCATCAAATTTGAACGCTTTAAGATGAACAGCTCTGACGAGGATTTTCTGTTATTTTTTTTTGTTATGTAATTTTTTGATAAATGCATATAGGTTCCCTTCAAGTTAATTAAAAATAATTAAACAAATTATCGTTTTTTTTTTTTTTAATTTTTGTTACTACCTACCTGATATGAAGCTCGTAGGAAAAATTTTGTTCCTAACACGTGCGCAAAGTGTCTTTTCCGCACGCAAACACGTATCCGAACTCCGCTGCACGTCGTTGGTATAACTGTGTTTGCGTGCGGAAAAGTAACACTTTGCGCACTTGTTAGGAAAATAACTATTTTCTACTACCGTACGTAAAGTACTCACATTACGCGCTATTCAGAAGACGTAAAATTTCACTTCACGCACTAGTGCGTAAAGTAATTCACTTCACACACTAGTGGGTAAAGTAATGTCAATGACAAATGTCGACACTGTCAATTTGGCATTTTTCTGGTAAATCACTTCACGCACTAGCTCGTAAAATGAAAATTCTTTACGCACTAGTGCGTAAAGTATTTGACTAAATTTATTTTTGTACACATATTTGATTGGTAGTGGAAAAAATTTTGTATGCAATACTTGCGTAAAGCACCTTTTTTCACTCATGCGATTCGCATTCGTGAAAAAAGGTTCACTTTACACACTTGTTGCATAAATAACTATTTTCGGATAAATGCGATACGTCATAGGTTTTGGAACATCAGAAGCTCTCAAAATCTGAAATAAAAAATCCAGGGTTGTATTTAAAAAAAGTAAGTTAATGATGTCAGATTTTAAATTTGATGGTAGCATCTCGTAGAGAAGAAAAAGTGGCTATGATGAAGTGATATTTTTTTCGAAATATCACTTCAAATAAAGTCAGGAAAAAATAAAAACAATTTTGCAAAATTTCGAAATTTTTCTATCTCCGGAAGTATTCGGAATATCCTGAATATCAAAGCGGCATTTTGTTGAGCATCAAAATGCGCAACTTTGCCATAATTTAACCGACCCTGTATCTCTTACGGTTTCCGAGATTCCAATGATGAGGCTCGAATTTGGGCCACCTTGTACTTACAGATAAACAGATATACTACCAGGTACAGGTACAAAAAAGTGAAAAAAAATATCTTAAATTGATAAATATGTAGATAAAAATATTACCTTTCATCTCGTAGATAAAATAGTGTTCCTAACTCGTGCGGGAAGTCTCTTTTCCGCACTTGATTGCTTGCCGAACTTCGCTGCGCGTCGCTCGACAAACTACAATCGCGTGCGGAAAAGTGGCACTTTCCGCACTAGTTAGGAAATATACTATTTCAACTTAGAATAGAGTTTATTCAGTTTTCCGAAAATATATAAATACATTTCTCCTGGAGTGATTTTTCACTGGAAAATTTTGAAATTTTCTTCTAATGAGCTCCTCACTTTCCTCTTTCTCCTGTAAAAATTTCAAAATTTTCCCGTTGCCAGTTTTCCAAAAAAAAAATTAAAATGTAAGAGGGTGAATTTTCCTCAATTTTGCCTTAATGAGTCAATTTTTTTTGAATTTTTCCTGGAATGATTTTTTACTGGAAAATTTCGAAATTTCCCTGTAATAAGCTCCTCACTTTTCTCTTTTTCCTGGAAAATTTTCAAAATTTTCCCTTTGCCAGTTTTCAAGAAAAAAATTGAAATGTAAGAGGGTAAATTTTCCTTAACTTTGCTTAAATAAGTCAATTTTCCAGAATTTTTCCTCAAGTGACTTTTCATTAGAAAATTTTAAACATTTACTTAAATGAACTCGGTTTCCTCTTTTTTATGGAAAATTTTCAGAATTTTCCTTTTGCCAGTTTTCTAGAAAAAGAACTAAAAAGAAAGAAAATGAATTTTACTTAAAAAAGTCAATTTTCCATAATTTTTCCCGAAATGATTTTCCACTGGAAAATTTTGAAATTTTCCTATATTAAGCTCCTCATTTTCGTCTTTCTCCTGCAAAAATATCACAATTTCCACTCTGCCAATTTTCCAGAAAATAATTGTAATATAAAAGAATGAATTTCGCTTAAAAAAGTCAGTTTTCCTAAATTTTTCCTGGAGTGTTTTTTCACTGGAAAATTTTGAAATTTTGCTATAATGAGATCCTCACTTTCCTCTTTTTTCTGAAAAAATTTCACAATTTTCCTTTTGCCAGTTTTCTAGAAAAAAACTAAAAAGAAAGAAAATGAGTTTTACTTGAAAAAGTCAATTTTCCAGAATTTTTCCTGAAATGATTTTCCACTGGAAAATTTTGAAATTTTCCTATAATAAGCTCCTCATTTTCGTATTTCTCCTGCAAAAATATCACAATTTCCACTCTGCCAATTTTCCAGAAAATAATTGTAATATAAAAGAATGAATTTCGCTTAAAAAGTCAGTTTTCTAAATTTTTCCTGGAGTGTTTTTTCACTGGAAAATTTTGAAATTTTGCTATAATGAGATCCTCACTTTCCTCTTTTTTCTGAAAAAAATTTCACAATTTTCCTTTTGCCAGTTTTCTAGAAAAAAACTAAAAAGAAAGAAAATGAATTTTACTTGAAAAAGTCAATTTTCCAGAATTTTTGCTGAAATGATTTTACACTGGAAAATTTTGAAATTTTCCTATAATAGGCTCCTCATTTTCGTCTTTCTCCTGCAAAAATATCACAGTTTTCACTCTGCCAATTTTTCAGAAAATAATTGTAATATAAAAGAATGAATTTCGCCTAAAAAAGTCAGTTTTCCTAAATTTTTCCTGGAGTGTTTTTTCACTGGAAAATTTTGAAATTTTGCTATAATGAGATCCTCACTTTCCTCTTTTTTCTGAAAAAATTTCACAATTTTCCTTTTGCCAGTTTTCTAGGAAAAAAATAAAATGTAAGAAAATGAATTCTGCTTAGAAAAGTCAATTTTTCAGAATTTTTCCTGGAATGATTTTCCATTGGAAAAATTTGAAATTTTCCTATAATAAGCTCCTCACTTTCGTCTTCCACCTGAAAAAATTGCACAATTTTTACTTAGCCAGTTTTCCAGAAAAAAATTGAAAAACTTTGATATTTCTGTAAGAAACTCGAGTTCGAACTGCGATTATCGTCTAGCAATTTTTCAGCGATATTTTCAAGACAAAACCTTCCATTTTTTTCCCGCATATCGTGTCTTTTCACATCAGTGCGGTCACCGTTTTAAAGTTATTATACATATTTATATAGACATATGGCAACGCCGACTAGCCATCAAGTGGAGCTACGTTGATTACGGCGAGCCTACCACTCCGATGGAGCCCGGCTCGAAAAGTCTGGCTCCATTTGGGGGTCAAAAAATATACATGGAATAGGTTTTCTATAAGTGTTAACTATAATATTCTTTGGCCAAACCCATTAAGCAAAGACAATACCCTTTATCATATGCTCTGCAAAAAGTTCTTCATGACGAGATTGATTGTATGTTGAAATTAGGTATTATTGAACCTTCTAATTCTCCATGGTGTTCGCCACTTTGGCTTGTTAAAAAGTCTGATGGTTCTTCTAGAGTGGTGTTCGATGGACGTAAATTAAATGAATGTACCCCGACCTCTGCATATCCTATGCCTCTAATTGAATCTATCATAACTTAAGTCAGGGATGCTAAATTTTTAAATTCAATAGATTTAAAAAAGGCTTTTCATCAGATACCACTGGATGAGGAATCTAGGCCTAAAACAGCATTTGCAGTCCATGGTTGATGGATTTGGTTATTGGGCCCGCACTTGAACCCCATATTTTCTATTATTTGGATGATATAATTTGTGTAACCAGTGATTTTGAGACCCATTGCAGAGTTTTGAGGCAACTCTTTGTCCGTTTAGAAGAGGCTAATCTCACTATCAATTTCAAAAAATGTCAATTTTGTCGACCTTCACTGAAATTCCTTGGTTATGTAGTGGATCAGCAGGGTCTTCGGACTGATCCGGAGAAAGTTTCAACTATTTTGGAGTATCCTAGACCTCGAAATACGACACAAATCAGGAGACTTTTAGGTTTGGTAGCTTATTATCGTAGGTTCCTCAACAATTTCTCGACTTTGTGCAGCCCAATTACTGATTTATTGAAGGGTAGAAAGAAGGGTCAACCAATTCAATGGACTCCAGAGGCTGAGGAAGCTTTTCTCCAAATCAAGCAATCATTAACTACTGCTGCTGTCTTAGCAAGTCCAGATTATTCAAAACCATTTATTCTTATGTTTGATGCTTCATATACAGGTGTAGGATGCTGTTTATATCAAGAGATGGATGGATTAGAACATCCAATTGCGTATGCAAGTAGGACCCTTAATAAATGTCAACGAAAGTACACTACAACCGAGAAGGAGTTACTAGCTGTTATTTTTGGCATAGAGAAGTTTCGTTGCTACATTGACGGTTCTCACTTTACAGTCCATACTGACCATTCTTCTCTTACTTGGTTACAAAGCATGAAAAATCCTAGTGCTCGTGTCGCAAGATGGATTGTCACTCTATCACAGTATTCTTTGACTATAGTTCATCGAAAAGGTTCTAGTAGCACTGTCGCTGATGCTCTTTCTAGGAGTCTTGAGGATGTAGCTATCTTGAATCATACTTCTCTTAAACTTGATAAATGGTATAAGGATACGATAGGAAAAGTTCGTGAGGATCCTGAGAAATATCCTTCCTTCAAGGTCGACAATAATGTTCTCTATAAACATGTCTTTCCTAAGTACAATTCATATGGAAATATTACGGATTGGAAAATTGTTGCTCCCTCTGCCCATAGAAAGGAAATTATTAAAGAATTTCATGATTACCCTACTTCAGCTCATTTTGAAATATCCAAAACATCACACAGGATAGCTGAACTTTATTATTGGCCTAATATGAGGCGGAGTGTTTATAAATACGTTTGAAAATGTACTATGTGTGCTTCTTGTAAGCCTAGCAATTTGCCTCAGGCTGGTCTTATGGGTCAATACCGTAATATCAATTTTCCATTTCAAATGATTTCAGCTGATCTTCTGGGTCCATATCCTCGAACTGCAGGGGGTTCTCAGTATCTTTTGGTTGTTGTTGACTGGTTTACAAAATTCACTTTGGTTCATCCAATAGGTAAAGCTACAACTAAAGCCATTATTAAGTTTATTGAAAATCAGGTCTTTCTAATTTTTGGTGTTTGCCAGATATTTTGCTGTGACAATGGTAGTCAGTTTATTAGCGCAGATTTTAAAAAACTTATGGAACAGTATGCTGTTCAGAAAATTTTCTATAATGCCCGTTATCACCCTCAAGTCAATCATACTGAAAGAGTGAATCGAAGTATTGTCATAGCTATTCGAGAGTATATACATGAAAATCATAAAAGTTGGGACCAAAATATATTTAAAATTGCTCAGGCTATTTGCTTAGCTCGTCATGAAATTACTGAGTTTTCACCTTCATTTTTTAAATTTTGGTAGAGCTATTCCAATCAATGGAGGTTTTTATGGGCTCATCTCAGATAATGCAGATAATAGAATAGAAATCTCTTCCAAAGTTCATAAATCAGAAACTGTACAAGAACTTCCACAAATTTACGAAGATGTACGGAAAAAACTTCATAGATCTTATCTGAAGAGTAAACAACGTTATGATTTACGTGAAAGAGATGTAGAATATCATGTAGGTGATTATGTTTGGAAGAAAAACTATATTTTATCTAATGCCGGAAACAATTTTTGTGCAAAATTGGCCCCTAAATTTATACCTTGTGTGATTAGTAAAAAGCATTCAGAGCTTGTTTATGACTTGAGGGATAGACAGGGTAATAATCTTGGTACCTGGCATATTTCTGATATTAAACCTGACGTAACTATGGATTTGGATTCTGATGATCTTTCAGAGCCGGAATCTGATGTTTCATCCTAGTACTTGTTTTTTTTTTTTTTTTAATTCTTATCTTCCAATCTCTAGAATAGGTAGCGAATAGTAATTCTCTCTAGCGATCCCGGCGAGAGAAAGTCTGTACAGGAACACAGCGCTCCTGCCTTCGCGAGCTCTTGATTTGCCTTATTTCCTAATCCAAGGGAAATCTTGTCCTTACCTGAAATTCCACATAAATTCCTAATTTTCATCCCTGTTTAAAAGTAAAGTCTCGAGTAAAGTATTTTGGCTCTTGAAGCATTTAATGTTTAAAAGTACAGTCTTGAATAAAGTATTCTGGCTTCTAAAGCATTTAATGATTAAATAACTCAGTGTCATGACATAACTTTTATATCTATCTTTATCTTTTGTTTCAATCGTATACATCATGATTTATCTTTGTATCTTTGTCGATTAGGACATTTTGCTGTATGTCAGGCATATGGTTGCTTGGACATATTATCTTTTATCTTTGTCTAATCGATTTACCTTTTTTCATGGATGTATATGACGTTAAAAGTTATTTTAGTGTCTTTATTGATTTGAATTTTTTTATTCATACCATGTCACTGTCATTCATTCATCCCTCAACTTTACTATCTCACCCATATCTTACCTTACCCTAACTTCCCTTAATTTTTTTCTTAAGACCTTATCTATTATCTTTTTATTACCTAGTTTTTGTGGTCTTATTGAAATGTCTTAAATTATAACGTTTAAATCATTAATTACAATCATATTTTTTTAAAATTTTACCTTTTAAATTTATTTTTTCTATTTAACTTTTTCTTTTGGTTATGTTGTTGTGAATGTCTGTTTTGCTATTGCTGATGTCGTCTGTTGTGGAGAGGGGTTGAGGGCTAGTTTGCCTTTCTCCAGGGAAAAGCTTTGACTTTCCTGAAGAACAACCAAAACTTGAATTATTTTGATATATTGATTTACCGCGCACCCGCTCCGGTATGTGGCTGTCTTAAGTTTTCTCTTATACGAGCTGCTCAACTTCTGTTTAAGTGATTTTTCTTGTCCGTTGGGGGAAATCAATTGGACAGGCTGCTGTGTACCACCTTATTGACACAGGCTTGGTAGCAGGAGTTAGAGTGGGGTGGTTCTTTGAGATTAGCGGTTAGTTGAGATACTGCTTACCTAGGTATGTTCGTCCGCATACTGATTTCTTTTTCTATCCACTCTTGATTGGGCCTTTTTACGGATAACTTGTATATGGCGGCTGACACCCGTTCATATGCAAGGGATGAAGGGTCTCTCTCACTTCCTCTCCGGGAACTCCGCCCAGATCTAAATACATTGCGTATAAATCTTTTAACTGTTGGGTCTTTCCTCACAGTTTTCTTCTGTGATGTCCGCTCTTCCTTTTCCTTTAGTCTTAAGAAAGAGATTGGCGAGTCTCTAAAAGCATAGCAGAACAGACACTCAACCAGCAACATTTCCTTTTTTACAGTTTTTTTTATTACAAGTGCTAGAGTGATTAATCGATTCAGGTTCCAATAATCCGTGATTTGTGATTCAATTGTTCAAATTTGGGTAATTATCTTAATTCTCTTTAAGAATGACTTATTTTTTTTGTCAGTATCTTTCAATAACTTTATAATATCAATATCTTTCAATACCTTTATAACTTCAATATCTTTTTATTCTCTCAATTAATTAATTGACTAATGTATAGGCGCTTTTCGCTCTATTGATCGAGAGGGGTGTGCTTTCATTTTAATAGTGATTGAAACTCAAATCTATCTCCGTATAATTTCCAAAGTTTAACTTTCGAATTTTTTTCAATTTCCTATTGATTTTTTTTATTATTGAATTTAGAAGGGTATTTATCTTATTATTTTTATATGAACGATTGAATTACAATTTGTTAACTTAAATTCTGACTACCTTGTTGCTTTTTTTTTTAATTTTTATCTATTTACTTTCTTTTTATGTGTTTATTAAAGTTTTGGATGGTTCTCATGCGTCCGGTAGGTAATACTATGATGTAGTACAAAGTTTCTACACATAGATTACTGTATCAGCCCTAGAGAGCTTTATCTCCAAAGTAGGTAATAATATGATGTAGTACAAAGTTTCTACACATATATTACTGTATCACAAAAGCCCTAGAGAGCTTTATCTCTAAAGTAGGTAATACTATAATGTGGTCTGAGTTACCGCATATACAGTGTCATTACTTAAGTGTGCAACATATGGGATTTTTTTTTAGTAATAGCACAATCAAAATACAAACAAGGCCAAAAGTTGGTGCATGTCTGATAATCATATTAGGTGCACTTAGAATGGTTGCAAGTCAAACAGCATACAGGATGGCTAAAAGTTTTGCACTTTAAGGAGAGTTTTTTTGATATGGCTATTATCATTAGTAATGTTTTAGCTTGTTAAAAAAAAAAATGCGACATTTTAAAGTTGTGTTGAATATCATTGCAACAAACCTGAATTTTGTGATACCATAAAAAATTAAAAATCCAAGTTAATTTCACAAATATGCTTGAATTTGAACAAAGTTATGTAAAATTGATTTGATTTTAACTAATTTTTGGAAGTATTAAGGGCGGAAATAAAAAATAAAAAAAATATAGAAGTTATAGATTTTTTTCGAAAGAAAATAAAAAAAATCTTAGGAAGCTATGTTTTGGTATTCAGGCATATCTTTTAATTCCAAACAACTTTTCTCTGTAACATTTTGCTGAATTTTCTAAAATAAGGGTACTTTACAGTACAGCTTTGATATTGTTTGAGCTACCCTGTATGCTGTTTGACTTGCAACCATTCTAAGTGCACCTAATATGATTATCAGATATGCACCAACTTTTGGTCTTGTTTGTATTTGGGTTGTGCTATTACTAAAAAAAATCCCCATATGTTGCACACTTAAAAAATCACACTGTATATTATTATTGTTTGTTTACATTCTGTCCCTATTTGTGCACCACAGTGATCACTTTCGATATTTCAGGGAGTAATTTATTGCTTGCCCCAGTGTGGCAAATGAATTATTAAATAGGTAACTTAGCTAGACATAACCTGTTGAATTTATGTCAACCTACTGGTAGTTCTGGTTACATAAGTGTAAGATAACCGCTCCAACAACTTATTATTCATTTTTTTTTTTTTATTATTTCTCTTCAATTTATATTTACAACTTTTCTATTTATACCTTTTTTTTTATTATTCATTTGGTTATTGAGTTTCAATACCATTTTTGCATTTAAATTTAATTGTTCATGACTATAGCAATTATTTCAAAAGTATAGCATTTCTGTATTTGTTAGTTGACGCTTCATTACAAGGTCATTTTATTAATTGAATTGATGACAATTCATTTTATTGAATGGCAAATTAGTAAATAGTTTTCACACTTTGGTAATATTGCTAATTTACTTGATTATTCTTTTTTTTCTTAATTCAAATTATTGTTCATTGTGGACTGCGACCATTTGGTAAATAAACAACTGTAGCACTTGATTTGAATTGACTTTTATTTGGTTTTATGCACACAGCCTAGTTTTTGCTAATATTTTACTTTATCTAAATTATTATTTGAATTGTAAGGACCTGAAGCCAGATACCATCCTGGAGAGTCCGACTCATCTGTTCAGAGTCGGTGGCGCCCAAAACTAAAAAACCCACCCCTACTCTCCGAATTATTTAGTTCTGAGCTAGGGCATAATTTGCACGCACTTTGACCTTCAGTCCTACAATCTCCATTCATTTTTTTTTTTTTTTTTAATTTATATTTTTTTTTTTATTTTTTTTTATTTTTTCTATTTTCGATTTTAATCTTTTAAATTTTTTTTTTTCTTCCTATTTTTTTTTAATAAACTTTTTGATCAGCGAAAAAGCGTGGCAAATTAATTGGCGCCCAACGTGGGGCTGCCGTTTTTTTGAAAGAAAATTTAATTCATTTTTTTTTGGCTGTTCTGAGTGCATAGAATCAAATTTCAAGTTCTATCTTTAAATATTTATTTATTTTTTTTAAAATTATTTTTGGGTAACAGGTATTTCGAATCCCTGTGTATAATTATTATCTTTATTCTTATTTTATTTTATTGTTGATTACTTACCGTATTGATTGATAGACAAAATGGATTACAAAATGACTATCTCGTACCTTAAAAAGGAAATGCTCATTCATGAGATTACTGTTCGAGGTGTCTCAGTTAGTGATACCAAGACTGTGGACGATTCAAGGTCTATATTGCGACCACTTTTAAAATTGGAAAAGTCTGGCGCATGTTCTTTTGCCCCATATTCCCTTAAGTTCAGTGATGAGAAAGTTCACATTCGGCAATTCCTTGACGAAGCTAATACTGTCATTCTCACCATATCGGGTGAGGCAAGTCAAAATAAATTCATTTCCACTCAGTCACGATTAGTTCATTTGCTTGAGCGGGTAAAACGAATACCTGATTCTATTTTGTCAACGGAAGAACAGTCTGAGAGGACTGAACTCCTCATTGACGTTTTGGCTGCTTTGGATCATTTAGAGAGTTGTTAAAGCTGATCCTGAACTTAGTCGACAGCTTGATGCGGATGAATTTCATGTATCTTCTCCAGTGCATAACTCCACCAACAGATTCACTCCACAAGTACCAATTTTTCACAATAATCCTAAATTTCCAAATCTAGAAAAGTGGAACCTCAAATTTTCTGGCGACCACAAATTGTCTGTCCATAATTTCTTAGAGAGAGTGGCTAAATTGAGTCAATCCCGTCGTGTCACGGAAAACCAACTCTTTGATTGTGCCATAGACCTATTTTCAGGCAAAGCTCTAAATTGGTATAGAGCGAATCGTGACAGATTCGATAGCTGGAAAACTTTGTGCGAGTTGCTTCGTCGTCACTTCGAACCACCAGATTACCGTCCTAGACTTTTCAGGGAAATTTTGGAACGCACTCAAGATACTTCGGAAAGTATTGTCGATTACCTTTCATGCATGCAAGCTTTATTTAGGCGTTACGATGGATTGACACCGGAAACACAGTTGGATATCTTATCTCGCAACTTGTCACCTTTTTACACCGCCCAACTTCCAGTTGTCACTTCCCTTGAGGAACTTGAGCAAGAATGTCTTAAGTTAGAGACCAAAAAGTATCGGGTTGAGCATTACGTTCCACCTTCTAGGAAGCGTCAACAGTTTGTTGAACCTGACTTCGCGTTCTTAGCAGTCAGTGAACCTTCTTCGAGCACTTAATCCCCAAGTACCCTGACTTACCCTGTTGATGAAATTTCACCCCAACAGGATTCTGGTCGAGCAAACCTGAAATGCTGGAATTGTCAAAGGAGTGGTCACTTAAACCACAATTGTACCGAACCTCGAAAGACACATTGCTATCGATGTGGTAACCCTGGTGTGACAGTGAGGAACTGCACTAAGGGTTCGGGAAACGAGTCCCGGAGGAATCGTTAGGTCGTGCTATATCCTCCCATGCTTTTAGTATAACGACCAATCCTCCAGTATTTCCAAATAAAATCCTTCTAGACTACATCATTTCGCATGCTCATGGAGACCAACGTCCTTACCTTGAAGTTCAAACTATGGGATATTCCTTGCTTGGATTGTTAGACTCTGGTGCTAGTAGAACTCTTGTCGGATTACCTGGGTACGAAGTTCTTTTAAGCCTTGGGTTCAAACTCATTAAACAACATAATCCGTGCACTGTAGCTAATGGCCAAGTATGTGATACCATTGGTTATATTCAGGTTCCCATCACTTTAATGGACAAAACCAAAATCATTGATGTTTTAGTACTTCCTGAACTTTCTCACAAGCTAATTTTGGGTATAGTTTTTGGGAAATCAATGGAGATCATCCCTGATATGAGTCAAAGTGTTTGGCATTTTTCCGAAGCCCAAGAACTGGCACAAATTTGTAACGTTCAAGCTATCGAACACTTGAATCCTTCTGAGCGACAAGCTTTAGACGCCTTGGTCAAGGACAAAACGTCTCAAATTCATTCTGGCTTGGGTTACTGTAAAGTCGCCGAACACGAGATCATTCTCGACCCTGGCACAAGACCAATCAAACAAAGGTACTACCCCGTTTCTCCATACAAACAACAAGTCATAGATGATGAAGTTGAGGAAATGCTGCGACTTGGGTCATTGAGCGATCAAACAGCCCTTGGTCAAGCCCTGTGTGCTTAGTTAGGAAGAAGGATGGAAAATTCAGATTCTGCATTGACTTTCGCAAACTCAATCTTCAGACGAAAAAAGATGCCTATCCAATTCCCTACATATCTTCAATCTTGGACAATTTACGTAGCACTCGATACATCAGCTCGATTGATATTAAATCAGCTTTCTGGCAAGTCCCTTTAGCCGAAAATTCCCGTGAGTACAGAGCTTTCACTGTTCCTGGAAGAGGTTTATTCCAGTTTAGGAGGATGCCTTTTGGTTTATCTAATGCCCCTGCAACCTGGCAACGTATAGTAGACACTATTTTAGGCCCTGAACTCGAGCCGAATGTTATGGTTTATCTGGATGATATCGTGATCCTTTCCAACTCCTTTTCGGATCATCTTAAACTCTTGGGAATTGTCTTTGATAGACTACGCGAGGCTGGTCTCGTCGTTTCCATGGAGAAATGTAATTTCTGCCAACCAGAATTAAAGTATTTAGGTTATTTGGTTGACCGTAAGGGTCTTCGTCCTGATCCCGAAAAAGTAGAGGCCATCGTCAATCTTCCTCCGCCTCAAAATATCAATGAAGTCCGTCGTTTCATAGGTACCGCTTCCTGGTATCGTCGATTTGTTCCTGATTTTTCCTCTTTGTTGTCGCCTATTCTGAATCTTACTAAAAAGAACGTCAAGTGGAACTGGACCACAGAATGTCAGAACTCCTTCACTGCCTTAAAGGAATGTTTAGTCACAGCCCCTGTTTTGACAGCTCCCGATTTTGAGAAGCCATTCTATTTGCATACGGATGCATCATGTTTCGAACTTGGAGCCGTCCTTTCTCAGAAATTTGGCGAAGATGAAAACGTCATCTGCTATCTTTCCAGGTCTCTTTCCAGACAGGAAATGAAACTTTCGGTTACTGACAAGGAATGCTTAGCAGTAATTTGGAGCGTTGAGAAACTTCGTCATTATTTAGACCATGTCCACTTCACGGTCATAACTGACCATGCCTCTCTCTTATGGTTACATAGGATCTTTTAGATCCTCAAGGTCGCTTGGGTCGTTGGCAACTTCGTTTGCAACATTTTGATTTTGATTTAATCCATCGCAAAGGCAAAGATCATATTGTCCCTGATTTTCTTTCCAGATCCGTCCCCATTTCCATCGAGTCCATTCAAATTTTCACTCAACCAGATTTTAATTCCAACACTACTGATAAATGGTATCTATCTATGATCCAGAGAATCGAGAAAAATCCTCTGAAATTTCCTTTGTGGCGTGTGCAAGGTCGCATCCTTTATAAATTCCTCAAGACTCCTTTCTCTGAACTCTCTTCTCCATCTGAAGAATGTTAAGTGGTAGTTCCGAAGGATAAAAGGTCCGAAATCTTAAATCGTTGTCATGACATTCCAACCTCTGGTCACGTTGGTGTCTTCAAGACATTTGGCAAAATCCGTCAAAATTATTTTTGGCCCAAGATGAAAGCCGACATAGTTCGCTATATCAAGTCTTGTCGTCATTGCGCTCAGAGTAAGGTTGAACAGGTGAAACCTGCAGAATTAATGGGAGAAAGACCAGTCATCACTGAACCATTTCAGTCAATTAGCCTTGATTATATAGGACCTTTACCCCGTTCTAAAAAGAGACATTGTTATATTCTTGTCATCTCGGACTATTTCAGTAAGTCAGTTTTCCTTTATCCATGTCGTGCCGCTAAGGCCAAATCTCTAGTTGAACATGTAGAGAATTTCTTTTTACTTTTTGGTGCCCCCAAATTTTTGACCTGTGACAATGGTGTTCAGATGAAGTCTAAGGAGTTTCAGGCCTTGTGTCAACGCTATAAGACCCACATTTTCTATACCGCCAACTACAATCCCCGTGCAAATCCCACAGAACGTCATAACCGTGTCATTAAGACTATGTTGCGTACCTATGTGCGTCAAGAAGATCACAGATCTTGGGACGAAGATCTCCAAGAGATTGGCTGCGCTATTCGTACCTCACCAAGCGAAGTTACTGGGTATAGTCCATATTTTGTTTTGTTTGGAAGAGAACATCATTTGTATGGCAACGACAATTCCAGCAAACTTCCACACTCTTCACCCAATTTGGATATTCATCTGAAAACCCGACAGGAAGGTTTTGTAAAATTGTACAAGCAAATCGAAAGCAAGATTAAATCCGCAAGAACCCAGAATGCTAATAGGTACAATCTTCGTCGGCGTCCTGTAACTTTTGATCCAGGTGATAAGGTTTGGCGAAAGAACAAAATCCTTTCTGACGCTGCGAATTACATTACTGCTAAGTTGGCACCACAGTATGTTGGTCCATTTTCTATAAAGCGTAAATGTGGATCTTGGTCGTATGAACTACAGGACGATCATGGTAACTCGAAGGGTGTCTGGCATGTACAGGTGCTCAAACCATTCCTTGATCCAACTACCAATCATTCATATACTGAGTAATTAATTGATTTCTTTATCATTTCCCTTCCCTTTTCTTTATGTCACCCCGTCAGGCCAAAGAAAATTCCTTGCTATGGTACTCTTAGCAAGCCATACAGTCTGTAGCCCTTCCATTAACAAATTATTGGAAAAATCCCGTCATACCAAGGGTTAACTTCCGATGCTATTCAACAACAATCATTGATTCAAATCCCTTGCTATGGTACACTCGGCAAGCCATACTGTCTGTAGCCTTAACCAGTAACATCTCACTGGCAATTTTATCATCACCCTGGCATGTCTTTTAGGAATAGGATATGTTAGGTCATTGAGGAATAGGGTTGTGGTTGTTATACCATTTCTTGCAAGCCTATGTCCATCATTTTTTTTATTTTTTTTAATTTGTCAAACACATTGTGTTTATTACATTACAATCTAGTCAGTAAGACTAATTAGCAATTTTGTTTTAACCTAATTTACTACAAAAGTTTACAATTCTTGAGGTTCACTCAACAGTTTTCCCCACTTTGCTTAAACTGTAAATCACAATTTTGATGTGTTTATAGCACTGTTTTGTTGTGTTTTTCAATTTCAGTTCACTAGCTCGAACGGCTTCACCCTTCTCAGTCTTCTAACTAGCTCAGTATTGTCTAGGAGCTCAATCACTTCCACATTCACATGCCGATGTAGTCTATCTTCATGGCTTTTTGCGTACTTTCTTATAGTCTCTGTTACAGTATCCATTCCTAGTTCCCGATGTAGATCACTATTTCGAACGTACCAAGGTGCATTAACAATGTTTCTTAGTACTTTATTTTGGAATCTTTGAATAACTTGTATCTTACTATCTTTAGTGCAACCCCAAAGTTGAATTCCATATGCCCATACTGGTTTCAGTATTTGCCTATAAAGTAGTAACTTGTTATGTAACAAAATTTTCGAAATTCCCAAAATACTTGGAACTCAAGTGGAAATGAAAGCACTAAAAACTTCCAAATTAGTCCCTCAATGCAAAAAATGTCAATCTTATGGACATACTCAAAAATATTGCGCTAAAGAACCACGATGTGTGAGATGTACAGGAAAACATCTCACTGTAGACTGTTCGAAACCAAAAGATTCTGAGCCAAAATGCGTCCACTGCGGCGACAAACACCCAGCTAACTATAGGGGGTGCATTGTAGCTAAAGAAATACAAAAATTAAGGAATAACCCGAAAAGGCCAACTCCCACACCACAAGCAAGCACAAATGGTCACAGCCAACAACCAAGAAACGCAGCTACGCAAAACTCTGCGACAAGGACTTACAGCCAAGCAGTAGCATCAGCTTCTGCCACTGTTAGTCGCAACTCTATTAACCAAAGCACTATGGAACAAACATTGCAATTGATTTTGGAAAAATTAAACAAACTTGATGAGCGATTAACTAAACTGGAAAATAGCAATAATGGCGCTATCATCAATCGTCAAAATGGTCAGTAACCTTAGAATTTTAGCTTGGAATGCCAATGGGCTCTTGCAGCATCAGCAAGAGTTGCAAGTTATACTATATATACAAAAGATTGACATTTGCCTCATATCAGAAACGCATTTCCCAAATCAATCCTATATTAAATTTAAAGGATATAAAGTGTATCACACAATTCATCCTAGCAATACAGCACATGGAGGAAGCGCTGTCATAATTAAAGAAAACATATCTCACATTGAAGAGACGGAATACAAAACAATTGAAATTCAAGCTACAGCAGTAAGTGTAAAAACCAAAACATATACACTAACCATATCTGCTGCCTATATACCACCAAGGCATTTATTGAAGAAAAATCAATATCTCAATTTTCTTAGAAAGTTGGAAAATCGATTCATAGTTGGGGGCGACTTTAATGCAAAAAATACCTACTGGGGTTCCAGACTAACCAATTCCAAGGGGAAGGAACTTCTGCAAGCTATTAATGAATATCAATGCCAGCCCCTATCCACAGGTAGGCCAACATATTATCCAACCGATCCTGGAAAAATTCCCGATCTAATCGATTTTTTCGTAATAAAAAATATATCTCCAAATTTTCTGGAGATAGAAGAAAGTTATGATTTACACTCAGATCACTCACCTATTATCCTAACTCTGAGTGAATATATAATTAAGAAAAAAGCACCTATCTCATTAGTTAATAAACTGACGGACTGGGCTAGTTTTAAACAAAGTCTGTCGGAAAAGATAAACTTATCAGTACCGTTGCGAACGCCACAACAAATTGATGAAGAAGTCGATTGTTTTATCGTCAATATTCAACAAGCAGCTTGGGAAAACAGTCCCAAATTAAAAAGAATTTTAAAGGGAAAAAACTACCCAAAAGAAATTAGAGATCTTATTATAGAAAAAAGGAAACTAAGAAGAAAATGGCAGCAAAGTCGAGATTCCCATGACAAAACAATTATCAACAATATGACGCAGCGCATAAGGCGAGAAATTCAAGAAATCAAAATTGACTCTATCAACAATTACCTAAGTGAACTCACCGGCGACAAAAGCACTGATTATTCTCTTTGGAAAGCAACTAAAGGCCTTAAAAGACCAGTTACCCAAATTCCACCCATAAGAAAGTCAAATCAGCAATGGGCAAGGAGTAACGAAGAAAAAGTAGAACTTTTTGCAAGTCATTTAGAAAAGACATTCCAGCCTAACGAAGCACAGGATGAAAATCTTCCCTGGAATGAACCTTATCAAGAAGAAGGCCACATTGAGCCTACTTCACCAAGAGAAATATTAACAGAGATCAAACAAAATATCAGTCCGAAAAAAGCTCCAGGATATGACCTAATTACTGGGGAAGTAATAAAACAACTCCCCAGGAAAGCTATTGTGAAATTATGCAACCTTTTCAATGCGTCCTTTAGGCTTAAATACGTACCTAAACTTTGGAAAGTTGCAGAAGTTATCATGATACCAAAACCCGGAAAACCACCTCCTGATGTGTCATCTTATAGGCCAATATCATTATTGTCCGTTTTATCTAAGCTTTATGAAAAGATACTGCTAAAAAGAATAAAGCCGATCATAGAAAGACAGGAAATCATTCCAGCTCATCAATTTGGATTCCGCGACAAGCACTCTACGATCGACCAAGTACACAGAATAACGAATTTAATAGAAAAATCGCTGGAAGAGGGAAAAGTTTGTTCCGCAGTTTTCCTCGATGTAGCGCAAGCCTTTGACAAAGTTTGGCATGAAGGCTTAAACTATAAACTAAAGCTGTTTCTGCCAAAACAATATTCTGATATTTTGGAATCATATATGTGTGATAGACATTTCAGAGTCAAACAGGAAGATTTTGAGTCAAATTTACGAAAAATAAAAGCAGGTGTACCTCAGGGTAGCGTGCTAGGTCCCTACTTATATTTATTATTTACATGCGACATCCCAAAACCAGAAAATTGTCATTTAGCAACATTCGCCGACGATACTGGTTTAATTACAGTGGAAAAAAGTATTGAACAATCAACAGAAAAACTGCAGAACGCTGTCAGTGAAGTTCAAAATTGGACCAAAAAATGGCGAATAAAATTGAATGAAACCAAATCAATTCACGTTGATTTTACAAACAAAAACGTAAATCACATACAAATCACAATTAATGACACCCCTATACCATATTCAAATCAAGCTAAATATCTTGGTATGACGCTTGATGCGAAATTGCGCTGGAAAGCACATGTTAAAAAAAAAAAGGCAAGAGCTTGAATTTAAGTATAGAAAAATGTACTGGTTAATTGGAAGGACGTCCAATTTAACCATACATAACAAGTATGTCCATCATAGTTTTTTTTAATTCCTGATTCCTTTTGTTTTATTTTAATTCCCTTACCTCCATTTGACAGTGTCATGTCATTCGGTCCATTGAGTTCTCGGTTACTGCTCTTGTCAATAGTTTATTGACTTTCCGTTTGATTCTTGTATTCAGGATGATGTTCCTACCTGTCTTTTGTTTACATATTTCCTTACCCCGTACCTGACCTTACCCTGAAGTTAGTTGGCCTATCTTTTGCTTGTTGAATTTACCTTTTACCTTGATTATTACGTATACCCTTTGCCTTTTTGGCGTTCAACTCTTAGTGGTCAATAACTTCTTTTCTTTCCTTTATTTCTTCTCTTTTCTTTCCTTCACGACTTCGCTTATTTTTGTCTTTACCATTAGCTTCGTTGACTTCAGTTACCTTATCTTTTATCTTACCGTTGTGTTTTCCAAGGCAAAGTAAGTAGATGTTCGTGCTGGAGGGATACAACTACCTTTCTTGATATCTACCTTTTTAATTGTTGCATCTTGTTAGTAATTTTGAATTCATTTAAGTTAAAATTATAAATACACGTACCTATTTTACATTATTTATAGTACCTTAGTTCTCGAGTTTGCTTAGATTATCGTCGGAAAAGTTTCTTTCTAACTTTCCCTCCTATCGTAGGAGAGGGGGAGTTGTAACAGGCCAAAATTGCATAACTAATTCTTACCTCCTTTCAATTTTATATTCAAGATTTCCTTAAATTTGTCAACATTTTCTCTCCATAAAATTTCAACAACAATCTCGTTGGTTGTAGATCCTGTAAATTTCCTAATTTTCAATAGTCAAATTCTATTTGCTGTAATGGTTTTTCCTCGTTTTAATCCACATTTTAATTCAATTTCAAAATCAAAACAAATCAATATTTTGATTCGAATTTTAAATTCAACCATCTGTTTTACAGATGGTTGAATTTAAAATTCAACAGAACTACTCCGTTCGTACCTACTCTGTTCGGTCATTGAGCTATTGATTTGCGGTGCAAGTTCTAGTGAACCCCGGGTCGATCATTGGTTCGATAGCCTTTTGAGATTTTATGCATTATCCTTGCTTTCGGTTTTTTGACTTTTGATTGTCAATAATTTCTGTCAACCGGCGGTCGATTAATAATGTTTTTAGTATCGTCGATTCTTCTTTAAGCCCTCTAATTTTGCAAACGGATCACTTACTCTATGTTGTATTCTTCAAGTTTTGATTGTTTTATGGAATAATTATTTGTTGGTAATATCATTATTCGTCAGCCTTTGCCATTTTTCTCGGTTTGTATTGTTGTGCGCAATTTTGGGTAAGTAAAAATTCTATCGAATAAATTTTGATGTTTGTCGTTATTCTGAATCATCTCTGAGTCTGAATTCCTCCCTTTAGGTTAGCTTATTAATCGAATGTGTAGCACATTTCTTTTCACATCTGGACGTTGGAGAAATAAGGTCTCTTGGAAGATTGTCTTCGCCCTTGTGGGATTTTGACCTTATATTCTCAATTGAAGTTATAACACATTTAGTTGCCTTTTTGCCTTACATTTTCGTAGTGTTATAATTTTCGCCGATTAATTCGGATTTTTACAACTCCATGTGATAAGTTGCTTACACGTTTTTTTTTATAGTAGATTCTGACTTTTTCAATTTAATTTAGTTAAAAGCTGCCCTAAAGAGTAGAGTATTCTCACTCACTCTAGGATATCCAATCCTCGATCCAGATTTCTAGAGATTTTCGAGGCAAACAAACCCTATTTCCAACAGGTAAAAAAATATAACCTTATTAACTTAATTTTTTGCAAACTCGAGGCACATTCTTCTTAATTACTATCAAAGCTTTATTATGATTTCATCTAATTTAATTAATTAATACATTATTGTTCAATTTTTCTATTAAAATAATTTTCAAGAGCTATAGTCTTTTATCAAGTAAATTTGCTATTGGAAGCTAATTGAGTTACATTATAGTTTTATTTTCTGATTCAATCTATTCATGAAGTGCTTCGCTATTGGTTCAACAAATACAGTGTGTATAACAATTTTTCTCCTAGGGTTTTTTTTTACGAGAGGTTTTTCTTTACCACCGAGTTTTTAATCCCGGTTACCACAATAGACGTTCAATCGTAACCGAAATTGAACTAAAAGGCTATCAGACACCAGCCTAAGTAATTGGACGGTTACTCAGGTCTTCAATCAACTTAAGGGGCCACAACACGTGGGGGATTGTAAGCGTTTCGTAAAAACCAAACTACAAAAAAAACTACTCCAGATATCGAGATGAACTAATTAAATTTATATAAATGAAGGATTATACAACCAGCCTACAAAAGCGTTTTTTTGATATAATAAATATTTATTGTAGAAAAATATTGCTGAAAATCGCCTTTTTTGCTCTTTTTTGAACGCAAATATGAGCGATGGATTTTTTTTTTTTTTTTTTGAAAATCGCTCTGTAGGCTGGTAGGTTGAACCCTTGTAAGTTTTTGTTCCAAAAATGAAGTCTGTTATTGCTTTATTGACGCCATAGTTTGGTTTTTCGTGAGCACTGATTTGCTGCATTTTTTACTAAAATTATTTAATGCAGCGTTAAAACGATTTATTGTAATGTAGTTTTGTGTTTCATTAAGCTTTTTAATGCATGTCGCAATTGTCTAGCTTTTCTTGAACTTTCGTCTCGCGTTCTGTGACTAAATAGCTTTTGGCCTGTAGTGGAGCCTTAACCACAACCAGTAGCCAGGACTAATCTGGTTAATTGTAAGAACTACCATCACCTGAAACATTTTGGTATCGTACTGGTTTTAGTTAACCTATATATTATTATTGTTTGTTTACATTCTGTCCCTATTTGTGCACCACAGTGATCACTTTCGGTATTTCAGGGAGTAATTCATTGCTTGCCCCAGTGTGGCAAATGAATTATTAAATAGGTAACTTAGCTAGACATAACCTATTGAATTTATGTCAACCTACTGGTAGTTCTGGTTACATAAGTGTAAGATAACCGCTCCAACAACTTATTATTCTTTTTTTTTTTATTATTTCTCTTCAATTAATATTTACAACTTTTCTATTTATACCTTTTTTTTTATTATTCATTTGGTTATTGAGTTTCAATAACATTTTTGCATTTAAATTTAATTGTTCATGACTATAGCAATTATTTCAAAAGTATAGCATTTCTGTATTTGTTAGTTGACGCTTCATTACAAGGTCATTTTATTAATTGAATTGATGAAGATTCATTTTATTGAATGGCAAATTAGTAAATAGTTTTCACACTTTGGTAATATTGCTAATTTACTTGATTATTCTTTTTTTTCCTAATTCAAATTATTGTTCATTGTGGACTGCGGCCATTTGGTAAATAAACAACTGTAGCACTTGATTTGAATTGACTTTTATTTGGTTTTATGCACACAGCCTAGTTTTTGCTAATATTTAACTTTATCTAAATTATTATTTGAATTGTAAGGACCTGAAGCCAGATAAAGTCCATTCCAAAATAATTCGTTGACTCTTCAAGTATCAATAAAATGTTGATGATACCCTCAACCACAAACTTCGACTACCTGTGAGCAGGTCCGGGTTGATTTTATTTATTATACCTGCCTAGGTGAGATGTACATGTAAATGTGGGTGAATGTTTTAGTTAAATTATTTAGTCTTTGTGCAGAACTAGAGCTGTTATATTGACAAAAAAAATGTGGCGTCCATGGGCAAATGATGGTAGTATTGCAACCGGAAGTGGTATTTCAAAAAAAAAAACATTTATCGCTAGATGCCAATGAAATTGTGAGGAACGTTTATTTAACCCTTCTGCAGAGAGGCTATAATCATAATCAAAGTGTGAGTGAATCATCCGTTTTAACCAAAACTCCATTATCTACGGTTAAAGATATCGTAGCCAAACGCATCCAGCCAAGGAAGCAACGGTGTGACAGCGGCAAGTCAAGAAAGGTTGAAGAAGCGGATAAAGAGTTGACTCGTAGGAAAATTTATGATTTGTACAGTAAACAAATAATACCTACAATAGATTCTCTAAAAAAGGTACTTATAGAAGACGAAACTGATATATTATGTAGCAGAACAAGCCTTTGGAGAATTGTGAAAGCAATGGGTTTCAAATATCAAACCATTAATAAGAGGCAAGTGCTAATGGAATCCCAGCGATTACAAGCATGGCGTCGAGAATATTTAAGTTCCATAAAACAATATAGGGCAGAAAATCGTCCGATAATATATCTTGACGAAACATGGTTTGATACCCATGACACTCCCAAAAGAGGATGGAGCGACTCAACCTCCAAATGTCAAACCAAAGCACCCTCAAATAAAGGCCAGAGGATTACAATTTTGCATGCCGGATCAGAAAATGGTTTTGTTCCAAACTCTTTGCTGCTATCCGCAAAAAAAATAGCCAATTCATCATTAGATTATCATCAAGATACCGATGCAAAATTATTTGAAGAATGGTTTCAGAATCGCCTTCTTCCGAACATACCAGAAAACAGTATAATTGTGATGGACAACGCTAGTTACCACAGCCGTCAAAAAAATAAAGTGCAAGTAATACAAAAGTAGAACTTCAAAAATATGTGATGGAAAATGATATGTATTTCGAAGAAAATTATACAAAGAAAGATCTTTTAAACGTTTTGAAATCATATAATGTTAAAAAAGAATATATTTGTGACGATCTTGCTAGCGCTTGTGGTCATACAGTTTTGCGTCTTCCTCCATATTATTGTATTTTCAATCCAATAGAACATATCTGGCATGAATTGAAGGCAATGGTTAGGAGAGGAAACACCTCTCCTACACTTAGTACTGCTGTAATAGATTTAATTAGAAAATGTGTAGATAATATTCCAGTTCAAAGCTGGAAAAATTCTGTCAATCACGTTATAAAAGTTGAAGAAACCTATAATTCAATAGGTATTAATGTTAAGCCATTAATAATTAGTTTAGGCATAGATGAAGATGACAGTGACAGTGAAACGGAACTAAATATAGATTAGGTTTGGTTGAATTGTGTATTGTATTATATTGTATTAGATATTAAGTTTTGGTAATTATTAAGATAGTATAAGATTATAACATAAATAAATAATATTATGAAACGCCTTTTTCGTTTTCATTATAATGGGCACAAAATCCGTACCTGTAAACCTTTGAGTGGGTATTAAGGAACCCGGTACCTACATAAAAGAACCTGGTACCTACACAATAGAGGCTAATAGCTATCTAATTTATGGTAGGGTTTTATAGCCGTGAAGTCAACGAAATATTTTGGAATGGACTTTACCATCCTGGAGAGTTCGACTTATCTGTTCAGAGTCGGTGGCGCCCAAAACTAAAAAACCCACCCCTACTCTCCGAATTATTTAGTTCTGAGCTAGGGCATAATTTGCACGCACTTTGACCTTCAGTCCTACAATCTCCATTCATTTATTTTTATTTATTTTTTTATTTGTATTTATTTTTTATTTTATTTTATTTATTTTCGACTTTTATTTTTTTAAAATTTTTTTTTTCTTCTTATTTTTTTTTTAATAAACTTTTTAATCAGCGAAAAAGCGTGGCAAAAGTCCTGACACTGAGCGTTCGTTTAGCGTTTATTCGAATGTCTAACATAATGTTTTTTTAAATATACTTCTAATTTAAATTTGGCATTGCAAATGTTACATTCGAAATGATAAATATCCGAATGTGTTTTTATGTGACTATTCAAACGGTCTTTTCGTTTAAATTTTGCTGTGCAAGTGTCACATTCAAAAGGAAAAATATCCGAGTGTATCATTGAATGTTTCTTTAAAACTCCCTTGGTTTTTAATTTGGCATCGCATATGTTGAATTTATAATTCTTCTCATCCGAGTGTGGTGATATGTGTCTCTTCAAACTGCTTTTATGCTTAAATTTTACTTTGCAAGTTTTACATCCGAAACGATAAATATCCAAGTGTATTATTTGGTGAATTGCATTTTCGTTTAAATTTTGCTTTGCACGTTCACATTCAAAAGGCCCATTATTATCCGAATGTGTAATTAAATGATATTTTAAATTTGATATAGTTTTAAATAAAGCATTGCAAGTGTAACAATGAAATTTTCTAATAACATCAGATTCTGCTGAATTGGCCTCACTTAAAAATTTCTTTTCCCTTATAAATGTTCCTTGATTTGGATTCATTAGTTCAATATTCGACACTTCTATTTTATTTTTAATATCGTCCTCTAGATATTCAATTATCATATATCTAACAAAAATTCTTGTTAGATTTATAGTTAATAAGTACATTTTTATATTACATTAGATAGGTGGGATAGAAATTTCAAAAATTATTACATAGGTATTATGCTGTTTATTAGAGAATTTATTAGTATAGGTACACAATATTTTTTCATAATTGCACACACTAATGTTTTCACAAGTCGCTCTTTCGAGATATACATATATTTTGCATTCACCGAAGTTACATTAAAACCCTCGTTTATCCACATGTTTAAATGCTATGTGTCTCTTCAATTTATATTTGTGTCTAAATTTTGCTTTGCAAGTGTGACATTCGAAAAAATAAATATCCGAATGTGTTGTTATGTGACTCTTCAAAGGATGTTTTCTTTTAAATTTTGCTTTGCAAGTGTCACATTCGAAAGGATAAGTATTCGAGTGTATTATTTTGTGACGCTCCAAATAACTTTTCAATTTAAATTTTGCTTTGCAAAAGTCACATTTAAAAGGATAGATATCCGAATGTGTCACCATATGACACTTCAAATTATATTTTTTTCTAAATTTACCTTGGCAAGTGTCACATTCAAATGGATAAATATCCGAATGTGTTGATATGTGAAATTTAAAATCACCTTTTCGTTTAAATTTGGCTTTGCAAATGTTACATTCGAAAGGATAATTATTGGAATCTATATATGTTATGTGACTTCAAATTGTTCGTTGTTTTAATTTTTTTTTTTTGCAAATGTCACATTCAAAAGGAAATATTTTCGAATGCGTCATTAATTGTTTTTCTAAAACTCCTTTGGTTTTAAATTTACTTTCGCATGTGTTGCATCTAAAATTTTCCTTTTCCAAGTGAGTTAATGAGTGAGTAGTCAAATCGTCTTTTCGTTTAAATTTCGCTTTGCAAGTGTCACATTCAAATGTTCCATTATTATCGGAATGTGTCATTAAATGATTTTTTAAATTGGTTTTAGTTTTAAACAAAGCATTGCAATTGTAACATTGGACTTTTCTAATAACATCTGATCCTGATGAATTGGTGTCACTTAAATATTTCTCTTTCTTTATAAATATCCTGTGATTTGGATCTATAAGTTCAATAGCCGACACTTCTATTTCATTTTTATTATCATCCTGTTGGAATTCGATTATCGTGTATCTAAAAAAAAAAATTCTTGTTAGATTTACAGTCAATAATTACATTTTGAGATTACTCTAGATAGGTGGGATAAAAATTCTTTTAGTTAATACATACAGATATTATGCTTTTTATTAGTAGACACGATATTTTTATAATTCATACAAATGTGTTGCTTTACTTCAATAATTTTTTTTCTGAAATTCAAATATGGTTATTTAATATTTTTCAAGAAATCCTCTAACACACTTGGCTATTGTTGTGAACTTACAAGCCTTTTTGGTACGTGCTTTTTTGAACATCATTAAAAAGCACATACAATACAAATTATTTATTTCCATAGACTTGCACAACTATAGAATAATGTCAAAAGTTTGTCTAAAATAGATTTAGGTATTATACAAATTTCAATAAAAATATTTAAAAACAAAATTACAAGTGTGAAAATTTGTTTTTTATAAGATTATCCCAAGTTTAGTGCTTGTAGGCAAACTACACCCTTTTCACTTTTAGTTCAAAATAGATAAAGTTGATTTCAAAATACATCAAATGTATTTCAAAATACATTAAATGTATTTCAAATTAGTGGAATGTATTCCAAAAATGGTCAGTTTTATTTCAAAGATTATCAATTCGGTTAAAAAATATGTGTTTATATCGTACAGTTAAAAAAATCGAATTATAACCAGACACCTTCTGTACCTCCTTTAGAGTTTTTAATGATATAAGAAAATGATAATTTTGAAATATATCTGATTTTTTTGGAAGTATAAATGTTACAGTTTGAAATCCATTTGACTAATTTGAAATACAAATGACATATTTGGAATACATATTACACTTTTTGAAATACAAATGAAACTTTGTGAAATAAAAGTGACAAATTGGAAATTAAAACATCGTTTTTTGAAATGAAAGTGATTATTTCTAAATACATTTGACGGATTTTTAAATACTGTTGGAAATGGTGTAGTTTCTGATTTGGTTATGGTTGATATGACTGGTTGATGTGAACTTAAAATAATTATTAAAAACTAATAAAAATGTAAAAGTATCTTTGGAAAAAGATTAGCAAAATAATAAAGTGAAGTGCTGTGTTACCAGTAATAAAAATATAAAGATGGAGCTAACCTAACATCAAAATGGTTGACTGTAAGCAAAGAATATTATAGTTAACACTTATAGAAAACCTATTCCATGTATATTTTTTGACCCCCCAAATGGAGCCAGACTTTTCGAGCCGGGCTCCATCGGAGTGGTAGGCTCGCCGTAATCAACGTGGCTCCAGTTGATGGCTAGTCGGCGGTGCCATATGTCCATATAAATATGTATAATAAATTTAAAACGGTGACCGCGCTGATGTGAAAAAACACGATATGCGGGAAAAAATTGGAAGGTTTTGTCTTGAAAATATCGCTGAAAAATTGCTAGACGATAATCGCAGTTCGAACTCGAGTTTCTTATCAAAATTTTTCAATTTTTTTTCTGGAAAACTGGCTAAGTAAAAATTGTGCAATTTTTTCAGGTGAAAGACGAAAGTAAGGAGCTTATTATAAGAAAATTTCAAATTTTTCCAATGGTAAATCATTCCAGGAAAAATTCTGGAAAATTGACTTTTGCAAAATTCATTTTCTTACATTTTATTTTTTTCCTAGAAAACTGACAAGAGGAAAATTGTGAATTTTTTTCAGAAAAAAGAGGAAAGTGAGGATCGAGGTGAGGATCTCATTATAGCAAAATTTCAAAATTTTCCAGTGAAAAAACACTCCAGGAAAAATTTAGGAATACTGATTTTTTCAAGCGAAATTCATTCTTTTATATTTCAATTATTTTCTGGAAAATAGACAAGAGTGAAAATTGTGATATTTTTGCAGGAGAAAGACGAAAATGAGGAGCTTATTATAGGAAAATGTCAAAACTTTCCAGTGGAAAATCATTTCAGGAAAAATTCTGGAAAATTGACTTTTTTAAGTAAAATTCATTTTCTTTCTTTTTAGTTTTTTTCTAGAAAACTGGCAAAAGGAAAATTGTGAAAATTTTCCAGAAAAAAGAGGAAAGCGAGGAGTTCATTAAAGTAAATTTTTAAAATTTTCTAATGAAAAGTCACTCGAGGAAAAATTCTGGAAAATTGACTTATTTACGCAAAGTTAAGGAAAATTTACCCTCTTACATTATAATTTTTTTCTGGAAAACTGGCACAGTGAAAATTTTGAAAATTTTCCAGGAAGAAGAGAAAAGTGAGGAGCTTATTACAGGGAAATTTCGAAATTTTCCAGTAAAAATCATTCCAGGAAAAATTCAAAGAAAATTGACTTATTAACGCAAAATTGAGGAAAATTCACCCTCTTACATTTTAATTTTTTTCTGGGAAACTGGCAACGGGAAAATTTTGAAATTTTTACAGGAAAAAGAGGAAAGTGAGGAGCTCATTAGAAAAAAATTTCAAAATTTTCTAGTGAAAAATCACTCCAGGAGAAATGTGTTTATACATGTATATTTTCGGATAACTGAATAAACTCTATTTTAAGTTAAAATAGTATATTTCCTAACTAGTGCGGAAAGTAACACTTTTCCGCACGCGGTTGCTGTTTATCGAGCGACGCGCAGCGAAGTTCGGCAAGCAATCAAGTGCGGAAAAGATACTTTCCGCACAAGTTAGGAACACTATTTTTTCTATGAGATGAAAGGTAATATTTTCGTCTACATATTTATCAATTTAAGATTTTTTTTTTTTTTTCACTTTTTTGTACCTGTACCTGGTAGTATATCTGTTTATTTGTAAGTACAGGGTGGCCCAAATTCGGGGTCCGTTACACTAGCCCCCCCCCCGGTTTCCCAATAAGCTCAATATTTTAGCACCCTATTGCACCCACCTAGCACCACTTAGCACCCAACTTACAGAGCTAGCACCACACCCTCCAGCGAGTTATAGAACATTTTCACCGGGGGGGGGGGATGGGGGGGCTAATGTAACGCGAGCTCCCCCCGGTTATCCAACAGGTCCAATTTTTTAGCACCCAGCTAGCACCCAGCTAGCACCACCTAGCACCCAACTTACAGGGCTAGCACCACACCCTCCAGCGAGTTATAGAACATTTTCACTGGGGGGGCTAATGTAACGCGAGCCCCCCCTGGTTTTCCAACAGGTCCAATTTTTTAGCGCTCTATTGCACCCACCTAGCACCCAACTTACAGAACTAGCACCACACTCCCCTGCCTGCGAGTTATACAAAATTTTCACTGGGGTGGGGGGTTAATTCAACGTGAGCTCTTGTCGTTTTTCCAATAAGTTCAATTTTTTAGCACCCTATGGCACCCAACTAGCACTACCTAGCACCCAACTTACAGAGCTAGCATTACACCCCCTAGCGAGTTATAGAATATTTTCACCGGTGCGGGGAGGGGCTAATGTAACGCGAGCCGTCCCCCCCACCGATTTTCCAACAGGTCCAATTTTTTAGCACCCTATTGCACCCACCTAGCACCCAACTTATAGATCTAGCACCACATCCCTCAGCGAGTTATAGGACATTTTCACCGGGGAGGGCTAATGTGACACGATTTAATTCAATTTTTAAAGAGTATTGTATGTAAAGGTACGTCCAGACTAGAGCTTTCGGCCCGCATGAGCAAGCACTGAGCATGCCGAGGCAAAATGAGGATTCAAGTGTGGACTGATGTGGACGAGCGTTCGAACCACATGAAGCAGTTGTTGCTGTGTATTTATTTTGCCTCAACTTGCTCATTCAGCGATGCTCATTCGGCCTGAATACTCTAGTCTGGACGCATCTTTAGAAAAATGAAGTATTTGACAAAAGCTGGGTTCGGCTATTCAGCGCGGAGTTGGAGTGGAGTGAACAGAGCTAATGGAGCCACCCCTAATAGGGTAAAAAGCAATACCCGAACCTTAACCTGCACGACTGGGGTGCGAATGGAGTCACTCAAAGTGCACGGAGTGAGCAAGCCGAACTCACCTATAGTAGACATTTTTATTTATTTACCATTGGCGCGCAGTGCTGGGGGGTAAAAAGGGGTTGTTTTAAACTTTTAACATTCTTTCTCGCATTTTTAATTAGAAATTGGAAATGTTGGAAACAACAGATTTTTTTAAAATATTGGTTACCAAAACCTAAAAAACTTATTAGAAAAAGTGAATTAAACAAATGTACTATTTTTTTTGTTGCTAAAATCAGTTTTTGAAATTTTGAAAATATAAATCAGGGTTGTTCCATGAAAATTTTCAAGTGTGCATCCAACCAATGAAAAATTGTGTATATTCGTTTGAAATTGTGCACATGCTTAAATGTGACGTGAATGACGTAATTAATAGCCCCATCTCTTGGGTCTTAAGAAAAGCAGGGGTACAACTTCCTACAAGTTGTCGAAAAATTGATACTTACGAGACTTTTATAGATGGCGACGAAATAAAATAGAAATTACAGTGATTCGCGATAAACCTTTTCACCAAGTGATGACAATGGAAGTAAGCCGCCATTATGTGGCTCATAAGGATATATAAAAATCGAAAATAGAAGTAAGCCACGTCCCCGACGCCATTTTGCCAAATCGCGGCCATATTGTGTAGCACCATTGTCGACGTCATCAACTACGTCGTCAGCTGTTTGCGCCAGCGGTCATAGTTTAGAATATACATTTATGATGAAAAATGTACCTAGTTGTTACTTGTTAGGTAGGTTTAGGTTGTAGTGCCTGAGTACACTCAGTACCCTCAACCAAGGCGCAAGGCGAGGTTGCCCAATGCCAAAGGTTTGCTGAAGGAAAATAATTTTGTTTTCGCTGGATTGTGAAAATTGTGCATGTTTTATGAAGATTGTGCATATGGTGCATATTGAGATCAGATTGTGCATAATATGCACAATTGTGCACATTGGAACATCCCTGATATAAATTAAGGGGTTTTTGGGGGTGCTAATTCTTAATCTGATACAAAAAGTTATCTAAAATAAGCCCTAATATCTTTTTCCCAAAAAAACAACCCCTTTTTACGCCCCAACACCGCACGCCAATGATAGATCAAAATGTTTACTATGTCACATACTTCATTTTTCCATCATCCATCACCTCCAAAATTTGAATGGCATGTAATATTGACAGATGAGTTGAAGAGGGCGCTTCTGTACTTGGAGCTATTTAAATTTTGGCGCGTAAATAATTGATTGTAATTTTAACCCCAAAAGTTAAATCTGATGTGTGGTTTCAAGACAAGCTGACGCTGACACTTTTAAAAATATTCTCTATAGGGCCACTGAATGCTTTGGAAGATATTTTAACTTATTCATTATTCATTGTTCATATTGTAGTCATCTTTCTTTCCACTCAATTCAAACGGATTAACACTATTGACATTTACCGCCAAAATTTGAAGCACTCCAAGTTCACTCGCGCCCTCTACAAAATTTTGGAGAACTTAACTGGATATTTGCTGCTAATTCAATCGCAATATTTATACAGGGTGTCTCACAACGTTTGACCTAGGTGATGATTCCGGAACGTGCCACCTAATATAATTGAAAATTTTGAGGATCTAGGTAACTTTTTTTGCCGCTTCTTCATGTCTCATCTAATTTCATCACTGAACAGTATCGATCAAGTGACGGCAAATTTAGAATCTTTAATAGTACTTACGGTATATTATGACATATTGTGACGAGTCTGTAAATTTGCCTGCCGAACGCAATGAGGCTGGCAATAACGGACGAGAAAAATTTTCTACAACTCGCAAAGGGGTGTGGAGCTAGCCCTGTAAGTCGGGTGCTAGGTAGTGCTTAGGTGTATGGTGGACAGTGCCAATAGTTTAAACAGAAATATGAAAATAGAGGGGGGCTAGGGCTCGCGTTACATTAAGTCTTGCTAAAAAATTGAACCCATTGGAAAAACGACAAGAGCTCACGTTGAATTAACCCCCCACCCCGGTGAAATTTTTTTATAACTCGCAAGGGAGTGTGGTGTTAGCTCTGTAAGTTGGGTGCTAGGTAGTGCTAGGTGGGTGCAGTAGAGCGCTAAAAAATTTGTCCTGTTGGAAAACCAGGGGGCGGGGGGGGGGGGTCGCGTTACATTAGCCCCCCCGGTGAAAATATTCTATAACTCGCTAGGGGGTGTGGTGCTAGCTTTGTAAGTTGGGTGCTAAAAAATTGGACCTATTGGAAACCGGGAGGGGCTCGCGTTACTATTAGCCCCCCCGGTGAAAATGTTCTATAACTCGCTGGAGGGTGTGGTCTAGCCCTGCAAGTTGGGTGCTAGGTGGTGCTAGGTGGGTGCAATAGGGTGCTAAAAAATTGGACCTGTCGGACAACCGTGGAGGGCTCGCGTTACATTAGCCCCCCACCCCGGTGAAAATATTCTATAACTCGCTAGGGGGTGTGGTGCTAGCTCTGTAAGTTGGGTGCTAGGTAGTGCTAGGTGGGTGCCATAGGGTGCTAAAAAATTGAGCCCATTGGAAAAACGACAAGAGCTCACGTTGAATTAACATCCCACCCCTATGAATTTTTTTTATAACTCGCAGGGGAGTGTGGTACTAGCTTTGTAAGTTGGGTGCTAGGTAGTGCTAGGTGGGTGCAATAGAGCGCTAAAAAATTGGACCTGTTGGAAAACCGGGGGGAAGGGGGTCGCGTTACATTAGCCCCCCCCGGTGAAAATATTCTATAACTCGCTAGGGGGTGTGGTGCTAGCTCTGTAAGTTGGATGCTAGGTGATGCTAGCAGCTGGGTGCAATATGGTGCTAAAAATTGGACCTATTGAAAACCGGTGGGGGGGCTCGCGTTACATTACCCCCCCCCCCCTGTGAAAATGTTCTATAACTCGCTGGAGGGTGTGGTGCTAGCCCTGTAAGTTGGGTGCTAGGTGGGTGCAATAGGGTGCTAAAAAATTGGACCTGTTGGATAACCGGGGGGGCTCGCGTTACTTTAGCCCCCCCCCCGGTGAAAATGTTCTATAACTCGCTGGAGGGTGTGGTGCTAGCTCTGTAAGTTGGGTGCTAGGTGGTGCTAGGTGGGTGCATTAGGGTGCTAAAATATTGAGCTTATTGGGAAACCGGGGTGGGCTAGTGTAACGGACCCCCAAATTCGAGCCTCATCATTGGGATCTTGGGAACCCTAAGAGATACAGGGTCGGTTAAATTATGGCAAAGTTGCGCATTTTGATGCTCAACAAAATGCCGCTTTGATATTCAGGATATTCCGAATACTTCCGGAGATATTCAGAAAAATTTCGAAATTTTGCAAAATTGTTTTTATTTCTCCCTGACTTTATTTGAAATGATATTTCGAAAAAAATATTATCACTTTTTCTCCCCTACAAGATGCTACCATCAAATTTAAAATCTGACGTTTCGTCTTTTGGCCACCATCAATCAACTTATTTTTTTTTTAATACAACCCTGGATTTTTTATTTCAGATTTTGAGAGCTTCTGATGTTCCAAAACCTATGACGTATCGCATTTATTCGAAAATAGTTATTTATGCAACAAGTGTGGAAAGTGAAACTTTTTTCACGAATGTGAATTTTGACGCACGAGCCGAAGGTGAGTGCGACAATCACATGAGTGAAAAAAGGTGCTTTACGCAAGTATTGCATACAATTTTTTTTCTACTACCAATCGCACTAGTGCGTAAAGAATTTTCATTTTACGAACTAGTGCGTGAAGTGATTTACCAGAAAAATGCCAAATTGACAGTGTCGACATCTGTCATTGACATTACTTTACGCACTAGTGTGTGAAGTGAATTACTTTACGCACTACAGCGTGAAGTGACATTTTACGTCTTCAGAATAGCGCGTAAAGTGAGTACTTCACGCACGGTGGTAGAAAATAGTTATTTATGATGTAAGTGCTAAAAGTGACATTTTATTTTGTGAAAAGGGAAGTTTGGAACACGACGCTGAAGGCGGAGTGTTCCATCCCTTTGAACAAAATAAAATTACTTTTAGCACGAATATCATACACTATTTTTTCTACAAACGCACTAAAAGTGATCACTTTTAGCACCAGTGTCATAAAATGGCAATTTAGACACTGACATCATGCGTTAAAAATGACACTTTTAGTGACGTTTGTAGACAATTTTATTTTTTTTTCACTTCTTAGTAATTTCCTACCAAAATTCTTTTCTCTGTCTCTCTCCAACACATTTAGTTTTTATGGAAAGTGCCAATAATATAAATGTTTCGAATAAATGCGATACGTCATAGGTTTTGGGATATCAGAAGCTCTTGAAATCTGAAATAAAAAATGAGGATCCGTATTTAGAAAAATAAAGCTGATGATGGTGGCCCAAAGAAGAAACGTCATATTTTAAATTTGATGATAGCATCTTGTAGGGGAGAAAAAGTGGCTAAGATGAAGTAATTTTTTTTTTTTGAAATATCACTTCAAATAAAGTCAGGAAAAAATAAAAACGATTTTGCAAAATTTCGGTTTTTTCTGGATATCTCCGGAAGTATTCGGAATATCCTAAATATCAAAGCAGCATTTTGTTGAGCATCAAAATGCGCAACTTTGCCATATCTAAACCAACCCTGTATCTCTTAGGGTTTCCGAGATCCCAATGATGAGGCTCGAATTTGGGCCACCTTGTACCTGTATACCTAAATATTTCAGGTATTCTACTTTTCCGCACTTCGTGCGGAAAAAAACGGAAAAGCACTAGTGCGGAAAATTGATACTTAAATGACCTGAAATGCGTGCGGAAAAGTACAAGTTTCATAAGACGTCATTTTATCGCACGAGCTCGTGCGATAAAATGTCTTATGAAACGAATATTTTATACTATTTTTTCTATTTTGGTATTGTTTAATTAAAAAAAAAACAAATTTTTCTTGGAAATTTTATTCTCATATTTCCTGATTTTATATGTTTAGGTTGGTAACACTGCATGCCAAATATAGAAATCTTCTATTATAAAATCGCGAATGACAGTTCGATCGCCATCAGTCAGCCAGTCTAACCAACCTCCGATTAGTAAAAAACGAGTGTCACAAAGAGCTTCTTTTCGAAACTACTTTTAGTGTCGAAAAGATTTCGATATGACACCAAAATAGAAAAAATGTATTACAAAACAATATCTCCGAAGGTGCTCTTTGAAATAATTTATGACTTAATCTTTTCTTTAAATTGTTATGACGTCATCGATAACGTAAGTAAAAACCCTCGTGCCGTGAAACGAACTATACATGTTTGGTTGAAATTTCAGACATAAAAAAACCTATTTTTCAAAAAGGCAAATGATGACGTAAGTACAAACCCTCGTAAAACTAATTTTTTTTTGCGCGTCTCATTTCGTCAGCACCCCTCGAATTTGGAGCCTAGTTGCGCTTATGCACATCCTGAAAATGCCAGACAAAAAAAAATCATGTGCAATTCACACCCGGTAGAAGTGAATCCTTCATCGAACTGCATGCATTACACACATACTAACATACACAGTGGCGTCCCCACCCCCTCCAAAAGACTTGAGAAAGAACGCAAATAAATATAGTTTAAAAAAACTAAAATACACGCTGGGGTGCGTTGTTCCACATTTCTCATACATTGCGCACCCCACGCTTCCGTGTGTTTTTTTCTGTTTCTATTAAAATTTATTTTTCACTTTTCAGTTCAATTTACTATAGGAGCGTGTTTTTTAGTTTTTTTAAAATATATTTATTTTCCACTTTTTAGTTCGATGTATTATAAAAGCGTGTCAGCCCCAGAGATTTCCAGACTTTTCCAGACATTATCCAGACTTATTTAGAGCTTTCCAGACTTGTTCAGAATGATCCGGATTCTGGAAAATGATCCCCAGGTCTTTTAGGACCTTTTTCCAGAATTTTTCCGCCACTTTCAAGAAATTTTTAGGCCTTTTCCAGACGTTTCCAGAGTTTTCCAGATATTATCCAGACTTATTCAGAGCTTTCCAGAATTTTCCAGACTTCATCCAGAATAATCCAGACTTTATTCAGACTTGTTCAGGCTGATCCGAATTCTGGAAAATGATCCCCAGGACTTTTGGGACCTTTTTCAGAATTTTTCCAACCCTTTCCAGAAATTTCCAAGTCTTTTCCAGACGTTTCCAGACTTTTCCAGATAATATCCAGACTTATCCAGAGTTTTCCAGAGTTTTACAGACTTTATCCAGACCTTATCCGGACTAGTACAGACTGATCCGGATTCTGGAAAATGATCTCCAGGTCTTTTGGAACCTTTGGCAGAATTTTTCGACCCTTTCCAGAAATTTCCAGGCTCTGTCCAGAGATTTCCAGACATTATCCAGACTTATCCAGAGCTTTCCAGAGTTTTCCAGACTTCATCCAGATTAATCCAGACTTTATCCAGACTTGTTCAGGCTGATCCGAATTCTGAAAAATGATCCCTAGGTCTTTTGGGACCTTTTTCAGAATTTTTCCAACCCTTTCCAGAAATTTTCAAGTCTTTTCCAGACGTTTCCAGGGATTTCCTGACTTTTCCAGACAATAACCAGACTTATCCAGAGTTTTACAGACTTTATCTAGATTTATCCAGACCTCATCCAAACTTGTACAGACTGATCCGGATTCTGGAAAATGATCCCCAGGTCTTTTGGGACCTTTGGCAGAATTTTTCCGACCCCTTCCAGAAATTTCCAGGCTCTTTCCAGACGTTTCCAGAGATTTCCAGACTTCTCCAGACTTCATCCAGATTTATCCAGACTTGTTCCAGCTCACTTGGCTTGTTCCAGGTTCTTGTTGTGTGTTGTGTATTAATATAAGCGTGTTAAAAAAGTGTTGCTTTTTCGTTTCGTTTCATCGTGTCGCTTTTTCGTTTCATATATAGGGTTGCTTTTTCGTTTCATCGAGTCTCAAATCACTCCCAACGATTCTAAAGAAGTTTGCACTTCAAAAATGACTCCACTCAACATTCCCTATCTCACGCAGCGTATAATTTTGTTTTAGTTTATACAGGGTCTCCCAAAAAGATACCGACAAACTTTAAGGGGAAGTAGGGGACATCAAAACAAGCATTTTTGTTTATATAAACTTATGTCCACAAATGAGCCATTTGGGCTGTAGAGCAAAAAAACTGTTTGATACTTTTATTTTTCGCAATAATTAAATCACTGTTACATACTTATTAAATTTGCTTTATTATCAAATAAATTATGGTTTGCAATAATAGTTCAAAATGTTGACCATTTACTTCAATGCAAAAATTACACCGTCGGGTCATTGACTGAAAAGTTTAGTCTACGAAACACCTGTTTGTAATGAGGAAGATCTGATAGCAAGGATACTGGCGAGTTGTACCCGTGTAGAAGCTATTCCCGGAATATTCCAAAGAGTTCGCGAGTTGAACAATTATTCTAAACCATCATTTATTTGCTATTAAAGCAAAATTAATATGTAACAGTGATTTAATTATTGCGAAGAATAAAACTAGATACCATACAGTTTTTTTGCTCTACAGCCCAAATGGCTCATTTGCGGACATATGTTTATATAAACAAAAATGTTTGTTTTGATGTCCCCTACTAGCCCTTAAAGTTTGTCGGTATCTTTTTGGGACACCCTGTATATTTTCTATTTATAAAGCAAATTAGACGTAGCAACTAGGTATTCAGTAGCAACAGCAACTGTATTATTTTATGAATGTCTATTATATGATTAATTGTAACTTTTGTTGCAGTGAAAACTTCTTTAGAATCGTTGGGAGTGATTTGAGACTCGATGAAACGAAAAAGCGACCCGATGAAACGAAACGAAAAAGCAACACTTTTACACGCTTATATTAACACACAACACACAACAAGAACCTGGAACAAGCCAAGTGAGCTGGAACAAGTCTGGAAAATGTCTGGATAAATCTAGATGAAATCTGGAAAAGTCTGGAAATTTCTGGAAATGCATGGAAATAGCCTGGAAATTTCTGGAAAGGGTCGACAAAATTCTGCCAAAGGTCCCAAAAGACCTGGGGATCATTTTCCAGCATCCGGATCAGTCTGTACAAGTCTGGATAAGGTCTGGATAAATCTGGATAAAGTCTGTAAAACTCAGTAAAACTCTGGATAAGTGTGGTTATTGTCTGGAAAAGTCTGGAAATCTCTGGAAACGTCTGGAAAAGACTTGGAAATTTCTGGAAAGGGTTGAAAAAATTCTGAAAAAGGTCCCAAAAGACCTGGGGATCATTTTTCAGAATCCGGATCAGTCTGAACAAGTCTGGATAAAGTCAGGATTAATTTGGATGAAGTCTGGAAAACTCTGGAAAGCTCTGGATAAGTCTGGATAATGTCTGGAAATCTCTGGACAGAGCCTGGAAATTTCTGGAAAGGGTCGAAAAATTCTGCCAAAGGTCCCAAAAGACCTAGGGATCATTTTCCAGAATCCGGATCAGTCTGTACAAGTCTGGATAAGGTCTGAATAAATCTGGATAAAGTCTGTAAAACTCTGGAAAACTCTGGATAAGTCTGGATATTATCTGGAAAAGTCTGGAAGCGTCTGAAAAATACTTGGAAATTTCTGGAAAGGGTTGGAAAAATTCTGAAAAAGGTCCCAAAAGATCTGGGGATCATTTTCCAGAATTCGGATCAGCCTGAACAAGTCTGGATAAAGTCTGGATCAATCTGGCTGAAGTCTGGAAAATTCTGGAAAGCTCTAGATAAGTCTGGATAATGTCTGGAAAACTCTGGAAACGTCTTGAAAGGGGCGGAAAATTTCTTGAAAGGGGCGGAAAAATTCTGGAAAAGGTCCTAAAAGACCTGGGGATCATTTTCCAGAATCCGGATCAGTCTGTACAAGTCTGGAAAGCTCTGAATAAGTCTGGATAATGTCTGGAAAAGTCTGGAAATCTCTGGGGCTGACACGCTTTTATAATACATCGAACTAAAAAGTGAAAAATAAATATATTTAAAAAAAAAACTAAAAAACACGCTCCTATAGTAAATTGAACTAAAAAGTAAAAAATATTTTTTAATATAAACAGAAAAAATTAATGAACACAAAAGCGTGGGGTGCTCAATGTATGAGAAATGTCGAACAAAGCACCCTAGCGTGTATTTTAGTTTTTTTAACCTTCCAGCGGGCGCGCTGTGTCATTTCACTTGAGCGGGCGCTTGTCGTAAATTTTACGTCATCATTTTTTCTCCATGTAAATGGTGTTTTCGAGGTGTGTTCTTTTCATAAATACTGGGGAATTGATGAAAGATTATTAAAAAGGATAATGACAGCACTTTTGAAAACATATTGTAACGGTAACGAGCCGCCCATGTGTAGCGGATTCTAGATTTTACGCCGATGTTCAAGAACAAGGTCGAACGCGGTTCTTCCCGAATTTACGTGAATAAATTACGGCAATATATAAGGACGGGTTTTAGCTTGTAAGTTTAAGTTTCAGTTCGACTGTGATACGATTTAAATAGTGATTGTAAAGAGTTTAATTGTTGAGTTTGTTAATAAAGTAATTAGTGTCAGAGTGTTTTTTTAAGTGGAATAAATTATTGCTGTGTTAATTGGACTTTGATTTTTGGAATAAACGGAACGAACAACGAACCCAAGATTTTTGTCAGCAGGCAACCCAAAGCCGCGACAATTGGTGCCAAGAAGTGGGATATAAAAGACTGCAGAGTGAAATCCAATTACGGAAGTGCGGGGACACTAGTGTAGTATAAAATCTGAACACTAAGTGAACACTGGGACAGTTAGTGCAGTGCAAACAGTGACAATCACAAAAAGAGACTTAACCGATCGTGTGAATTACCCTGGAAGTGACTCTATACCCGATTTAGACTGTGATAGTGAATCTTCGAGTGAGTTCTAGAAAATTCTATTTGGAAACTAAGGGAGATATCGAATTTGTGACTTCGCCGACGTATTCAGAACATCAATCGTCATTCAGAAGAGGTTTTTCGAGGAATTTCGGGAAAATTCTAGAACATTCTATTTGGAAACCAAGGGAGATATCGAAATTGTGACTTCACCGACGTGTTTGCTGTATCAATCGACATCTAGAAAATAAATTTCAAGGAAATTCCAGAACATTCTATTCGCGAATAAAGCAAGTTATCCAATTTGTGACTTCACTGGCGTGTTGGAACTTCGAGCACAGACCAGAAAAGATATTTGAAGAAAGTGCGAGGGAAATTCTAGAACATTCTGTATATGCCTATCACAAGACAACAAGCCAAAATGGACGAACAAAAAGTTGAAGAACTCCTGCGCAAAATGTTGGAACTTCAAGAGACCAAACGACAACAAGAAAAAAAAGACGAAGAAGCCAGACGACTACAAGAAAAACAAGACGTAGAAGCCAGACGACAACAAGAAAAACAAGACGAAGAAGCTAGAAGACAACAAGAAAAACAGGACGAAGAAGCCAGACGACTACAAGAACAACAAGACGAAGAAGCCAGACGACAACAAGAAAAACAAGACGAAGAACTCAGGCGACAAAAATAAAAACAAGAAGAAGAAGCCAGACGACAACAAGAAAAACAAGACGAAGAACTCAGGCGACAAAAAGAAAAACAAGATGAAGAAGCAAGACGACAACAAGAAGAAGCTAGGCGACAACAAGAACGACAAGAAGACCTTGCAAAACTGCAGAAGATATTCCAAACCACACAAGGAACTGTCGCTAACTTAGACCAGAAGATTGAAAAAGTTAAAGAAGATGTGCAAGAAGTTAAACACGACGTCCAGGAAGTAAAAACTGAAGTCAAAATCGATGTTCAAGAAGTTAAAGACGATGTAAGAGAAGTTAAACACGACGTTCAGGGAGTAAAAGCTGAGGTCAAAGCCGATCTTCAAGAAGTTAAAGACGATGTTCAGCAATTAAGACAAGAAGTTGAGGACCAAGTTCAAGCACTCGAGGATAAGATGCGTAGATTAGAAATACAGTCCATAAATCCAGCTAGTGTTGGAGCATTCTCCAGTATGAAGATAAAACCACCAACTTTCGACGGTTCTACGTCCTGGACCATGTATATTCGACAATTTGAAGCTGCTGCAAATACCAACGGATGGAACGACCAAGAAAAAGCTACAGCACTAATAGTGGCGCTACGAGGACCTGCCTTAGACCTTCTTCAGTCCATTCCTTCAGTCTACCAACAGAATTACCAGCATCTTAGTCAAACTTTAGAACTGCGCTTCGGAGACCATTACAGACAAGAAGTTTTCAGAACTCAAGTTAAATCAAGAGTTCAAAAACCCGGCGAGAGTCTACAAGAATTTGAATCGGAAGTTAAAAGGCTAGTGAGTTTGGCGTTTCCTGCAGCTGGGGAAGACATGCAGGAATGGATGGCAGTATCTGCGTTTATTGATGGTCTCAGAGATTCGAAGATCCAGGAAAACCTAAGAATGTCCAAGTTCAGACAAAGTAGCGAAGCCCTTGTCCGAGCATTAGAACTGGAAGCAATATTTGGTGCCTCACGACCCAGAATACGAGCAGTGTCCATTGAAGACCCAAAAGATAAACAGTTGTCAAAAGAGGATAGTAGCTTTGAAACTAAAATGAGTAATTTCATGGAGAGAATGGAGAAACTGTTACAAGAAGATAGAAAAATGGGAAACGATTCCAGACAAACACCAACCCCGAGAAACCGAATAGAGTGCTACCGGTGCCATAAGCTTGGGCATATTCAACGAGATTGTAGAGTGAGGATGTCCTCTCCATCAAGGGATCGTTTCCAACGCTTTTCGAGATCGAGAGACGCCAGCCCTAATAACAGACAGGGAAACGAGAACTAACCAGTATGGAGGGGCGAATGCTGTTTAGTAATGACGAAGCCCCCAGGGTTGTTTACATAAAATCATTGGGCAGTCATTATAGAGGATTAACATTCGAAGGACAAATTAATGGAGAATTGAAAACTATCACTTTTGATACGGGTGCTGAAGTTTCCATAATTAAAAGAACATTAGTCAAGTCTCGAGCAATCCAACCGCTCACTAGAAACCTGTCACTACGAACAGTCACCGGCGAATCTGCACCAGTTCAAGGAGAAGCGATGGTTGTGCTCACTTTTGGATCTTCCACCTTCAGGCACAGAACACTAGTAGCCGATATAGAAGATGATTTTATTTTGGGAATGGATTTGATCGGCCAACATGCTTTCTCTTTTGATCCTTTCATGAACATCCTTAAATTTGGTAATGAAGAAATTGTCCTAACAACACAAGAAGAATCCGATGCCGTTAAGATCTTGGCCACAACCCCAGTGAGGATTCCTGGAAGTACTGAGAAGATCATTTGCGGAAGATTGGAAACAAACCCTGGGTGCTGCGTTGGGCTAACACGTAATTTCATTGGAGATAAACCAGAAAGATTTCTTGTTGGAAAGACTCTAGTAAGAACAAATGGAGACATTATGATAAGAATTGCCAATGTTTCTTCCGAAACAGTAAGAATAAAAGAAGGAGACATTATTGGAGCTCTCGAACCAGTGAAGCAAATATCGAACTGTGACCTACCAGATAAGCGACATTTTGTGAAATCCAAATTAAATACAGACACCTTGATGCAGACCTTGGCGAAATCATGGAAACATCTTGATCCAGATAGACTTCAAGAAGCCACAGATTTCATTTTGAAAGAAGCTGATGTATTTGTGATGGACAATCAGCTTAATTCAACACAAAATTGATACTGGATTGGCACACCCAATTAGACAACCACCACGACGTATGCCAATAGCTAAGCAACAGGAAGTGGAAAACCAAATTGATAAAATGCTTCAAGAGGGAGTCACTGAAGAGTCAAATAGTCCATGGTCCGCGCCAGTAGTATTGGTTACGAAGAAAGATGGGAGTCTTAGGTTTTGTGTGGACTACCGAAAGCTTAATGACGTCACCAAGAAGGACAGCTTCCCTCTTCCAAGAATAGACGATACACTAACAACTCTATCGGGCTCTAAATGGTTTTCCACCTTGGATCTCAAAAGTGGATACTGGCAAGTGGCAATACATGACGATGACAAAGAGAAAACTGCCTTCAGTACCGGAAGCGGGCTATACCAGTTTAATGTAATGCCTTTCGGATTGTGTAATGCTCCAGCTACGTTTGAGCGACTGATGCATCTTGTTTTGCGAGGCCTTACATGGAGAACTTGCCTGGTATATTTGGATGATGTCATGATTATGGGAAATTCGTTCCAAGAACATCTCAATAACCTAAAAGAAGTTTTTGACCGCTTCCGGAATGCCAACTTGAAACTCAATCCAAATAAGTGTTTCCTATTTCAAAAGAAAGTGGAATTCTTAGGTCACGTGGTATCTGAAGAGGGCATACAAGTTATGGAAGGAACAATAGATGCTGTCAGGGACTGGCCAAAACCACGCGACAAACATGAACTAAGGAGTTTTCTAGGATTATGTTCTTATTATCGAAGATTTGTGGAAGGATTCGCCAATATAGCTGCTCCACTTCATCGATTAACAGAAGAAAAATCAACATTCAATTGGACCCAAGAATGCGATTCCGCATTTAGAAAATTGAAAGGAGCATTATGTACGAGCCCAGTGTTGTCCTATCCTGATCACAAGGGCATGTTGATTTTGGACACAGATGCAAGTAACACCAGTGTTGGAGCTGTCCTTTCACAAATCCAAAATTCACAAGAACATGTCGTGGAGTACTACAGCAGAACATTATCAAAGCCGGAACGAAATTATTGTGTCACCAGAAGAGAGTTACTTGCCATAGTAAAAGCAGTCGACCATTTCCATAAGTATCTCTACGGACGCAACTTTCTAATTCGAACAGATCACGCAGCTCTAAAATGGCTTTTAGAAATGAAAACTCCTGAAGGACAGCTTGCTAGATGGATTGAGAAATTGCAGCAATACGATTTCCAAATTAAACATCGACCTGGAAACCTGCATAAAAATGCTGACGCTCTGTCTAGACGGCCATGTAAAGAAGATTGCAAGCATTGTCAAAGAATCGATATACATGAGAAAAACACTAGTCCAGTTGTAAGAAGAACGGGCTTGATCGTCGATGACAAATGGACTACCAAACAAATGAGAGAAGATCAGGAGGCAGACCAGGATATCGGGCAAATTCTATATCTTAAAGAAAATAATGAATGTAGGCCAGAATGGGGGGAAGTGTCAAACAAAAGCTTGATTTACAAGGCGTTGTGGGCCCAGTGGAACTCTCTGGCCGTAGAAAATGGTTTGCTCAAAAGAGTTTGGGAAAGTGCCGATGGGAAATCCACTAAGAGCCAACTGGTTATTCCAAAAGACCGAGTGGAAGATGTATTGAAAGAAATACACGACGGAACCTCAGGGGCACATTTCGGAGTTAACAAGACTTTGGACAAAATTCGGGAACGTTTTTACTGGGTTCACTACCATGAAAACGTTAAAAGCTGGTGCCGAAAATGCGACATCTGTGCTACCAGTAAAGGCCCTAAACTAAGATCTCGAGGGCCCATGAAACAGTACAACGTTGGTCTTCCATTTGAGAGAATAGCGATAGATGTAGCAGGACCGTTCCCAGAGTCAGAGCGTGGTAACAAATACATCTTAGTTATCATGGATTACTTCAGTAAATGGCCAGAAGTTTTTGCTATTCCCAATCAAGAAGCCATCACTGTTGCCCAGGTGCTAGTGGACGAAGTTTTTAGTCGTCATGGTGTGCCACTAGAGTTACATTCAGACCAAGGACGTAACTTCGAATCTGCCATCTTTAAGAAAATTTGTGAGATCATGGGAATCCGTAAGACCAGGACAACACCTTTACATCCACAGTCTGATGGCATGGTAGAACGATTTAATAAGACCATAGAGGAGCATCTAACAAAAGTGGTCGCAAGGAACCAGCGTGATTGGGACAAACACTTGCCTCTGTTTTTAATGGCTTATAGAGCAGCTGTTCACGAGTCAACAGGTGAAAGTCCAGCCAGAATCGTCTTTGGAAGAGAACTCAGGTTACCTTGCGATTTGATGTTTGGGATACCTGAAGAAGAACGGAGAGAAATCCGAGATTATGTCGACGAAGTAAGGGCACGACTTCTGGGTATCCATGATTTTGCTCGGGAGCATATTCAGCTAGCCAGTGACCGGATAAAGACCAGATACGACATGGAAGCCAATTCAGCCGGATTTCAAGAAGGTGATTTAGTGTGGCTGTATAATCCAGCTAGAAAGAAAGGAGTATCGCCGAAGTTGTCTTCAGCGTGGGAGGGACCCTACAAAATAATCAAGAGGATCAATGATTTGGTTTATCGAGTTCAACGCAACACCAGGAGTAAAATGAAAGTTGTACATCTGGACAGGTTGACGTAATATCATGGGCGTGAAGTTGATAGGGACGATCAACCTTAAGAGGAGGGCAGTGTAACGGTAACGAGCCGCCCATGTGTAGCGGATTCTAGATTTTACGCCGATGTTCAAGAACAAGGTCGAACGCGGTTCTTCCCGAATTTACGTGAATAAATTACGGCAATATATAAGGACGGGTTTTAGCTTGTAAGTTTAAGTTTCAGTTCGACTGTGATACGATTTAAATAGTGATTGTAAAGAGTTTAATTGTTGAGTTTGTTAATAAATTAATTAGTGTCAGAGTGTTTTTTTAAGTGGAATAAATTATTGCTGTGTTAATTGGACTTTGATTTTTGGAATAAACGGAACGAACAACGAACCCAAGATTTTTGTCAGCAGGCAACCCAAAGCTGCGACAATATATTTGACTTTCTTGAATAAAACAACTCTCACATGGAATGTAAGTATCACCATCTTGCTCTGGCTCATCATATAAATCTTCATCAATTTCTCCTACTTCCTTTTGTGTAAGCGGCCTACGAGCCATAATGGAACATGTGTAAAAGAAAAACATATATTCAGCTATAAAAGAAACGACATAAACAGTTCGATGAAGGTTTCACTTCTAACGGGTGTGAACTGCACAGGATTTTTTTAACACGCGTATATTAACACACAACACACAACAAGAACCTGGAACAAGCCAAGTGAGCTGGATCAAGTCTGGATAAATCTGGATGAAGTCTGGAAAAGTCTGGAAATCTCTGGGAACGTCTGGAAAGAGCCTGGAAATTTCTGGACAGGGTCGGAAAAATTCTGCCAAAGGCCCCAAAAGACCTGGGGATCATTTTCTAGAATCCGGATCAGTCTGTACAAGTCTGGATAAGGTCTGGATAAATCTGGAGAAAGTTTGTAAAACTCTGGAAAACTTTGGATAAATCTCGGTATTGTCTGGAAAAGTCTGGATAAAGTCTGTAAAACTCTGGAAAAGTCTGGTTATTGTCTGTAAAAGTCTGGAAATCTCTGGAAACGTCTGGAAAAAACTTGGAAATTTCTGGAAAGGGTTGGAAAAATTCTGAAAAAGGTCCCAAAAGACCTGGGGATTATTTTCCAGAATCCGGATCAGTCCGAACATGTCTGAATAAAGTTTGGATTAATCTGGATGAAGTCTGGAAAATTCTGGAAAGCTCTGGAAACGTCTGGAAAGAACCTGGAAAGGGTCGGAAAAATTCTGCTAAAGGTCCCAAAAGACCTGGTTATCATTTTCCAGAATCTGGATCAGTCTGTATAACTCTAGATAAGGTCTGGATAAATCTGGATAGTCTGTAAAACTCTGGATAAGTCTGGATATTGTCTGGAAGAGTCTGGAAACGTCTGGAAAAGACTTGGAAATTTCTGGAAACGGTTAGAAAAATTCTGAAATAGGTCCCAAAAGACCTGGGGATCATTTTCCAGAATGCGGATCAGTCTGAACAAGTCTGGATAAAGTCTGGATTAATCTGGATGAAGTCTAGAAAACTCTGGAAAGCTCTGGATAAGTCTGGATAATGTCTGGAAATCTCTGCAAACGTCTGGAAAAGGCCTGGAAATTATTTGAAAGGGTCGGAAAAATTCTGGAAAAGGTTCCAAAAGACCTGGGATCATTTTCCAGAATCCGGATCAGTCTGTACGTGCGTTCAATTTATCTTGAAAACATTTTAATTCGCTGTAACTTTTTTGTTTTTGAAAGTATCAAGGTAAACAAAAAAACAAAATGTAGGGTTAGTAGCCAAGTTTTTTTTGACAAATCGGCAAAAATATATGAAACTTTTGACTGATATTTGAGGAGAGAATCATTGATAGTGCATATAAAAATTTCATATTTTTGCCGATTTGTCGAAAACGAGTGGACTAAAATATAAAGTGTTTTATATCATTGTAATCGAAATAAGATATTCTATCAAACGCATATATAATATACAGGGTGTTCCATTTGAAAAAATATAATGTAGGCTCATATGTCATAAAATTGATAGTGTTTTGTTTTATAGGTACCTTGAAAAAAAACTTGGCTACCAACCCTACATTTTGTTTTTTTGTTTACCTTGATACCTTCAAAAACAAAAAAGTTACAGCGAATTAAAATGTTATCAAGATAAATTGAATGCACGGTACAAGTCTGGATGAATTTGGATAATGTCTGGAAAAGTCTGGAAATCTCTGAGGCTGACACGCTTTTATAATACATCGAACTAAAAAGTGAAAAAATAAATATATTTTGAAAAAACTAAAAAGCACGCTTTTATAGTAAATTGAACTAAAAAGTGAAAAATAATTTTTAATATAAACAGAAAATAATATGAACAAAAAATATTAGAATTATTGTCAAAAAAGCGTGGGGTGCTCAGTGTATAAGAAATGTGGAACAAAGCACCCCAGCGTGTATTTTAGTTTTTTTGAACTATATTTATTTGCGTTCTTTCTTAAGTCTTTTGGAGAGGAGACGCTATGGTCGGCCAGGTACGATATTGTGGAGACCATAAACCTTACGTAACTTGAAAACGAATGCAGATATTGAATTGCGGTTTGCGCCAAAATGTAGATATTTTTTTGCTCTTTAAGCACAGCAATACAAAAATAATAGTATGCCCTTTGGATTTTTCATGAAAATTAGAAAAAAATGGATCTTGAATAAACTGCGCCCTTTAGAAGACGCGGTGGGAACTATCGACCTCGAACGAAATGGTGTTCTTAATAACAATGAAATTCTCTTCCAAATAAACCCAAATTGAATGAGTTTGAATGAGGGGATGGAAGATACAGCAATTTCCAAAAAAAAAAATTCACCAGCTTCCCCCACCCTTATTACTGAAGATACGAAAAAAAGCCCAATAACCAAGCTGGCGCAAAAATTAATGAACTTTTGATTTCTGTTGTTAAAACAGTATCTTAAGATAGCGATTTCTTGAGAAAAGTTGAATTTTTAGCTATATCATCGTAATTGTGCCCCCTAGCGGTCATCCTAGAGACTTGAAAATAATTTCCATCAATTTCTCTTGGCCGATTTATTGAAGAAGAAAAAAATCCCGAAGCCGTAAGGTCTATGGTTTCCATAATACCGTACCTGGCCGACCTTAGTGGGACACCTGGTATATTAGTATGTGTGTAATGCATGCAGTTCGATGAAGGTTTCACTTCTACCGGGTGTGAACTGCACAGGATTTTTTTTTAACACGCTTATATTAACACACAACACACAACAAGAACCTGGAACAAGCCAAGTGAGCTGAAACAAGTCTGGATAAATCTGGATGAAGTCTGGAAAAGTCTGGAAATCTCTGGAAACGTCTGGAAAATGCCTGGACATTTCTGGAAAGGGTCGGAAAAATTCTGCCAAAGATCCCCAAAGACCTGGGGATCATTTTCCAGAATCCGGATCAGTTTGTACAAGTCTGGATAAGGTCTGGATAAATCTGGATAAAGTTTGTAAAACTCTGGAAAACTTTGGATAAATCTCGGTATTGTCTGGAAAAGTCTGGAAATGTTTGGAAAAGATTTGGATATTTCTGGAAAGGGTTGGAAAAATTCTGAAAAAGGTTCCAAAAGACCTGGGGATCATTTTCCAGAATCCGAATCAGTCTGAACAAGTCTGGATAAAGTCTGGATTAATCTGGATGAAGTCTAGAAAACTCTGGAAAGCTCTGGATAAGTCTGGATAATGTCTTGAAATCTCTGCAAACGTCTGGAAAATGCCTGGAAGTTTCTTGAAAGGGTCGGAAAAATTCTGGAAAAGGTCCCAAAAGACCTGGGAATCATTTTCCAGAATCCGGATCAGTCTGTACAAGTCTGGATAAATCTGGATGAAATGTGGAAAACTCTGGAAAGCTCTGAATAAGTCTGGATAATGTCTGGAATAGTCTGCTTTTATAGTAAATTGAACTAAAAAGTGAAAAATAATTTTTAATATAAACAGAAAATATTAATGAATAAAAAATATTAGAATTATTGTCAAAAAGCGTAAGGTTCTCAATGTATAAGAAATGTGGAACAAAGCACCCCAGCCTGTATTTTAGTTTTTTTAAACTTTTATTTGCGTTCTTTCTCAAGTTTTTTGGAGGGGGGGACGCCACTGTGTGTAAAGGTGCGATTTCGGTGGTGCTGCTCGAGCTGCGCGACTAGAGATGCTGGCCGCGGCAGCTGTAGCGGCGATAAAAAGATGTTTTCGGTGACGCAGTTCTAGGCAGCCGTTGACTGCGGACTGTTGCATTTTTGTCATTTTAAATTTTTGCGGGGTGTATAAAAATACGGTAATCGAAAGATAACAATTGCTAATAAAATTGATTTAATGAAAAATAATAATTTCTGTTTGCACGGCACTGTACAGCATATCATTGAGGTATTCGATATTTTTAATCATAGTAAATACGCTGGCTGAGAGGTATGACAATTGCTAAAAAAATTCACCGGTAAGAACGATTCAGGATGGTTTAGAACAGAAAATTTGAAAAAATTAATATGGTTATGTTAAATAAACGATATTTTAAAAACAAAGGCAAATATCAAAATTTTGAGAAATTGGTTTCTTAATAATTGTCAATGATTAAAGTGAACTAAACAAATGAAACTTCAAATGATTATTTTTAAAATTATGCAACTTTGAATGTGAAAATCGGTGATCCATTAATAAATGATTTCGAAAATGGGCGATTATTAGTACGCTACTGGACACCACATTATTTTACTATTTTTTTTTTTTCATTGAAAATAAACCAGGATATCGTGGGGTATATCAAACAGCAGCATAAGATGCAAGATTTATTGTACAGGATGGTTTAGGTGCTTAAAAGTTGAAAAAAGTGGAGGTTATGAAAAAAAGTCGATATTTTTAAAACTAAGGCAGGTATAAAAAATTTGAGAAATTACTTTTTTTGCAGATCATTGATTAAAACGCCGCATAGAAATAAAATTTAAAAAATTATCTGAGAAAGTTACACAGATTCAAAATTGGGATGAAAATCATGGACTCTTTTAACACCCTGGTTATCAATACGTAGGCCGATAACAAGTATTTAAAAAAACAATTTATTCACTAATTTACAATAGAGAAATACTTTCGCGTTGCGCGTTACAAAGTTTCAAATGAGAAATATAATTACAATTCAACTGACTAACTATTCTAGGCGGGCAGCGATATTTATAATAAAGAAAAGCGAATTAAGCAGTTTATATGAATTGTCAGCAAATAGAGCTGACATTACTCCTCCTTTCTTAAGATACAACTTCATGCTAAGCTTTCTTATAGCCAAGAACAGCACACCCAGCAAGGATCATAGCATATATCAGAATGGTTCCCAAACTTGGTAGTCTTCTGATTTCACTAAACGTCAAACGGTTTTCTACAATCTCATTAGCTAGTTGGTGGAGATTGTCCAGTTTTATGGTTTTCAAGTGTGTACCTGAATTCAGGGAATGCATTAATTCAGGTACATTTGGAAGGTCAGGAAATAGTATAGGTTGTGCTCTGATTTCAGAGGCTTCTTTTCGTTGATAATCAGTCTCGAAGAGATAGTTATTTGGCAACTGGTTGGTATACGAACTAGAAAGGTTCCAATAACTTTTCTGATTTCTTCTTGTCCAAAGCACTTGAGTTTTATAGGTACTTTAGCCGGAAGTACAAATACCCATTGATTGGATTTGTCCAATCGATTGATTATTGGTTGTGTGATTTTGACTTCAGTTGGCTTGCAAGTAGAAGTGTCTTTTTCAGAGTTGAGTAGCTTTACTTCACATGGACTGCTGTGTTGAAGTTCGCGGAGTTCTTCTTTTTCGCATAGGTGGAATTCAGGAAGGATTTCCTGGCATTCTTGGCCATAATGTGCGTAGTGCAATCCGTCCTTTAGAAGATATTTATTTTGTGGAAGGACTACCTTAAACTGACTCTGACTTTTGATTGGTATTGAATATAGGTGGAAATAATCGAAAGATTCAGGATACATTATAGGTATATGGACCAAATAAGTTATTTTATTGTTAAGAATAAATGATTCTAATTTGATGATTTTTTCATACAAAAGAATGTTCTCAACATTAACTGCTAAAGGCATTTGTTCATTACTTAGTTGTTTTTGTAATTTGATAAGTTCTGTACAGAGATCTTCAGTTCTCATAATGCTAGGATGCATAATTTTTAACTTGGAAAAAGTTAAAGAGTTTTCGACATCTTGTAATATTGAATCTATTATTTCATAGACATTAATAATTTGATTAATTATGTCCTTAATATAAAGAGAATTTTCTCTATAAGCAGATTTCTCTACTATGTGTGTGATTTGATTGATTTTTGATTCTAAGAGTTTCTCATCATAATTTATTTGTTTTATCGTCGTATTGAATTTTTCAATAACAGTTAAAGAAAGTGAATTTTGTTTCAAAATATTTGCTTGCAAATTCTTTTGATTTCCTTGCAATTCCCTTATAAGATTTTCATAACGATCGCCATCGTCAGCGTCGAGGCTTCCGGTTACGGATTTGAAAATTGACCCTAGGCCGTTAATCAAGCCTCTTTTTGTTCTTTGTGGCTGGGGAATTATTTCTTTAATTTTGTTATCTACTCTTATTTGTATTAGTTGAATTAATTTGATATAATTACTAATATCTTCAGAATACTCTTTGTGTCCATTAAGCATGTTAGTGATATTATTGGATTTAGAGTGTAGTTTGTTAATTTCGATTAGTATGGGATTTAGGTCATAGTAGTGTATTAATGTGTAGGTGTAGTCTCTAATTTTTGCATTTCCAAGTTTCACTGGGATAATTCCAGGATTATCGTCCAATTTTCTTATGCAGATTTGCTCTTGGTTTCCAAATGCGTGGGTTATAAAGCAGAAATAAAGATTAGTAAGCGTAAGCATGAGGGTATCATGTTCATATTTATTAGTACCAATATTATTATACTTATTACCTATTTATTAAAATTAACTTAAGTATCGAAACTATATTTGTTTCTTAGAGGACGTTTAATATTGTCCATATGCACTTTGCCTAGAGTGTCCGTTGTTATTGTTTTCCGCGTGGGGTCAACGGTCTCTATTTGTGTGGCTGGTCGAAATTTGTCTCCTAATTTTTGGCGTGTATGTTTCTTTACATATATTTTCTGTTCTGGTCTAAATAATGTTGGCTTATCACGATATTCATTGATTTTGCCAATTATTTTATTTTTTGTATCCATAAGACGCTCATTTATGTTAGAATACAAAAGTTTTGTTTTATTTCTGTGCTCGTAGACGTAATCTGTAATTAGGAGTTGATCTAACTTAAGATCGAATGGGTCATTGGGACTAATGTGTCCTGTGATTATGTCAATGGGCTTGTGTTTGGTTACAGAGTGGATCGTATGATTGTATGCTAAGATTGTATATTTAATTTTTTGGGTAATTGGCGTTTTTAGGAATCCTTGATTGTTGAAAATTCTTATGTGTTCAGATAGGGTTGAGTGAAGTCTCTCTATTACGCCGTTAGATTGGGGATGTTCGGGAGAACAAAAATGTATTTTTACTTTGTGAAGTTGAAGTAGTTCAGTAAGAACAGTATTTTTGAACTCAGTTCCATTGTCGGTGATTATCTTTGATGGAATGCCATGATGTGAAAAGAAGGATATGAGATTATCACATATTTCGGTAGCGGATAAAGATGTAAGGGCATAAGCTTGGGCATATTTAGAAAAACTGTCTATTATAGTAAGAAATTTAACCTTATCGAGGAGGTATCCAGGTGGATGATGTCAAATGGTTTTGTTGCAGAAGGCGTGATGTTCATTTCCATATTTATTGGGTGACGTTCATATTGGCTACGTTGGCAAATTTCACATTCATTGATAAATGATTGAATTGATTCTTTCAGGTTGGGCCAATAATATTTTTCCTTAATTCGTCGCTCGGTTTCTTCGATTCCTCGGTGATTTGTCTTGCTCTCATGGTAATTTTGAATTACCTCTACGATTTCTGTTTTGTTGACGACATCAATTAATTTTATCAAGCATCTTTTCAATTTAATTGAAGGCTATTTAAAGTTATTCCTTATTATTTCGCAGAAAGGTTCGTAAGTATCTGGGTTTTCGAAATAAATGGAATATAATTTTTCGGGTACTACATTTTCTTTCACAAATTGCATGACGTCATTTTTAAAATTATTTTCCGATAATTGGACTAGAAATCTTCTTTTCTTCTCGAATAATATCAAGCGTTTTGTTTTTGCAGGTGAATGCAAAACGCTCGTAATAATTACTTGATTAGCCCCGTAATTAACTGCTGATTCTATAATAGGGACTCCTACTATAGGAGCTTGTTCGTTATTTGTATGTATGGTTTCATTGTCGTCTTCATTTGCTGGTGGGTCAAGGTCGGGTTGTGCCATCGTTGAAATTAGGTCTGTTATCTTCGTTGGCATTTATATTTTCGTTGTTCGTGTTCGACGATGAGGTGCCTTCTTGTTCAAGTTGCTTATTAAATTCTTCGATGTATGAGACTAAACTTGAGATGTTGGCGGCGTCTTTTGTGTGTAACTCAATGCGACTTAGCGCGTCAGCATTTGCGTTAAGTTTTCCTTTCTTATATGTTATTTGGTAGTCGAATTCTTGTAATTTTATTCGCCAACGTACTAATTTTGAAGTGGGATCTTTATAGTTAAACAGCCATTGTAAGGGTTTATGGTCTGTTATGATGTTAAACTTTCGTCCATACAGGTATGGCCTAAAATATTTTGTCGCCCACACTAGGCACAAACATTCCTTCTCAATGGTAGAGTAGTTTTGTTCCGAGTCGTTCAATGTACGGGATGCGTATGCTATTGGCAGGTCCTGACCTATCGGCCCTTGCGACAGTACTGCACCTAGCGCTACGTTGCTAGCGTCACAGGTCAAATTAAAGGTTTTAGAAAAGTCCGGGTATTGTAATATCGGTTCGTTTGTCAATAGTTTTTTATATTTTTCGAAACAGTCAATGAACTCTGGGTTATGTTAAATCTTGGCTCCCTTTTTCAAATATTTGGTTAGTGGTTTTGTTAATTTTGCAAAATTGTTTATGAAGCGTCGATAATAACCTAATAGTCTAAGAAATCCTTTTATTTGTTTCGTTGTTTTTGGTATGGGATAGTTTTTGATTGCGTTGACTTTATCTGGGTTAGGACGTACTCCTTCAGGTGTTATAATGTGTCCTAAGTAGGCTACTTCGTGCCTTAGAAACTCGCTCTTATCTAATTGGATCTTAAAATTCGTTTCTCTTAGTCTTTGAAATACGGTTTCTAATCGCTCCAAGTGTTCCTGTAATGACGACGAGAAGACTATAATGTCATCAAGGTAAACTAGGCACTTCTCGTTTTGGATTCCTCGTAGAATGCCATCCATAACACTCTGGAATGTGGCGGGGGCATTGGATAGACCGAAGGGCATTCTGAGAAACTCGAAATGACCATTTTCTGTACTAAATGCCGTTTTTTCAATGTCCTTTTAATTCATTTGAATTTGATGGGACCCACTAGCCAAATCTAAGGTTGTGAAATATTGACACTTTCCTAGTATATCCAGAAGGTCCGTGATGTTAGGAAGAGGGTATCTATCTGGCATGGTCTTTGCACTGACGCCTCTGAAGTCAATAACGACTCTCCATTTCTGCTTCCCAGAAGCATCTGCATTTTTTGGGACTACCCAAATAGGTTCAGACCAAGGAGAATTGCTTGGGCGTATAATATTCTGGTCCAGCATTTTCCTTATTTGTGATTCAACCTCTTGCTTATGAATGAATGGGTACCTATATATTTTTGTATATACAGGCTGTTCATCTAATGTTTTTATAGAGTGTTTTATTTCGCTCGTGAATGTCAATGGCATATTTTCCTGGTAAAATATGTCCGAATATTTTCTACATAATTCAATTATTTTGGCTCTGTCTTCTGAATTAAGGTGATCTGTGCGAATTCCAGTATAGTCAAAAATATCAGTATCGTAATTTGATGCCACAAAATTATTTAGATCAATTTGTTCTATTTCTTCTCTATTAAATGGTTCCACTTCAATTGGTCGTGAAAGATCTAATATAATTGGCTGACATGTATTGTTCAAGATTGTCGTTAAAGCGTATCCATTTTTTGCAATGCTTAGGGAGTTCGGAATCTCGCAATTATGCATTTTCTGATATGGGATTTTAACTTCGCCATCATGTATGCTGGTTTTAATTTTCACAAGCTGTTCGGTACGTGGTGAGAGAGTGATATTATATGCTTGGTTTATGTTCGTTCTTTGGAATTGTAACTTGATTTTTGCAAATGGAGTTACTAAGAATCCTGTTCCATAGTTTATGCTAGCTTGTAACATTTTTAGATTATCAAGTCCTATAAGGCCGTCAAAGATGTTATGAAATTTAATTTAAAAAAATTTCAAAGGTTTCCTATTAGGTAGATTAAAAATTTTTGAAGCGGGAACTTGAGCACTGTATTGATGTGCTGATTGTTGGAAAACAGTTGAAACGATGAATGGCTCGTAGCTTATGTGATTTGGAAAGAATTTTTGAGCTAAGTCGGGGTCTATGAACAACTTGGTGGAGCCATTATCTATGAGAAATTTGAGATTGCATTCAGGAAAGACGATATAGGACAGCTCACTTGCGTTGACGTTATTGAATGAAATTATTTCAGGTGATTCTAGGGTGCAGGGTTGGTTGACTGAATTTCCTGAAAATTTGATTATTCCGAAGAACCAGCTGTGTCGTATTCTACGAGTTCAGTAGTTTGGAATTCATTATTTGAATCGTTATAATTATCGGAATAATTGTAAATTTGTTGAGGGTCAACTTCGGTCTCATAATAATATGATTCTTGATCATTTTCGGTGTAAAAAAGGTCAGTGACATTCGTCGTATTTGTATTATATAGTTCTTCTGAAATAAAGTTACGTGGTTGCGTTACTTGGAAATAATTATTACCAGAAGTTTGTGGTGCATTGGTAGCAGAATAGGTTTGTCTTGTCGTTGTAGATATTGGGGTAGGTCTAGGAAAATTTTTGTTTTGACCTGGTTTAAATACATTGGTCTGATTTTTATTTTTGAAGACTTGTGGTTTAGTTTAGAATTTTTGTTGTATTTTATTATAATCAGGTCTCACATGAATAGGTTGAGATGGAAATTTTTGTTGAGTGAACGTGTTATTTGGTGTATTAGCATTAAATGTGTTGGAATTATTGTATCTTTGTTGTGTATTTTGTTTGAAGTGCTGTGAGGGATGTTTTTGTTGAGTTTTAGCTATATTCTGAAAATATTGTGTATTATATTCCTGTGTGACAAACTGTAAAGCTTCGGGAAGGTCTTTGGGACGCATACACCTAATTGTTGTTCCCAATGGTTCCCTTAATCCTGATAAGAAAGTTTTAAGGGCAAGATCATTGTATAAGTTTCGCTTTAAATTTTTCGCATTTTGGTCAACTTCATGACTATTTACATAAGAACAAAGCAGGTTTAAAATATGCATAACCCTGAATATTGACTAGGCTTTTCTGAGTTTTGTTGTCTCAACATTACGAGATATCTGTTTAAACATGCCTCGTCTCTTTGATCTGCAAAATACCTGCTCAAAGTTAGTTTCAAATTATCCCAAGTAGTAACATTTTCTGTACCTAGGATCAATTTTGCGTTCCCAGTTAGTTTTCCAATGATGCAATTTATCAAGTAAATATTTTGAAAATGGTTTGGTTGATTTGCATCATAGAAATTATCAATTAAACTTTGTCATTCTGCCAAATATCTATTCATATCGTTAGGGTTACCATCGAATTGTGGTACGCAATTTAAGTACTCAGGTTTAAATTGAGCCATATTGTTAATCGTATTGTTACAATATCGTCCGCCAGGCTGTCAAGAATCGATGGTGCAAATACTAGAATCTAGCGAATTATTCTACTTTAATCTGGAAAATTAGATTATCGTGTGTATTCTAGATTCTACAGGAATAGATTTAGGGATATATAAGAAGGCCGGCATTGATTTGTAAGTTAAGTTAAAGTTTGACTGTGATACGAGTTAAATAGTGATTATTGAGTTGTAAAGTTTAATTGTTGAGTTTGTTATTAAAGTAATTAGTGTCAGAGTGTATTGTTAAGTGGAATAAATTATTGCTGTGTTAATTGGACTTTGATTTTTGGAATAAACGAAACGAACGACGAACCCAGGATTTCTGTCAGCAGGCAACCCAAAGCCGCGACAGTGGTGTCAGGAGTGGTTTGCTGTAATGGTTTGCTCAAAAGAGTTTGGGAAAGTGCCGATGGGAAATCCACTAAGAGCCAACTGGTTATCCCAAAAGACCGAGTGGAAGATGTATTAAAAGAAATACATGACGGAACCTCAGGGGCACATTTCGGAGTTAACAAGACAGAATTTCTGTCAGCAGGCAACCCAAAGCCGCGACAGTATTAATATTATTTGAACTTAAATTATTTTGATTAGTGCCTGTATCAGTAACTGCAGCACTGTTATTTAGTGTGTGATTAATATTTCTTATAAACTCTTCTGTATCAGAAGGTGAGTCAGTTGAGGGTAGAGATAGAGATAATAATCTTTCTGTTAATTCATCAATATCAGACATTAAAGAAATTACAAATTGCACATTGCACTTACATGAAGATTATTCCGTAGAGCAACATTTATAAGGCCAAGAATTTCTGGTAGGCTATGTTTATCCTGGTCTCGCGAATATTGGCTATTTTGGTCCAATAGTCCGATTGCTTGAAGGCAGTTCTTTGGTTTTCGATTTCGTAAAGCCACTCCGACACTTCTCGCAAACACTTAACACGATTTTCACACAAGGGTGTAGATTCGAGTTCCCGGTTAGTCCGATTTCCGAAAAGTTCGTAAACCAGTTCCAAAAACAAAAAATCCGGACGACTGCGCCAGTTATCAATACGTAGGCCGATAAAAAGTTTTTAAAAAAACAATTTATTCACTAAATTACAATAGAGAAATACTTTTGCGTTGCGCATTACAAAGTTTCGAATAAGAAATATAATTACAATTCAACTAACTATTCTAGGCGGGCAGCGATATTTATAATAAAGAAAAGCGAATTAATTATATTTTCGATTCAGAAACTTGTATTTTTAAAAAAACATTTATTTTATTAATTAAAATACAATAGTGACAATCGGAAAATATGTGGATCAAATTGCTACAGGGAGTGCCTGAAAACAAATGAACGCTCCTTACTGGAAAGCTCTGGCTTAAATAATAAATATTTGCTGATCCAAGCATTTTCCTATGCAGGTGGCGGTACTACCAGTGCAGTACCGCTGATTAAGCAGTTTTATATATTTATTAGTATTGACATAGGCGTACACTAATAATTAACATAGGAAAGGAGAATTATTAGTATAAGGATAACATAGGGTCTTACAATATAACTCCTTTCTCCTTAAGTGGTTGCAAATTGGGATTGACTAACAATGTTGGGCAATTCAATCTGCACCTCAGTTTGGGTTTTATTACGTTTTCCTCTAAAATATAGAATAAGAATAATGGTTATGCAAATAGAACTTAATACTATGATTATAATATAGGTTGACACATTATTGGTTTTAAAATCTAACACTTTTAATGGGTCAGTCTTTAAATTGTTTACTTCTTTAATCGCTGATTGAAGAGCTTCGTGGTCGACTGTTTTCAGTCTTACAGTTGTGGTATTCTCTAGAAGTTCAGGAATGTCTATGATGGGTAGTTCTAGTTCTAGGTTGAAGTTCTCATGCGTGTCTCTCCAAAAATGTTCGATTATTAATTGTTATTGAACATTTACCTTTGGAAATTACGATTGGACTGGAAATGATTTCCATGTACTTCTTCTGGTCACATTGCAGCATTGCTGTCATATGTCGTTTTGGAATAACCAATATTTGATTATTGGGTATTGTCGATTCTTTATATTGAATTTTCGTGAATGGGCATAATTGTTGTTCACTAGATACAATGTCGTGAACACAGGGCTCATCTTGTTTCAATAGTTCCATTTTGCACAAATAAATGTCTTCAACATTTGGACATTTTTGTAAAGCGTTGTAATACGTGTCTGTGGTAAGTAAAAGGTAAGCATACTTAACACTAATTGTATAATTTTGGATGGGTATAGGATATAATTTATACAATATAAAAGGTTTAGGATTAATTATTGGTGTGAATATAGTAAAAATAATTAATTCCTTTTGAATAATTACATGAGAGGACATTGTCTCATAGTATTTAATTACGTTATCAAAGGGTATTTGTTCTCTCTCGGGTATATTTTTCAAGATCAAATTTAACTCATTATGCTGCAGAATTGTATAGTGCATTATGCCTACGCGTACAAAGCTTATTGCGTTTTATATATGGCTAATCATTTCTCGCAGCTTACTACTGTGCATATTAATATTTTCTAAAATTAGATTTATCATTAAGATAGTTTGAATATTTTGATTATCCGTCGAAATATTTTTTATCTTGTCTGAGATAATTATCTGATTATTTTCGATAGCAGAAAATTGATCATGAAATGTTTTCGTAACTTGTTTAAGTACGTTTGCTTGATCTTTTAGATTTTTATCGATAGTTTGCTGATTCTCATTTAATGTTTGAATGTAAGAATCATATCTATCGCCGTCATTTGCGTCTAATGTACCATCAACCATTTTTGTGCGGTACCAATAAAATTGAATACTCCACGTTTAATTCGATCGTGTGAAAATTGTTTTATAAATTTCTTTAATGTATTGATACGTGATTGACTAGTTTCAATATTTACTTGTAATAAAGTAACAATTTCGTCTTTATTAGACCATTTGGTTAAATTTAAAGTATTGTTTAAATTCTTTAAAGTTATTTCGAGAGTTTTAATACTGTTTCCAATAATGGTAGTATTAATGTGATAACATGCAGTGTTGTGTTGTATTGTGATGTAAGTGGTTTCTATAGAAATCGGTAAAATAGGATTTCTTAATGGAGTTAATGTGTAGGCGTTACTGGAAATTCCTATGAGGAGGATGATGAAAGCTGCCAGGAACATTTTGGTTTTTCTGAAACAAAATGTTGTCGCTTTACCATTGGTTTACTAAATCTGACTTGTGTTTTAGCACCATAACGAGGACTAATTTTATTTCTGTCAAATTGCTTAATAAAAATAGGATCTTTTAATTCAGGTTCCTTTTCACGTTGCTTATTAATTTTCTCTAAATTTTGTGTTTGTTTTGATAATAATTTGTCATGAATTACATTATTTAGAGTTTCTAATGATTCGGCAAGATTATTAATATAATCTGTGGTTATCTTATTTTGTGAATTTTCAATAGGTATTGAATAATTTAAATCGCCTTTTATTATTTGGAAAGGTGTATAACCTGTAACACTATGTATGCTGTTATTATAATTCAAGATTGCAATTACCATTAAATCATTAATGTTTTTATTAGGGTTTTGTAATTTCAAGCTTGTTAGACTTTCTCTCAGGGTAGAATGTAGCCTTTCTATTTGACTATTAGAATTAGGGTTTCGAGGTGTCGTATAATGGAATTCGATTTTATGTAAAGTACATAAATCTGTTACAATTGCGTTTTTAAATTCAGTTCCGTTATCGGGAGTAATTCTTTGTGGAATTCCATGGTCACTGAAATATCTTATTAGTTGTGATGCAATCTCAATTGAAGTTTTGCGAATAATTGGGATAGCTTGTGCAAACTTCGAAAAGCTGTCAATAATTGTTAGGAATTTTTGATTCGAAACTACGTATGTATCAATATAAAGGTGTTCAAAGGGTTTTGAACCGATTGGAGTTGGTTTGAATATTATTTTATAGGGTTGCCTTTCATATTTTGTGTTATTACAAATTTCGCATGTTTTGACATATGCTTGCACGTCTTTTTCTAGATTAGGCCAATTATATCGTTTCTTTAAAGATGAAACATTTTCTGTAACTCCGCGATGAGATGTTTTAGTCTCATGGTATAGTTTAATTTTCTCTTGCTGTTCGTCAGTTTCAGTTATGTCTTCGACAAAGGAATTGGAAATACATAACTTGAACGAATTTGAATTGAATGATGTACTTAGAACTTTAAGTATAATAGGTTCTAACGTTTTGTTGTGAAAATACATACAATACGTATTTGGTGGAAGATATTCCTTTATTAATTTAATAATTTGTTCCTCTAATGGGTCATTAGGTAAAAAAAATGTTATTCTTGTCTTGTTTGGAAATGGAATAATACTTTCTTTGCGAATAGCATTATTATTAGAGTATCTAAAAATGATTTGGTTAGCAAAAAGATTTACATGTTTCTTCGTATAAGGGGCTCCTAGAATAGGGTTTTCAAGAGAAGTGTGAATAGTTTGATCGTCTTCGATTACTTCATTCTCAATTGTATCTTCTTGAATTAAATCTGTTTCAATTGGATTTTTCTTTAATCTTTTTGGAGGTATTATTACGTGAGATAAAATTTTAATCTTAGGTTTTTCTTTTTCTCTTTGTGGTGAATCTGCTGAACGAGTAGATTCAGACAATGGAATATCTTTATGTTCGTCATTTATTTTAATTTCTTTGCCTTTATTAATAGGTTTCTTTGCTTGTATATGAGGTTTAACAATTTCAGTATCTTTGAAATGTTTTTCAATAATCTCGTCATTATTTAGTGGTGTATCTTCTAGCATTGCTCCTAAAGTTTTATGAAACTTTTCATGGGAATCTGATTCTGTACTTGAATCTGATCTAGAAATAGCATTTAGTTGTAAAGGAGGTCTTGATAATGCGTCTGCATTCATATTGAGTGTTCCTTTCTTGTAAACTGCTGGAACTTCGATACGCATAAAGAATTTTTTTGCCTATTTTTGAAGTCAAATATCTCAGAAAGTATACGAGATATTTGATTACGGTTTGAAGCATATTGGGGCGCATTGCTTGGAGTTCAAGGTATATGGTATCGTGCTGATAAACAGAAACGTTATCTTCAACATACAGGGTGGACAATAAAACAGTGCAAAGTTTGACAAAATTCAGGGCGTCGCCATTTCTTTTTAAACATACTCCTGCTTTTTTTCTGGGTTTAAGAAGAATCAGTAGTTCAATGGTAAAAAACAGCTTGAAGAGTTTTTGAATAAATCTCATAGTTTTGCAGAAATTTCAGTTTAACTGAAAAACTACTTTCATCACCCTGATTCTGTGTCTCAGTTACTCAAAACAATTTTCTTCATGATTTAACGTTTTCGTCTTTTTTTGTTTTAAGAAGATTTTATACAGGGTGAAAAAAAATTAAATTTTTAATACTAATTATCGGGAGGTCCGTAAAGATAATTGCGCCTCAGAGTAACTAAAGATAGCACGCGTCGTAACACGTAACATGAACTGCAATTAATAGGGAGCACAGTTTTCTTTGTTAATTGATATGGCACCAATCTTTCTCTGCTTTATTGTATAACCATTCTGAGAGCAAAATATGATTATATTATATTTCCTAGGTGGAAAAGCTATTCTGTTCTCGAGACGCCGAGATATTTGGTGAATTATTAGCACGTACCACGTCATGCGAGGGCTACTTATACACGGGTGGTAAAAAGTACCGGAACGGTTGAATCTCTTCAAACCCACTTATGCTGCTTTCCCAGATTTTGTTATCTGGAGGTTTCTAGGCAAACGAAATTGGACAATGATGTAAGGTAAGCGGTAGATCTGACAGCAGCGCTGATATCATTGAATCATTTAATTTTGTATGTCTGGAAACCTCCAGATAAAGAAATTTGAAAATGCAGGTTTTTTTAAGCGGGTTTGAAAGAGATTCAACTGTTCCGGTACTTTTTATTACCCCTGTATAAATGGTCCCCCTGATGACATGGTACGTGCTAATAATTCATCAAATATCTCGGCGTCGCAAGAACAGAATAGCTTTTCCACCTAGGAAACTTAATATAATCATATTTTGCTCCTAAAATGGTTATACAATAGGCAATTTTTCGCGAGGATAATCAAACATAATCTGATTATGCTGAGTTATTTGCAGAGGCGGCGCGTCGGGGGGGCAGGGGGAGGCTCGAGCCCCCCCCCCACTTTTTTTTGTAATACATGAAATTTTTTTTCTCATAATTTAAAAAAAAAGTAGAGATTAACAAAAATTCCTAAGTTTCAGCTACAGTCAGATTTGCCGGCAAAAAATAAACATCGACTTGTGATTGTTAATATAAAAATGACGTATTTTTTTTCGTTGTTCCTTGAGAAGGCTGTTTGTTTGAAAGCTCAAAATCATCGTTTTTGGGCGTGGCAACCGAAAGAAATTTTCGCCTCCGGCTTTTTTCAGCCCCCCACTTTCTTAGCCCCCCCACTTTTTGAAGGCACGCGCCGCCTCTGGTAATTTGATGCATTAATTGTGTCATACTTCCCTTACTTCCTCTCCATCCACTTCTGGGCCTGCGAGTGACGTTATTATCAGCAGCTTATAGTAATGACGTCACCGGCAGACCTCTATGGAATGCTTCCGATTCAGGCTGTGCTAGTGAGTTAATTTTTTCGTCGATTTTAAATGTAGAGAAGGTGATTTTCGGTCTGTTCTCACAGAAGAAATTAAGTGTTCTTGATTCTCGAGTATCCCAGAATTTGATGGTAGGGGTCTTAGAGGAGTACGACACAATTGACACATCACATAATCCAGCATAGCCTAATCGATTATACTTGATTATTCTTGCGAAAAATTGCCATTAAAGCAGAGAAAGGTTGGTACCATATCAATTGACAAAGAGGACTGTGCCCCCTATAAATCGCAGTAGGTGCATGTTACGTGTTTGAACGCGTACTATCTCTATAGTTACTCAGAGGCGCAATTATCTTCACGGACCATCCAATAATTAGTATTAAAAACTTACTTTTTTTTCACCCTGTATGAAATCTTTTTGGAACAAGAAAATACGAAAACGTTGAACCAACAATAATGAAGAACATTGTTTCGAATAACTGAGACTAGGAATCAAAGTGATGAAAGTCATTTTTCAGGTAAACTGAAATTTCTGCAAAACTACGAGATTTATTCAAAAACCCTTCAAGTTGTTTTTTACCATTGAACTATTGATTCTTCTTGAACCCAGAAAAAAAGCAGGAGTATGTTTGAAAAGTAATGGCGATGCCCTGAAATTTGTCAAACTTTGCACTGTTTTATTGTCCACCCTGTATGTTGAAGATAACGTTTCTGTTCATCAGCACGATACCATATACCTTGAACACCAAACAATGCGCCCCAATATGCTTCAAACCGCAATCAAATATCTCTTATACTTTCTGAGATATTTGACTTCAAAAATAGGCAAAAAATTTCTTTATGCGTATCGAAGTTCCAACAGTTTATTTGATTTCATAATCATATTCTGCTAATTTTAATCTCCATCGGACTAATTTAGATCCGGGTTCTTTAACAGAGAATAACCATTGAAGTGGTTTATGGTCAGATAAAATTGTAAATTTCTGTCCAAATAAGTATGGTCTAAAGTATTTAGTTACCCATACTATGGCTAGTAATTCTTTCTCAATTGTGGAATAATTACATTCCGCAGGGTTTAATGTACGACTTCAGATTTACCAATTGCTTAGCAATTGGTAAATCTGAACCTACTGATCCTTGTGACAATACAGCGCCAATAGCATAATTTGATGCGTCTGTAGTTAATAAAAATGGTTTGTTGAAATCAGGGTGTTGTAAAATAGGATCATTGATCAATAAGTTTCTACAAGTTTCAAAACTTTTTAGAAATTCAGAATCGTGAATTACTTTTTTATCCTTTTTTAAACAAATTGTCATTGGTTTTGTGATTTTAGCGAAGTTTTTTATGAACTTTCGATAATATCCTATCAATCCTAGAAATGATTTAATTTCTTTTACGGTTTTTGGGATTGGAAATTTCTTTATTGCTTCGATTTTCTTTGGGTTTGGTTTAATACCATTTGGGGTTATGACATGTCCCAAGAATTCTACTGATTTCTTTAAAAATTCGGATTTGTCTAATTGAATTTTTAGATTAAATTGTTCTAATCTCTCAAATATCTTTTTAAGATTTGCTATATGTTCTTGAAGAGAAGTGGAAAATATAATAATATCATCCATGTAAACAAGACATATTTTGTTTTGTAAACCTATTAATACGTTGTCCATAACTCTTTGAAATATGGTAGGGGCATTTTTTAAACCAAAGGGCATACGGTTAAATTCGTAAAGTCCATTTTATACATTGAAAGCTGTTTTGCTTGCTGAGTTTGGATGCATTTCAACTTGGTGGAATCCAGAAGCTAAGTCTAGAGTAGTAAAATAATTACTTCTTCCAAGTCTGTCAAGAATGTCTGTTATATTTGGTAATGGGTATCGATCGTCTATCGTTTTTTCATTAATTTTTCTATAATCTACGACCATTCGCCATTTCTTTATGCCTGAAGCATCTAACTTTTTAGGTACAATCCAGACAGGGGATGACCAGGGACTACATGATGGTCGAATAATGTTATCTTCTAACATTTTCTGGATTTGTTTATTCACTTCTTGTTTATGAATATGTGGGTATCTATACGTCTTTGTGTGAACTGGGATTTCGTCTTTGGTCTTAATTTCGTGTTTAACTTGATTTGTGAATGATAATTTATCATTGGGTTTATGAAAGACTCTAGGAAACGAATTTACAAGTTTTTGTAAAGCTTTTACTTCTTCTGAGTTTAAATGATCAGTTCTTAAAAGGTTTGAGGACGTTTTTTTATAAGATTTGTCTTTATAGTCATTAGTGTTTTGGGTAATTATCTGTTCTGCGTTAAACAATTGATAATTCTCTTCTTCAAAAGGTTCACATATTTCTTGAATATCATCAATATAACAATCTAATGTGAGGATTTTGTCTTTTAAATTATAAACATCAAGTGGTATTTTACCATTTTAAATTGTATTAATAGCTGATGGAACATAATAATTTTCATCTTCTACAATGTCAGTTATTATTTTAGTTCCGTCTGGAATTCTTGTGAGAAATTCACATTTTTGAACTGTGTTAGGGGAAGTTTCGATAGTCACTTCTTAATTGAAATGGTATACATATTTGATCATTTACAAGACACATATTTTCAAAATCGATATTAAGTTTGTTATCATATAGAGCTTTGATGCCTATAATTCCATCGAAATAATCATGAAATGAATACATGAGCATTTCTACTTCATTTATGTCATATTCTTGTAAAATTGGAATTTTAAGTTTTCCTTTAATTATTGTGGTTGTTCCCGTACATGTGGAAAGTTTAGATTTTGTATTAGTTATGTACTGATTAAAGTATTCTTCAGCTATGGAAGGTCTTATTAGTGAGGCATGACTTCCGGTATCAATTAATAATTTACAAGGTGGAAATTGAATTTCTATAAAAGGTAATTGATTAATTTGAAATTCATTTAAAGTTAATGCTGATCCGAGGCTTTTAAACAAAAATTTTCGGATTCATCAAGTTCTTGTTCATCAGGATTTTCAAAATCCTGATATTCAAATTCACTTTGATTTTCTTGGTTTTCACTAGAGGAAAAGTCAATTTCTTCTTCAAAATTTTCATTTTTTGAAAAATCTTGTTCAATTGGAATTAATTGTAAAATATTATTCTCTTCTTTAATTGTGTATTGAACAGGTCTTTTTTGGAAGTTTTGTTTAAATGCGTGAGTGCGAGGTTGCACTGAAATTCCGGACATAGGTGTCGGTTTTGGAAGTTGTTGGTTTGTATTTTTCTTAAATACATTGGATTGTTTATTATAGTTTTTTCCAAAAGTTTGTGAACTAGTTGGGAATTTCTGTTGATAATTCGCTCTTGGCTGAATGTTTATTGGTTGTGAGGGAAATTGTGATTGTTGAAATTGTTTCTGTGGAAACTGTGTTTGCACAAATTGTCTTTGAGGGAATTGTGTTTTCTGTTTTGAATTAGTGTATGAAGTGTGTGTATTATTATTTTTATTAATTGAATTATTAAATTTTTTATGGTTTTCAGCTAATTGGTAATTTAATACGCAACCTGTAGCTGCATCTAAAGTTAGTGGATTTTGCACTATTAAAATTGTTCTTAATTCAACAGGAGAGTTTGTGACTAAATTTTGGATTGCCATTATTTCATTTTGTTCAACCAAAACATTTGCTACTGCAACTAAATTTTGATCACTCATTATCTTAGAAGTTATTCTATGATTTAAACTTTTTAATCTCTCCAAATAATCAAAAATATTCTCTTTAATATTTCGAGTAGTATACATTAATTCTTGTACTAAGTTTTGTCTAGAATATGGGTCTCCATATTTTAATCTTAAAGCGTTCTTTATATCAATCCATGATTTTAAGTCAGGACGTGACATAAGGAAGTTTCCTGCTTCATTGATTAATTTTGATTTAATCGCTGTTATAACATATTCTTTCTGTGCATTTTCGCCAGTATAATATGTGGTATAAAATTCTTCGATATTACTAATATAATATTCTAAGTATTGTTTTTTCGCCACCAAAAGGCTTAAGTAATTGTACAATAGATTTCAAATTCTCATCCATGATTCTTGGTTGATGATTATTATTTCTTAACGAATTACTAGTACTTGGATTATATAAATGAGTTAAGTTAAATTGGGTTAAGAGGTTCTGTATTTCCTCTTCAGAATCTGACATGTATTTTTTGAACTATATGTTTATTTATAGATAGAAAAATAAAAAATACGTTCTCTAAAAATTTAGTATTTTTTCTAAAAATTAAAAAATTGGAAAAAATTATTTATGATAGAAAATTAAGAATAGTTTTCTCAAAAAAAATCTATTGTTATTTTTTTTTGAAAATTAAAAATCGAAAAAAATTCAAAAATTAAAAAATTCAAAAAAAAATTCAAAAATTCAAAATTGAGTGTATCCAAAGAATATTATAGACTAACGTCTCTAGAAGTCTCGTCCGTATTCTGATTTTTGATACCTCGATGGACGCCGGCTTTAGCCGGTGTGGACGCTGGTTGGAATATATGGTACTGGAAGTTATAGACAGTTTCAATACACACCGTTTAGGGAACCTGACTTGACTTGCAAATCACTTTCGGGGTGGTTTAAAGGCGTGGAACTAATTATTGCAATCCATGAAAAAGAGAGTTTTTGAAAAAATATAAACATTTCCACCCGAGTCTCGGGCGCAAATGGTACTGGAAGTTATAGACAGTACCAAGAAACACCCTTTAGAGGGAACCTCATTCAACTTGCAAATTACTTTGAAGGTGATTTAAGGGGTTAACACTACCTAATAATTGCGATTCATCGAAAAAAGGGTTTTTTGTGAAAATATGGATATTTCCACCCTAATCCACTTAGTATCCGGATACAACTCGTGAAATAAACGTAGTCTTTATCACTTTTTGTATTGAAGTTTATCTTTTGTGAAAGAATTTCTATTTACCCCGATTTTTGGGTAGCCCCATACCCGCTACTGTATTTCGGAAACCAGTCATAGGATCATCTAGGGCCCATGAGAACTTTTGATTAGTAGATCGAGATCTACAACATACCAAAATTTCATTAAAATCGTGGATTTTTTAAAATCCCATTTAAAGTGTGCATCGTCCTTTATGTTTAATTTCGAATTATGAATTATTTATTTATTTTCCAGTAGATCGGTTTATTTAGCAACAAGTAAATTTTGGGGTCGGTCAAGTTTCCGCCTGTATTAAACAAATTTCAAAAATAAATAAACCATAATAATTTTGCACACTATGACTAAAATATTGCACACCCACACAACTCAGCGAAAACTAGAGCAGTTTTTTAAACTAGGGGCAAACTTGACCGTTCCCCCTTGTTTGTCTAAAACTTGAAAAATTCTTATGCTACTCGGTTCATCTAAATTTGCACAATTTCGCATGCCTATTTTCAAATTTTGCACACTTTTCTGGGGAAAGTTAAAGTATGTTTTTTTTTTAAAGATGATTCCCCAAGTCAAAAATTCAATAACTATGTTGGCAGCACAAGCCTTTTCTACATAAAAAATTTGAAAGCATTGACAATAGGGTACTTGCATGGAAAATTAAATTGATTCTTGTTTATTGCAAATTGTAGGAAATCGAAAAGAAATCGTTACTTTTTTTTCATTTCTCCCCAATATGATTATTCCGGAAGTTATTTCAATATTAAGTTTTGTATATATAGATATACTGATTACTGAGCATGTGCAACGTCACTTATTTATTAGATAAGTGACGTCATAGGCAGATTTCATAGTGTTGTATCTCCGTCAATTCTTGACTAAGAAGAAAAAGAAAAAACACGTGTTGACTTATTTTTCATGGAATATCGAAATCAGCAATAAAAAAATTTGAGGCAAGGAGCCTATTTTACATTGCATTGCCAAATAATGTCATTTTGACTTTTATCTTTAAAAAATTTTTTTTTATGGGGTATTAAAAATTTGCACTATCCCCGCCGTTTGTCGAAAAATTGAAAAATCTTATGCTACTCGCTTTGGCCAATTTTGCACAATTTTGCGCACGCTTCTGGGGAAATTTATTAGGGCATTAAAAATTTTGCACTTTCCCCCCGTTTGTCGAAAAATTGAAAGATCCTATGCTTGTCTCCCCACTCTCCCCCCCTCGTTTTTCAAAAAGTTGAAAAATCCTCATGCTACTAGGTTCACCTAATTTTGCACAACTTTGCACACCTATTTTCAAATTTTGCAAAATGTGCACTATCCGCCGGTTTTTTGAGAAAATGAAAAATTCTTATGTTACTCAATTCGGGTTGAAAATAAGCGTGCAAAATTGAGTGAACCCAGTAGCAAGGGGTTTTCAATTTTTTGACAAACAGGGGAAAACGTGCAAATTTTTAATACAACATTCAACTCCCAGAGGAATGTGTAAAATTAAGAAAAAGGTGTGCAAAATTGTGCAAAATTAGCCGAAGCGAGCAGCATAAGAATTTTTCAAGTTTCAGATAAACGGGGAAAAAAGTGCAAATTTATCATACCTCATAACATTTCCCAGAAGAGTGTGCAAAATTTGAAAATAGGTGTGCACAATTGTGCAAAATAAGGTGAACCTAAAGTCTGTTTTTTTTTTAAAGATAATTCCCCAAGTCAAGAATTTAGTACCTAACTATGTTGGCAACACAAGCCTTTTCTACATAAAAAATTTGAAAGCATTGACAATTTTACATTTTATTGCCAACATAATATCATTTTGACTTTTATCTTTAAAAAAAAAAACAGATATTAGTAGCATTGAGGTTATATTAATTTTTTGAAAAACGATGGGGAAAATGCAAATTATTGATATTATCTATTATTCACAATCCCATGTCCAAAGCTAAAGGTAAAATTTATCACCTTTCAGTGCTATTTGGAAAGGTGATAAATTTACCTTTACCTTTGGACTACGGATTGTGAATAGGATATACCTTATAACTTTCCCCAGAAGCGTGTGCAAAATTTGAAAATGGGTGTTGAAAATTAGGAGGGAAAGTGCAAATTTTTAGTGCCTCAAAACTTTTCCCAGAGGCGTGTGCAAGATTGTGCAAAATAAACCAAAGCGAGTAGCATAAGATTTTTCAATTTTTCGACAACCGGCGGAGATAGTGCAAATTTTCAAGCTTCATAATTTTCTCCAGAGGCGTGTGGAAAATTTGGAAATAGGTATGCAAAATTGTGCAAAATAAGGTAAACCGGATAGCTGCAAAAAATTTAAATTTTTTGAAAAACGAGGGTGAAAATGTAAATTTTTGATACCTATCAACTTTCCCTGGAAGCGAGTGCAAAATTAGCCGAAGCGAGTGGCATAAGAATTTTTCAAGTTTCAGATAAACGGGGAAAAAAGTGCACATTTATCACACCTCATAACTTTTCCCAGAAGAGTGTGCAAAATTTGGAAATAGGTGCGCGAAATTGTCCAAAATTAGATGAAACGAGTAGCATAGAGGTCTATCATTTTTTTTAAAAACGGGTGCGGTTATGCAAATTTTTGATACGATATAACTTTCCCCAAAAAAGTGTGCAAATTATGAAAATCGGTGTGCAAAATTATGGGTTATTTATTTTTGAAATTTGTCTATATGTCGAAAAAAGCAAATTTTCAAAGACGGGGGTAGTCCTGACAACCTGCCCACCTCTCGACCTGTCATATTTTGACAGCTGTCAAAAATTACATTTGACAGCTGTTGAGTGTTGAGTATTCCAAATTGTATTATCATCCGAACTTAAACTGTATGCAAAATTTCAGCAAAATCTATCGCGAAGAAATGGTTCGCAAATCTGCATCTGTCACATTTGACAGTTGACACCTGTCATCAGTGGTCTAAAATGTATTATCATCCGAACTTGAAGTGTATGCAAAATTTCAGCAAAATCCGTTGCGAAATAATAGTTCAAAAATCTGCACCTGTCACATTTGACAGTTGACATGTCATTAGTGATCTAAAATGTATTATCACCTAATCACCTGAACTTGAAGTGTATGCTAAATTTCAGCAAAATCCATTGTGAAGATATGGTTAAAAATCTGCAACTGTCTCAATTTGACAGTTGACACCTGTCATTAGCGGTCTAAAACCTTCTTATCATTATTGCCTTTCATAGTAAACATTAAACTGGTTTGAGGCACATCGATCGGATAGTTTCAAAGTCTATAACGGACATAGGTAGACACACAGACAGACAGACAGAAACAATTTTTGTGTTTTATACCTCTATTTATTAGTAACAGAAAATTACTACCCACAAAAATACATAACTATTTACCTATTTATTATTATTTTTTTTAATTATAATAATATTCCTATTCTATGGTAGGTATATGTATAATAAGTACCTATATAAAACACAGGCATTTAATTTATTATACAAAAGACAACTTGGCAACGCAGCCTAGCAAATACGCGTGCATTTGGTGCCTCAAGTTAATTTAATCGCAGAAACGACTGATTTTACTAGGACACTAGCGCCATCACGCGGGTTTATATTTTCTCCGGCGGACGGGTCTTCTAGAGACGTTAGTCTATAATATTATTTGGTGTATCTAATACCCAATTCATAAATTATGGAAATAAATCGTAATTGATATATTTTTTCCTAAATTAAAAATTTAAAATGAACTAAAGGCGAATTTAAACAACTTTTGATAAATTTAAGTCGTAATTTTTTCATAATTTAATGCGTAATATAATACATAACTCAAAACCCCAGTTCAAACAACTTCATAATTTAATACATAATTTTTGAAATGTTTCTATTGATATTTTGAAATTTGACACTGACAGAACTCGAAAGGTCCAGTTTTTTTATAATTTAATGCATAAAAGTTAAAAGTTGGGAACTTTTAAGGTTATCCATTATGAACTAAATTATGAATTGAGCATTAAATAGATGTATAAACGCTTCCATAGAAATTATTAAATTTAACTTTAAAGCTTATGCACTAAATGTGAATTACGAACTAAATTAAAGTTATGAAGTTGTGTAAGCTCGCCTTAAGTATTCAGTTATCAATAATTATATTTTTAAAATAAATTATTTAGTTATCAATTATATGTTTCCTTTAAATTACGTATTTATTTAATCGTTAATTATACTTTTAAAATTAAATTCTACTTTTTTAAAATTATTCATTTAATCTAACTTTTAATTTCTTAAAATTAAAAAAAATCGAAAAAATTCAAAATTAGAATTTTTATGTTTCGCTTAAAATTAAAAATCAAAAAAAAAATCAGAAATTCAATTTTTTCTTTAAAAATTCAAAATTAAAAATGAAATTCTATACATTTTTTTTCTTTAGAAATTCAAAATTGAAGTTTAGAGGCTTATTAGGTTATTCAGTTATTTGAAAGTTAAAGTTGGAAAAATAAAAAAATTGGAAATTTTATTTTTTCTCAAAAAAATCAAAAAATTAAAGGTTTCAATTTATTATTCAGTTTCTTGAAAATAAAAATAAAAAATAAATTTGGAAATTTTATTTTTTTTCCTTGAAAAATTTTCTAAGTCTAAAATCAATCAGTTTCGCGAAAATTGAAAATAAAATATGAAAAAATTGGATTTTTTTCTCTAAAACTTTTAGAAATTAAAGTTTTTAACTAATTATTCAGTTCCCTGAAGTTTAAAAATTAAAAATTGGAAATTTATTTTTTTCGTAAAAAATCAAAAATTAAAGTCTTAAATTTATTATTCAGTTTCGTAGGTTACTTGCTTAAAATTATTTTATTTGTATTTGGTCTCAAAGCCAAAACAAATTGAAATTGAAAAATTTTTTATGATAAAAAAACTCAAAAAAAAATAAATTTTTCAAAAGAACTTAATTATGAAACACCAATTACAAAATACAATTTATAGGAAAAAGGGATTACTTACAAGGCACGATGCTTGAAACTGTAACACTTTTAACTTTATACGTTGATCTTGTTGCTTCTTTTCTTCAGTTAATTTTTTCAAAAAGTGGAACGAATTGGATTAAACTTTTTCGAAAATTCAATCTCTGGACTCTATAGCACTCTGAAGAACATCCGCACCGACTTGCGCCAATTATATTTTCGATTCAGAAACTTGTATTTTTAAAAACCATTAATTTTATTAATTAAAATACAATAGTGACAATCGGAAAATATGTGGATCAAATTGCTACAGGGAGTGCCTGAAAACAAATGAACGCTCCTTACTGGAAAGCCCTGGCTTAAATAATAAATATTTGCTGATCCAAGCATTTTCCTATGCAGGTGGCGGTACTACCAGTGCATTACCGCTGATTAAGCAGTTTTATATATTTATTAGTATTGACATAGGCCTACGCTAATAATTAACATAGGAAAGGAGAATTATTAGTATAAGGATAACATAGGGTCTTACAATATAACTAGTTTCTATGAATTGTCAGCAAATAGAGCTGACATTACTCCCTGTATAAAAAAAAGTCGACATTTGAAAAAAATTCAAAATAGCAATTTTTTTTATAAAAAGTCAATCTGTCAGCCCGTGAAAACCGAAGGTCGATATCTAGTCTGGTTCCAAAAATATCGAGCTTGAAAATTAGGCGATATTTCCCTTGTTCGAAAGCAATTGTCCAGCAGTTTAGTTTACCAGTCTTACAATTAATTCTAAGAGTGGACACGTGGTTTGTAACTAATAAGAGCCAGATCTAAACCATATAAAATAGTTTATCAGTCTTACAGATAATTCTAAGAGTGGTCACGTGGTTTTTGACTAATAAGTGACTCATCTTAACCATATAAAATAGTTTACCAGTCTTACAATTAATTCTAAGAGTGGTCACGTGGTTTTAAACTAATAAGAGCCCCATCTAAACTATATAAAATAGTTTATCAGTCTTACAATTAATTCTAAGAGTGGTCACGTGGTTTTCAACTAATGAGAGCCTCATCTAAACCATATAAAATAGTTTATCAGTCTTTCAGATAATTCTAAGAGTGGTCACGTGGTTTTTAACTAATAAGAGGCCCATCTAAACCATATAAAATAGTTTATCAGTCTTACAGATAATTCTATGAGTGGTCACGTGGTTTTTAACTAATGAGTGATTCATCTTAACCATATAAAATAGTTTACCAGTCTTACAGATAATTCTAAGAGTGGTCACGTGGTTTTTGACTAATAGGTGACTCATCTTAACCATATAAAATCGTTTACCAGTCTTACAATTAATTCTAAGAGTGGTCACGTGGTTTTTAACTAATAAGAGCCGCATCTAAACCATATAAAATAGTTTATCAGTCTTACAGATAATTCTAAGAGTGGTCACGTGGTTTTTAACTAATAAGTGACTCATCTTAACCATATAAAATAGTTTACCAGTCTTACAGATAATTCTAAGAGTGGTCACGTGGTTTTTGACTAATAAGTGACTCATCTTAACCATATAAAATAGTCTACCAGTCTTACAATTAATTCTAAGAGTGGTCACGTGGTTTTTAACTAATAAGAGCCCCATCTAAACCATATAAAATAGTTTATCAGTCTTACAGATTATTCTAAGAGTGGTCACGTGGTTTTTAACTAACAAGTGACTCATCTTAACCATATAAAATAATTTACCAGTCTTACAGATAATTCTAAGAGTGGTCACGTGGTTTTTAACTAATAAGTGACTCTTCTTAACTATATAAAATAGTTTACCAGTCTTACAGATAATTCTAAGAGTGGTCACGTGGTTTTTGACTAATAAGTGACTCATCTTTACCATATAAAATAGTTTACCAGGCTTACAGATAATTCTAAGAGCGGTCACGTGGTTTTTGACTAATAAGTGACTCATCTTAACCATATAAAATAGTTTACCAGTCTTACAATTAATTCTAAGAGTGGTCACGTGGTTTTCAACTAATAAGAGCCCCATCTAAACCATATAAAATAGTTTATCAGTCTTACAGATAATTCTAAGAGTGGTCACGTGGTTTTTAACTAATAAGAGCCCCATCTAAACCATACAAAATAGTCTTACAGATAATTTTAAGGGTGGTCACGTGGTTTTTAACTAATAAGTGACTCATCTTAACCATATAAAATAGTTTACCAGTCCTACAGATAAGTCTAAGAGTGGTCATGTGGTTTTTGGCTAATAAGTGACTCATCTTACCCATATAAAAGAGTTTACCAGTCTTACAATTAATTCTATGAGTGGTCACGTGGCTTTTAACTAATAAGAGCCAGATCTAAATCATATAAAATAGTTTATCAGTCTTACAGATAATTCTAAGAGTGGTCACGTGGTTTTTGACTAATAAGTGACTCATCTTTACCATATAAAATAGTTTACCAGGCTTACAGATAATTCTAAGAGCGGTCACGTGGTTTTTGACTAATAAGTGACTCATCTTAACCATATAAAATAGTTTACCAGTCTTACAATTAATTCTAAGAGTGGTCACGTGGTTTTCTACTAATAAGAGCCCCATCTAAACCATATAAAATAGTTTATCAGTCTTACAGATAATTCTAAGAGTGGTCATGTGGTTTTTGACTAATAAGTGACTCATCTTACCCATATAAAATAGTTTACCAGTCTTACAATTAATTCTAAGAGTGGTCACGTAGCTTTTAACTAATAAGAGCCAGATCTAAACCATATAAAATAGTTTATCAGTCTTACAGATAATTCTAAGAGTGTTCACGTGGTTTTTAACTAATAAGTGACTCATCTCAACCTTATAAAATAGTTTACCAGTCTTACAGATATTTCTGAGAGTGGTCACGTGGTTTTTAACTAATAGGAGCCCCATCTAAAGCATATAAAATAGTTTACCAGTCTTACAATTAATTCTAAGAGTCGTCACGTGGTTTTCAACTAATAAGAGGCCCATCTAAACCATATAAAAAAGTTTATCAGTCTTACAGATAATTATATGAGTGGTCACGTGGTTTTTAACTAATGAGTGATTCATCTTAACCATATAAAATAGTTTACCAGTCTTACAGATAATTCTAAGAGTGGTCACGTGGTTTTTGACTAATAGGTGACTCATCTTAACCATATAAAATCGTTTACCAGTCTTACAATTAATTCTAAGAGTGATCACGTGGTTTTTAACTAATAAGAGCCGCATCTAAAACATATAAAATAGTTTATCAGTCTTACAGATAATTCTAAGAGTGGTCACGTGGTTTTTAACTAATAAGTGACTCATCTTAACCATATAAAATAGTTTACCAGTCTTACAGATAATTCTAAGAGTGGTCACGTGGTTTTTGACTAATAAGTGACTCATCTTAAAAATATAAAATAGTCTACCAGTCTTACAATTAATTCTAAGAGTGGTCACGTGGTTTTTAACTAATAAGAGCCCCATCTAAACCATATAAAATAGTTTATCAGTCTTACAGATTATTCTAAGAGTGGTCACGTGGTTTTTAACTAACAAGTGACTCATCTTAACCATATAAAATAATTTACCAGTCTTACAGATAATTCTAAGAGTGGTCACGTGGTTTTTAACTAATAAGTGACTCTTCATAACTATATAAAATAGTTTACCAGTCTTACAGATAATTCTAAGAGTGGTCACGTGGTTTTTGACTAATAAGTGACTCATCTTTACCATATAAAATAGTTTACCAGGCTTACAGATAATTCTAAGAGCGGTCACGTGGTTTTTGACTAATAAGTGACTCATCTTAAACATATAAAATAGTTTACCAGTCTTACAATTAATTCTAAGAGTGGTCACGTGGTTTTCAACTAATAAGAGCCCCATCTAAACCATATAAAATAGTTTATCAGTCTTACAGATAATTCTAAGAGTGGTCACGTGGTTTTTAACTAATAAGAGCCCCATCTAAACCATACAAAATAGTTTATCAGTCTTACAGATAATTTTAAGGGTGGTCACGTGGTTTTTAACTAATAAGTGACTCATCTTAACCATATAAAATAGTTTACCAGTCCTACAGATAATTCTAAGTGTGGTCATGTGGTTTTTGGCTAATAAGTGACTCATCTTACCCATATAAAAGAGTTTACCAGTCTTACAATTAATTCTATGAGTGGTCACGTGGCTTTTAACTAATAAGAGCCAGATCTAAATCATATAAAATAGTTTATCAGTCTTACAGATAATTCTAAGAGTGGTCACGTGGTTTTTGACTAATAAGTGACTCATCTTTACCATATAAAATAGTTTACCAGGCTTACAGATAATTCTAAGAGCGGTCACGTGGTTTTTGACTAATAAGTGACTCATCTTAACCATATAAAATAGTTTACCAGTCTTACAATTAATTCGAAGAGTGGTCACGTGGTTTTCAACTAATAAGAGCCCCATCTAAACCATATAAAATAGTTTATCAGTCTTACAGATAATTCTAAGAGTGGTCACGTGGTTTTTAACTAATAAGAGCCCCATCTAAACCATACAAAATAGTTTATCAGTCTTACAGATAATTTTAAGGGTGGTCACGTGGTTTTTAACTAATAAGTGACTCATCTTAACCATATAAAATAGTTTACCAGTCCTACAGATAATTCTAAGAGTGTTCACGTGGTTTTTAACTAATAAGTGACTCATCTCAACCATATAAAATAGTTTACCAGTCTTACAGATATTTCTGAGAGTGGTCACGTGGTTTTTAACTAATAGGAGCCCCATCTAAAGCATATAAAATAGTTTACCAGTCTTACAGATAATTCTAAGAGTGGTCACGTGGTTTTTGACTAATAAGTGACTCATCTCAACCATATAAAATAGTTTACCAGTCTTACAGATAATTCTAAGAGTGGTCATGTGGTTTTTGACTAATAAGTGACTCATCTTACCCATATAAAATAGTTTACCAGTCTTACAATTAATTCTAAGAGTGGTCACGTGGCTTTTAACTAATAAGAGCCAGATCTAAACCATATAAAATAGTTTATCAGTCTTACAGATAATTCTAAGAGTGTTCACGTGGTTTTTAACTAATAAGTGACTCATCTCAACCATATAAAATAGTTTACCAGTCTTACAATTATTTCTGAGAGTGGTCACGTGATTTTTAACTAATAGGAGCCCCATCTAAAGCATATAAAATACACTGCTCAACAATTGAAGTGGATATTCTAAAATTTTGTATTTATTTTGTCAATTCTTCAAAGTGAAGTAAAAAATCATATATAATAAAAACATTTTATCTCGCATTTTATTGATTGATTATATCACCCAGAAAAAAAAAACAAATTTTTAATGCAAAATTTTACATTTACAAGAAAACTGATTAAATTGGGAAAAGTAACAACATTAAAAAAAATTTGTATCGCAAAATTCACAAAATCCCTATAAAAAACTAATATCGTGTTGGACCTCCTCTGGCCCGCCTTAGTACTGTCACTCTATTCGGAAGGCTCATTAACAAATTATTGATAAATTGCTGAGGTATGATTTGCCAAATTGCCTGCAACTCATTAGCCAACTGTTCTAGGGTTTGGGGAGGTTGTGGAATCCGGTTTAATCGCCTAGACATTTCGGCCCAAACATGTTCGATACAATTCATATCTGGTAAACAGGGTGGCCACTCCATTCTTGTAATTCCATGATGTTCTATGCAATTGTTCACAATTCTCGCACGATGCGGACGGGCATTATCGTCAATTAATACAAATTGTTCACCTATTGCACCAAAAAATGGGACGACTATCGGCTCTATAACCATGTCTCGATATCGTATGGCAGTCATTGTCTCATTAATTAAGATCACTAAATCAGTGCGACCATTATGACATATGCCTCCCCAAACGCAAACTGACCCACCACCAAAAAGAGTTGTTGGGGCCATTAAATGTTCACTGTATCGCTGTCCTCTTTCTCGCGGACCAATATTCGACCATCACACGTATACAAACCAAATCTGGACTCGTCGGTAAAGAGGCAGTGCCTCCAATTTTCAAGAGTCCAAAGACTATGGTCTCTCGCCCAGCGATATCGGCATGCACGCTGCTCCGCCGTCATTCTTGGGTGGGTAGCGCGACGTCTAGCCCTCAAGTTACATGCATGCAATCTTCTTCTGATAGTTTGACCAGAAATCACTCTTCCAGTAGTTTGTCTAAAAAAGCTGTTAATTCTTGAAGCCGTGAATGTTCGGATTCTTCTTGCAGTCAGGACTATGAAGCGGTCTTGAGCAAGAGTTGTAGCTCGTTCCCGTCCTCCACCATGTGTGTACGCTGCAGACCCAGTTGCTAAATACCGATTCCACGTACGACTCACGACACTTTGAGACACATTCAGCCGCACAGCGACTTCTTCTTGAGACAAACCTTCCTGTATCCAACGCAATAATTGCTCGAGTTGCACTGCTTCTAATCGTCGTAACGGCATATTATTCTTTAAGCGAATACATAAAACTATTGATAACAGTAGCAAAATCAAGTGTGTATAAGCGGTTCTGTAGAACTGATACTTTCAGATTTTAAAACAACATTCCTGCATATTTCCGTGAAAGAGATAAGGGAGAGAGAGAGCATCGACAAACAATAAACATGCAAAAAATATTCGCCATGAATACTGTTTATTGATAAAATAAAACACGTCTTTTTTTTCATATTCTCAAATTTTGATTTCAGGATTTTTGCAATTATCCAGTTCAATTGTTGAGCAGTGTAGTTTACCAGTCTTACAGATAATTCTAAGAGTGGTCACGTGGTTTTTGACTAATAAGTGACTCATCTCAACCATATAAAATAGTTTACCAGTCTTACAATTATTTCTGAGAGTGGTCACGTGGTTTTTAACTAATAGGAGCCCCATCTAAAGCATATAAAATAGTTTATTAGTCTTACAGATAATTTTAAGGGTGGTCACGTGGTTTTTAACTAATAAATGACTCATCTTAACCATATAAAATAGTTTACCAGTCCAACAGATAATTCTAAGAGTGGTCATGTGGTTTTTGACTAATAAGTGACTCATCTTACCCATATAAAATAGTTTACCAGTCTTACAATTAATTCTAAGAGTGGTCACGTGGCTTTTAACTAATAAGAGCCAGATCTAAACCATATAAAATAGTTTATCAGTCTTACAGCAGTTTCGATCGGGCTATTGTATGGTGCGGTCGGTGTGTTCTCTTATCAGTTTAGTGACATTCCTTTGGTTTTTATGAAAATTTATAGTAAACAAGCGAGTGTAATTTAATTGGGTTCTCCAATGGACCTATTTAATGGGGGGAAGCCCCCTGATGATTTAACGCCTTCGGGGGTTGAATCAGGTTTAGAAAAACAGGTCAAAGAAAGAATGGATTATCAAAATAACACAGAGGATATAAATAAAATTGCAGAAAAACAGGTAACAAAATTCCAATTTCTTTATGGGTCAACGGATTTTGGACCCTTTTATGTACTAGTAGAAAATATTTCAGAAAATGCTAGAGGTAAGCTTAGCGCTATTAAAGTAAATGAATATATTTATGAACTTCACCCAGAAATAGATAATAAAATAAAAGTAATAGAATCAATTGGTCAAAACCGAGTTAGGATTCAATATAAAGATAGTAAAACGGCAAATGCATTAATTTTATCCAAATCTTTAAAGGAAAAAAAGTTAGACTTTTACATTCCTAAATCAGCGGTTATAAAAGAGGGCGTAATAAGAGGTATTGAAAGCGATATAAGTGAAGAAACAATAAAAAATAAAATAAAAAAATTTGATGAACATTGTAATTTTAGTGTAAACAAAGTAAAAAGAATAACGAGAGCAATTTTTGATCAGAAAGATAAAGAAAAAAAGATAGTTAATACAAACTCAGTAATAATTTCCTTTAGAACACAAACTCTCCCAAAATATTTAGCAATAGGACATGTTAGATTTGTAGTAACCCCATATGTGCAAAGGGTTCTGCTTTGCTATAAGTGTTTCCGATACGGGCACACTAGCAAACAATGCAAGGGGAAGCAAAGGTGTCTCAAATGTAAAGGAGAACATAAAGCAGAAGAATGTACAGAAAACACTGATACTATTTGTTTTCATTGCAAGGGCAACCACAGTACAAACGAAACAAAAAAATGCTTAGAGTTTGAAAGACAAAAAAATATAAAAAGAGCAATGGCAATACAAAATCTTAGTTATAAAGAAGCGGATAAATGCTTCCCTAGCACAAGCTATGCATCAGTGGCATCTCGGAATCTAGGCGAAATAAATTTATCTGATTTAGACTCCATATTATCACAAAAAGATAATAGAACAAATAACACAAATAATAGAACCACTCAAAAAACTCACTTCACTCAATTTACACAGCCTAAAATTCCCCTCAAAAGAAATAGGCCATCTTCCCCAATTTTTGAACAGCATAAAGAAATACTTTCTCAATTTAACACTTATCAACCGTCAAGTAGTGTTATGAATAGCCAAATATATCAATCAAATTTAAACGAAAAAAGAAATGAAAATAACAGTTTAGAAGATAGATCAGGGACTAATATAAATGTTGTAGTTGAAATCATTTTTAAAGTTTTGACAGTGTTAAAAGAAAAAAATTGTTTGGATATAAATAAACAGGAACTTACAAACTTAATTCAAAAAAATCTTTATTAGATCTAGTCAAATGGAAAATTTAAATATTTGTCAATGGAACTGCCGATCGGCAATCTCAAATAAAGAAAACTTAATTTATCTTTTACAGGAAAATAAGATTAATATCGCTTTGTTGTCAGAAACATGGTTCAAACCGGGAAAATATATAGCATTCCCAGGTTATAACATAGTAAGAAATGACCGAAATGACGGCAAGGGTGGCGTAGCCATAATGATAAAGAGCAATATAAAATATTCCGAAATTTTGAGTTTAAATCTTCCAAATATTCTTTATGTAGGAATAAAAATTCCAACTACAAATAATTCCCAGTTAACTCTCGTTTCAGTATATATCAAGCCACAATCCAAAATAACCAAAAATGTATGGAACCGATTCTTAGGTTCATTCGAAAAACCTGCTTTAATATGCGGAGATTTTAATGCACACCATATAGCATGGGGTTGCGTAGACAGTGATCAAGCTGGTAATATTTTGTTAGAAGCCTTAGATGAGTCAAATTACATTTATTTAAATAATGGCGAGTACACTCGAATCAACCCTTCAGGTGGAAACAATTCAGCCATAGATTTATCTCTGACTACCCCAGATTTGCAGGATAGTCTAGAATGGCAAACACTGTCAGATACATATGGATCAGACCATATTCCAATAATTATACGATCTCAAATTTCAACAACAGTTACCTCTACCAACAGTTATACGAAAAAATGGAATACTAGAAGAACCGACTGGGAAAACTTTCACTTACAAGCTCACTTAGCCTTTTCCAATAGAGAATGTTCAAATTACGATCATTTTATTAATATGTTAAATGCCATTCTAAGTCACACAATGGCAACCTATGCGTCAAAAAGCAATAAAAAGGCAGGAGGAAAATCCTGGTGGAATGAAAAATGCGATGAAATTGTAAAGTACAGAAAACAATGTTTCTCCAGATATAAAACGAATCCAAATATGACAAATCTTATCGAATACAAAAAATCTGACGCTATGGCGAAAAGGATAACAAAACAAGCAAAAAGAGAATCTTGGCAGACGTTCTGTTCATCAATTAATCAGCATACTCCAATAAAAACAGTATGGCAGAAAGTGAATAGTTATAAAAACAGAAGACAAAGCAACAGGCTAGTGACAAGCCTGACAGATTTATGGATTGAAGAATTCCACGACAAAATTGCACCACCCTATGTCAGTGAGAAGCCAGAAGAAACGAATTGTCCAAACGTTGAGGAAATACATTTTTTAACTAGACCATTTACAACTACAGAACTATCCAGAGCTTTGAAAAAAAATAACAACACCGCACCTGGGTATGATGGTATACAATACTCAATGTTGTTTCACCTACCAAACAACGCCAAGGAAGCACTCCTCCTTATATATAATAACATTTTTCTTGGAATCGAACCAATCCCTGGAGACTGGAAAGAATATCTAATAATACCAATTATCAAACCAGGAAAACCATTAAATAAATCAACATCATTCAGACCAATTGCTCTCGCCTCATGCATTTTAAAAACCTACGAACGATTGATAAAAACCAGACTAGAGTTTTGGATAGAAAAAAATCACATATTTCCTAAAACTCAATTCGGATTCAAGAGAGGTACCTCCACCCAGGAAGCACTGGCTCATCTTATAACAGACATTCAATTGGGGTTTACAAGTAACCAATGCACTTTCGCCCTATTTTTAGATGTACAAAGAGCCTATGATAGTGTCGTATATAGCATATTGATCGACAAAATGAACAAAATTGGCATCCCAAAACAGCTAGTCCAAAACGTATATAACATTTATCGATCACGAAGAACATACATAAGAACAAATGACGGATTAACAGAACCCAAGGAAGCGAAAATTGGCCTACCACAGGGTAGCATATTAAGTCCTATTTTATACACAATATACACCAGCGACCTAGAAGACCTATTTACAGACAACAACATCAAACTTATTCAGTTTGCAGATGATATTTGTATATATACAACCAATAAAACATTAGAAAAATGCCGGGAAATCTTAGAAAGAACATATAGAAGTACACAAAAATGGTTAAGCAAAAATGGACTACAACTATCTGTGGAAAAAACAACAGGATGCAATTTTTCAAGAGCCAGAAGACAAGAAACAAACCTCATCTTACTCGGGGGAAAAACCATCCCATTACGACCTACTGTGAAGTACCTTGGGTTATACCTGGACAGGAAGTTACTATGGAAGGATCAGATAAACTATCTGATTAAAAGAACTGAGAATGGTTTAAATGTTATGCGCGCTTTCAGCAATAGAAAATGGGGTGCAGACCCAAATTTGTGCCTTTTATTTTATAAATCGTTTGTGCGATCTATATTTGATTATTCCAGTATCTTTTATGGCTCAGCTGCTGACAGCCACCTCAAGAAAATCGAGGTTATTAAAAATAAATGTTTAAGGCAGAACATTGGATGTTTAAATAGTACTCCAATAATAGTCTTAGAAGTTGAAGCAAGAGAACCACCATTGGAATTGAGACGAAAATTTATTACAGACAAATTTTTATTGAAGCTTTTAGCCAAAAACAGTGTATTAATAAATAGCAAAAATTAATAATCTAACAACTCTTTGCTATACGCATAATCATTGGAGAGTTAAAAAACTGCCCAAGCTTGTAGAGAGTTATTCTTGGATAACTCAACATAAAGACAATATTTTTCAAAATTGCATTCATCCATATTTCCAACTCAATGAAGCTGCCTTAGAAATTGAACCAAAAATAATAATACAAGAAGAAAATACAGAAAATATCATCTATCAAAAACATAAATTTTACGAAGAACAGAATAGTACTTGGGCAAATTTCGAACAAATTTTTACAGATGGCTCAGTCATGGAAAAAAAGGTTGGCTGTGCCTTTTATCATAAAAACATAAACCACTACGAGAAGTATAAAATTTCAGAACACGCATCAATATATACTGCTGAATTATGGGCTATCCGAGAATCTTTAAATTATAGCTTAAATTACGACGATAACAACAAATTTGTGATATTTTCAGATAGTAAAAGCTCATTACAATCCATCAAAAATTATTTACACAGATATCCTAATAATTACATAATCAGTGAAATAATAAACTTAATTGAACAATTGTACCGATCAAACAAACAAATTTTCTTTGTATGGTTTAAAGCTCATATAGGTATAAGGGATAACGAATTTGCCGAAAAGGCAGCTAAAGAGGCCACACATAGTGGCAGAATCACTAATTTCAAAGTTCCCTATAGTGACATTATTAGTTATGCCAAGGCAAGACAAAAGTTTGATTGGCAAAATATGTATACCGAGACAAATAAGGGTAAAATCTTTAAAAGAAATTTTCCAAAATTGTTCAGACATTCATGGTTTCATAGAGAGAGTAATAAAAATTTTGTAAGGACTATTTCACGTCTCAGATGCTATCACGCTTTGTATCCTGTACATATGAAAAAGTTAGGGTTAGTAGAGAATGATAGATGCGACTGTGGGGAAACTGGAGATCTGGAACACTTCTTTTTAGTATGTTCTAAATTTGAAAATGAAAGAAATAGCTTATATTCAAAATTAACAAATTTAATAGAATTGCCATTAAATTATAATACTTTGATTATATCAAACAACATTGAAGTATACAAAACTATGTATCAATATGTTAGGGAAACAAATACCAATTTGTGAAAAATTAGCTATACCTAAATGTCATAAAATTAGAAAAAAACAAAAAAAAAAACAAAAAAAAAACAAAAAAAAAAAAAAAAAACTCAAACTACAAAAAATACAAATACAAAAAAAAAAAAAACAAAACAAAAAAAAAAAAAAAATGAAAATGAAGGAAAAAAATAAATAAAAAATGTATGTATATAATAATGATAAAAAATAAAAATATACACAAAAAAAAAGAGAAAATTAAAGTACATGTAATGAAAACTTTAGTATAAGTATAGTTTAGATAGATTAAGTACTAGTATGTATAACAAAGAAAGGGGAACTCAAAATTTCGGAATAAACAAAGAGAGAGGCTGGCCATTTGGTTTCAACCAGAGCCATTAAAAAAAAAAAAAAAAAAAAAATCAGTCTTACAGATAATTCTAAGAGTGTTCACGTGGTTTTTAACTAATAAGTGACTCATCTCAACCATATAAAATAGTTTACCAGTCTTACAATTATTTCTGAGAGTGGTCACGTGGTCTTTAATTAATAGGAGCCCCATCTAAACCATATAAAATAGTTTACCAGTCTTACAGATAATTCTAAGAGTGGTCACGTGGTTTTTAACTAATAAGTGACTCATCTCAACCATATGAAATAGTTCACCAGTCTTACAATTATTTCTGAGAGTGGTCACGTGGTTTTTAACTAATAAGAGCCCCATCTAAACCATATAAAATAGTTTACCAGTCTTACAGATAATTCTAAGAGTGGTCACGTGGTTTTTGACTAATAAGTGACTCATCTTAACCATATAAAATAATTTACCAGTCTTACAATTAATTCTAAGAGTGGTCACGAGGTTTTTAACTAATAAGAGCCCCATCTTAACCATATAAAATAGTTTACCAGTCTTACAGATAATTCTAAGAGTGGTCACGTGGTTTTTAACTAATAAGTGACTCATCTCAACCATATAAAATAGTTTACCAGTCTTACAATTATTTCTGAGAGTGGTCACGTGGTTTTTAACTAATAGGAGCCCCATCTAAAGCATATAAAATAGTTTATCAGTCTTACAGATAATTCGGCTGTCCCAATTCAAAACGCAGTAACAACACTACGATAACAACGTGGAAAAATCGAATTTAATGATAATTTTCGAGCGCCACGAAATAAATGGAGATATTGCTTCAATATTTTTAAGGGTAGTCAGGTATAACCTGAGCACTCTTTTTATCATAGTTTTAAGAAGATAAACCCTTAAAACAATAGTTCGGCAGCTGCAAAAAAGGTTTTGCATGGGATTTTTTTCGAATAAACAACATAAGTTTGTGTCAAAACACAGTAACTGCCTTCTCATGTAATTTTTTTTTTCTAATGAATTTGATAATACTTCATCAAAACACATGAATTTGATAATACTTCATCAAAATTGCCTTTATTATGTTTTGTAACAGAAAACTAGCATAAAATATTAAACTCTTTAAAGCAGTTAACATCCATTACTGTATTTTGAACTCAAAATAATACATACTCCATTTTTTTTATTTTATAAACAAAACACAAGAAAAACTTCTGAAGGGTACCAAGTTGATAAAACTCAAATAAGATAATATTACAATCAGGATATTCAAACATCAGAATCTATTTCTTCCCCTACTTGCTAAGCATCAACCAAGTCCACGGATATTTTGGATTCTGGCATCGTTTCCCAAAACACCCTTCTGTTGGTTGGCATAAGCGGTACTAGATCTTTCAAGATTTTCGCTTTTTTGGAGGCTGAAATGCCACGAGAGGACAAGGCTTGTGGTGTGAAGGTCATAGGATTGTGCTTCTTCTGTATGAAATCCAACTCTATATATTCATCTGCAAAATCTTTTTTATATTGCATGCATTGGCTTCCTTTTTTGAAACAAACATCAACAATTTCATTCAATAGAAAACCCTTTAATGGATCCGCTGCCTTTTTTGTATTTCTTTTTTTATTTGGCCACAAGTGGAACTCTTTTAATTGCAGAACTTCTAATTTCCTTCTGGATGATTCGACAGCTTCTATCAATTCTTGAAAATCATATATGTTTCTCTTCCTCAAGAGTTTCTGCTCGCTATTACCATGGATACCATCTGCACTCATATGAGTATGGCCTTTGGTGAGATAACGAATGGTAATTTGATTTGGACCAGTTACACGATTAACTTCAGTAACAAGTGATGTGTACAAAACCCAATTTTTGTTCTGGGCGCTATAATTATCAGCCCAAAATATAAAATCCGTAGCATCCCTTTCTTTCTCGATGACTTTGAACATAGCATCAACAAGAGCCTCAGCTTTACGACCACCTAATGCTTCGTGCCAGAGCACACAGTAACTTTGATTAGAGGATTCCTTGCTCAAAGTGGCGAACGTTTGATTGAAAACAACAAGTCGACTTGTAAAAAAGGCGGTCTTGCTTTGAGGCATGATAGGCAAAATAATAACTTTCTGTAAATCCATGGAGTAAATCCGTTTATTTGTTGAACCTGCTTCTGCTGCTTCGTCCGAATCCTTTTTATATTCTAAATTTGCTTTTGTAGCTTTAGCACGGTGAGAGTCGTATTGATTTTGGATGATTTCATTTTCACCATTTTCCAAAATGTTTTTCAGGGACGAGCAGTCTTCACAAACATCCGATTTTGGTTGGCGAAGAGAAATATTCATTTTTTTCAAGGCCTGTCTGTAAATCTCAATTTTACATATATTTGGATGTTTCGAAACAAAGTCATCGTACATGATTTTAATAGTGAGCTCTCTAGGTAAATATCTTACGTTGGGGGCATTCTTTCTTCTATAATGGCTCACGCAAGGTTTAAATGACTCAATGTGGTTTTTTATTATATCTCGGTCAGCTTCCGGCCTATGACTTCCACCCCTACGCTCCTTAACCTGATCACCGCAAGGGCCTGATTTAATTGCTGCAACTAATTCGGTTATTACGGAATCAGTAGTATATCCTAAAGTATTTAGGAACGTCAGTCTGCATACAGCAATTTCAGTTGAATCTGGAAGTGGTAGAGTGAAATACCTTGATTCCGATCTTGAATGTTGAGCTGTCATACTTTTTCGTTTTACTGGAAGTAACGTTACATGTTTACTTAACCATTTACGTCTACTTGTGTAGTCCAAATTCCAATACTGGTTCCAAATATCATGACGATGTTCTTCTGTTAAGCTTTTACACAGGCTTCTACATTTTCCGTTACAAATGGCTCTCATGGGATGTTTGTTTTTGTCTCTCTCGATTTTTTCTCTTCCTACTAGTCTTCGACCAGGTCTTTTTAATTCTCTAGTATTTTGCCTCTCTCTTTCTTCATTTTCTTGTACCTGACCATTGTCATTCTGCAAAAATATACCACAATCAATTTCTAAATTTGAAAATGAAAATAAATATATTACCACTAAATCGGGTGTCTCAAGTTCTGGGTCTTCATTAGATAAGTTGCCAGCTTCCGTTTCATTTTGCTCATCTCTTTCTCCATTGTCACTTCTTTTGTCATTCTAGAAAAACGTATTTATAAATAAACAGAAAACAGAAATTAAATAACTTACCACTGGAGCAGCATTATCAATTTTGAGGACTTCACCACTGGCTTCCATTATCCTCGGAATATCGTTAGAGCAAGAAGTAATTTCATTGGTGTCCTAAAATCAGAAGTTTAAATAATAATAATAATAATAAATTACCTTGTAGATAATCATTTCGATATCAACCTACTATTGGTTCAGGAGTGGCGATTTTTCCTCCGAACTGTGATCTTTTCACCTTTCTTTTTCTACTTTCGGATTCTACAATGTTATCATCGTATTCGCTGTCGCTGGGTTCGTAATCTTTGTCCAGGTCGCTATCATCTACAGGGCTTTCAAGATAATCCTCACATGGAAAAGCAGTAGAGACAAATGTCTGTAATCTGTCTAAGTACATTTCTTTCTGTTTTTCACTTTCATACTTGCTCGTAAAAAATGATGAAGTTTCATACTTAACGATTGGGAAAAGTGGTAATTCGTCGATTTTCTAGAAAGTATTTGTGAATCAAATTGAATATATATCCGTGTATAATTCTATTTACCTTTTCAGGATAAAAAACAGTAGAATAGTTAACCATAATACGTCTTGTTCGCGTACTGCATGATGGCAGAATAGTATCGCGTTGCAGCGACATCCTCTAGTCTCATAATGGTCTATTTGTTACTGACACAAGAAAGAATCAGTGCCTGGAGGCACTGGCAGTTAACTTGGATATTAATGGTGGGGATGGCAGATTTGAAACCGAATTCCAACCGATTTGCCAGTACAAAACACAGTAACAACAAAAACGATAACAAAACACAGTAACTGCCAAGTAGTTACTGTGTTTTGGTATGGGATTTGATAAATACTGTGTTTTGTAATGGTAAAATATTTTATTGCGAGCAGTTACTGTGTTTTGAATGCATTCTATTTTCCTTATTTATCGAGGGATTTGAGCTTGTAAAATACCAAAATGTTTAGCAAAACACAGCAACTCCAAATCCCTAATAAACTGAATTTTGACGAAAATGTTAGTTACTGTGTTTTGCATTGGGACAGCCGAATTCTAAGAGTGGTCACGTTGTTTTTAACTAATAAGAGCCCGATCTAAATCATATAAAATAGTTTATCAGTCTTACAGATAATTCTAAGAGTGGTCACGTGGTTTTTAACTAATAAGTGACCCATCTTAACCATATAAAATAGTTAACCAGTCTTACAGATAATTGTAAGAGTGGTCACGTGGTTTTTGACTAATAAGTGACTCATCTTAACCATATAAAATAGTTTACCAGTCCTACAGATAATTCTAAGAGTGGTCACGTGGTTTTTGACTAATAAGTGTCTCATCTTAACCATATAAAATAGTTTACCAGTCTTACAATTAATTCTAAGAGTGGTCACGTGGTTTTTGACTAATAAGTGACTCATCTTAACCATATAAAATAGTTTACCAGTCTTACAATTAATTCTAAGAGTGGTCACGTGGTTTTTAAATAATAAGAGCCCCATCTAAACCATATAAAATAGTTTACCAGTCTTACAGATAATTCTAAGAGGGGTCACGTGGTTTTTAACTAATAAGTGACTCATCTTAAACATATAAAATAATTTACCAGTCTTACAGATAATTCTAAGAGTGGTCACGTGGTTTTTAAATCATAAGTGACTCATCTTAACTATATAAAATAGTTTACCAGTCTTACAGATAATTCTAAGAGTGGTCACGTGGTTTTTAATTAATAAGAGCCCCATCTAAACCATATAAAATAGTTTATCAGTCTTACAGATAATTCTAAGAGTGGTCAAGTGGTTTTTAACTATTAAGTGACTCATCTTAACTATATAAAATAGTTTACCAGTCTCACAGATAATTCTAAGAGTAGTCACGTGGTTTTTGACTAATAAGTGACTCATCTTAACCATATAAAATAGTTGGATTAAACTTTTTCGAAAGTTCAATCTCTGGACTCTATAGCACTCTGAAGAACATCCGCACCGACTTGCGCCATCTATATTTTCGATTCAGAAACTTGTATTTTTAAAAACCATTAATTTTATTAATTAAAATACAATAGTGACAATCGGAAAATATGTGGATCAAATTGCTACAGGGAGTGCCTGGAAACAAATGAACGCTCCTTACTGGAAAGCTCTGGCTTAAATAATAAATATTTGCTGATCCAAGCATTTTCCTATGCAGGTGGCGGTACTACCAGTGCAGTACCGCTGATTAAGCAGTTTTATATATTTATTAGTATTGACATAGGCCTACGGTAATAATTAACATAGGAAAGGAGAATTATTAGTATAAGGATAACATAGGGTCCTACAATATAACTAGTTTATATGATTTGTCAGCAAATAGAGCTGACATTACTCCCTGTATAAAAAAAAGTCGACATTTGAAAAAAATTCAAAATAGCAATTTTTTTTATAAAAAGTCAATCTGTCAGCCCGTGAAAACCGAAGGTCGATATCTAGTCTGGTTCCAAAAATATCGAGCTTGAAAATTAGGCGATATTTCCCTTGTTCGAAAGCAATTGTCCAGCAGTTTAGTTTACCAGTCTTACAATTAATTCTAAGAGTGGACACGTGGTTTGTAACTAATAAGAGCCCCATCTAAACCATATAAAATAGTTCATCAGTCTTACAGATAATTCTAAGAGTGGTCATGTGGTTTTTGACTAATAAGTGACTCATCTTAACCATATAAAATAGTTTACCAGTCTTACAATTAATTCTAAGAGTGGTCACGTGGTTTTAAACTAATAAGAGCCCCATCTAAACCATATAAAATAGTTTATCAGTCTTACAATTAATTCTAAGAGTGGTCACGTGGTTTTCAACTAATGAGAGCCTCATCTAAACCATATAAAATAGTTTATCAGTCTTTCAGATAATTCTAAGAGTGGTCACGTGGTTTTTAACTAATAAGAGGCCCATCTAAACCATATAAAATAGTTTATCAGTCTTACAGATAATTCTATGAGTGGTCACGTGGTTTTTAACTAATGAGTGATTCATCTTAAACATATAAAATAGTTTACCAGTCTTACAGATAATTCTAAGAGTGGTCGTTTTTGACTAATAGGTGACTCATCTTAACCATATAAAATCGTTTACCAGTCTTACAATTAATTCTAAGAGTGGTCACGTGGTTTTTAACTAATAAGAGCCGCATCTAAACCATATAAAATAGTTTATCAGTCTTACAGATAATTCTAAGAGTGGTCACGTGGTTTTTAACTAATAAGTGACTCATCTTAACCATATAAAATAGTTTACCAGTCTTACAGATAATTCTAAGAGTGGTCACGTGGTTTTTGACTAATAAGTGACTCATCTTAACCATATAAAATAGTTTACCAGTCTTACAATTAATTCTAAGAGTGGTCACGTGGTTTTTAACTAATAAGAGCCCCATCTAAACTATATAAAATAGTTTATCAGTCTTACAGATTATTCTAAGAGTGGTCACGTGGTTTTTAACTAACAAGTGACTCATCTTAACCATATAAAATAATTTACCAGTCTTACAGATAATTCTAAGAGTGGTCACGTGGTTTTTAACTAATAAGTGACTCTTCTAAACTATATAAAATAGTTTACCAGTCTTACAGATAATTCTAAGAGTGGTCACGTGGTTTTTGACTAATAAGTGACTCATCTTTACCATATAAAATAGTTTACCAGGCTTACAGATAATTCTAAGAGCGGTCACGTGGTTTTTGACTAATAAGTGACTCATCTTAACAATATAAAATAGTTTACCAGTCTTACAATTAATTCTAAGAGTGGTCACGTGGTTTTCAACTAATAAGAGCCCCATCTAAACCATATAAAATAGTTTATCAGTCTTACAGATAATTCTAAAAGTGGTCACGTGGTTTTTAACTAATAAGAGCCCCATCTAAACCATATAAAATAGTTTATCAGTCTTACAGATAATTTTAAGGGTGGTCACGTGGTTTTTAATTAATAAGTGACTCATCTTAACCATATAAAATAGTTAACCAGTCTTACAGATAATTGTAAGAGTGGTCACGTGGTTTTTGACTAATAAGTGACACATCTTAACCATATAAAATAGTTTACCAGTCCTACAGATAATTCTAAGAGTGGTCACGTGGTTTTTGACTAATAAGTGACTCATCTTAACCATATAAAATAGTTTACCAGTCTTACAATTAATTCTAAGAGTGGTCACGTGGTTTTTAAATAATAAGAGCCCCATCTAAACCATATAAAATAGTTTACCAGTCTTACAGATAATTCTAAGAGGGGTCACGTGGTTTTTAACTAATAAGTGACTCATCTTAAACATATAAAATAATTTACCAGTCTTACAGATAATTCTAAGAGTGGTCACGTGGTTTTTAAATAATAAGTGACTCATCTTAACTATAGAAAATAGTTTACCAGTCTTACAGATAATTCTAAGAGTGGTCACGTGGTTTTTGACTAATAAGTGACTCATCTTAACCAAATAAAATAGTTTATCAGTCTTACAGATAATTCTAAGAGTGGTCACGTGGTTTTTAACTAATAAGAGCTCCATCTAAACCATATAAAATAGTTTATCAGTCTTACAGATAAATCTAAGATTGGTCACGTGGTTTTTAACTAATAAGTGACATCTTAACCATATAAAATAGTTTACTAGTCCTACAGATAATTCTAAGCGTGGTCACGTGGTTTTTGACTAATAAGTGACTCATCTTCAACATATAAAATAGTTTACCAGTCTTACAATTAATTCTAAGAGTGGTCACGTGGTTTTTGACTAATAAGTGACTCATCTTAACCATATAAAATAGTTTACCAGTCTTACAATTAATTCTAAGAGTCGTCACGTGGTTTTTAAATAATAAGTGACTCATCTCAACCATATAAAATAATTTACCAGTCTTACAGATAATTCTAAGTGTGGTCACGTGATTTTTAACTAATAAGTGACTCATCTTAACTATATAAAATAGTTTACCAGTCTTACAGATAATTCTAAGAGTGGTCACGTGGTTTTTGACTAATAAGTGACTCATCTTAACCATATAAAATAGTTTATCAGTCTTACAGATAATTCTAAGAGTGGTCACGTGGTTTTTAACTAATAAGAGCCCCATCTAAACCATATAAAATAGTTTATCAGTCTTACAGATAATTCTAAGAGTGGTCAGGTGGTTTTTAACTATTAAGTGACTCATCCTAACTATATAAAATAGATAACCAGTCTTACAGATAATTCTAGGAGTAGTCACGTGGTTTTTGACTAATAAGTGACTCATCTTAACCAAATAAAATAGTTTACCAGTCTTACAATTAATTCTAAGAGTGGTCACGTGGTTTTTAAATAATAAGAGCCCCATCTAAACTATATAAAATAGTTTACCAGTCTTACAGATAATTCTAAGAGTGGTCACGTGGTTTTTAACTAATAAGAGCCCCATCTAAACCATATAAAATAGTTTATCAGTCTTACAGATAATTCTAAGAGTGGTCAAGTGGTTTTTAACTAATAAGTGCCCCATCTAAACCATATAAAATAGTTTATCAGTCTTACAGATAATTCTAAGAGTAGTCACGTGGTTTTTGACTAATAAGTGACTCATCTTAACCATATAAAATACTTTACCAGTCCTACAGATAATTCTAAGAGTGGTCATGTGGTTTTTGACTAATAAGTGACTCATCTTACCCATATAAAATAGTTTACCAGTCTTACAATTAATTCTAAGAGTGGTAACGTGGTTTTTAACTAATAAGAGCCCCATCTAAACCATATAAAATAGTTTATCAGTCTTACAGATAATTCTATGAGTGGTCACGTGGTTTTTAACTAATGAGTGACTCATCTTAACCATATAAAATAGTTTACCATTCCTACAGATAATTCTAAGAGTGGTCACGTGGTTTTTGACTAATAGGTGACTCATCTTAACCATATAAAATAGTTTACCAGTCTTACAATTAATTCCAAGAGTGGTCACAGGCTTTTTAACTAATAAGAGCCCCATCTAAACCATATAAAATAGTTTATCAGTCTTACAGATAATTCTAAGAGTGGTCACGTGGTTTTTGACTAATAAGTGACTCATCTTAGCCATATAAAATAGTTTACCAGTCTTACAATTAATTCTAAGAGTGGTCACGTGGTTTTTGACTAATAAGTGACTCATCTTAAGCATATAAAATAGTCTACCAATCTTACAATTAATTCTAAGAGTGGTCACGTGGTTTTTAACTAATAAGTGACTCATCTTTACCATATAAAATAGTTAACCAGGCTTACAGATAATTCTAAGAGCGGTCACGTGGTTTTTGACTAATAAGTGACTCATCTTAACCATATAAAATAGTTTACCAGTCTTACAATTAATTCTAAGAGTGGTCACGTGGTTTTCAACTAATAAGAGCCCCATCTAAACCATATAAAATAGTTTATCAGTCTTACAGATAATTCTAAGAGTGGTCACGTGGTTTTTAACTAATTAGAGCCCCATCTAAACCATACAAAATAGTTTATCAGTCTTACAGATAATTTTAAGGGTGGTCACGTGGTTTTTAACTAATAAGTGACTCATCTTACCCATATAAAATAGTTTACCAGTCTTATAATTAATTCTAAGAGTGGTCACGTGGCTTTTAACTAATAAGAGCCAGATCTAAACCATATAAAATAGTTTACCAGTCTTACAGATAATTCTAAGTGTGGTCACGTGGTTTTTGACTAATAAGTGATTCATCTTAACCATATAAAATAGTCTACCAGTCTTACAATTAATTCTAAGAGTGGTCACGTGGTTTTTAAATAATAAGAGCCCCATCTTAACCATATAAAATAGTTTACCACTCTTACAGATAATTCTAAGAGTGGTCACGTGGTTTTTAACTAATAAGTGACTCATCCCAACCATATAAAATAGTTTACCAGTCTTACAATTATTTCTGAGAGTGGTCACGTGGTTTTAACTAATAGGAGCCCCATCTAAAGCATATAAAATAGTTTATTAGTCATACAGATAATTCTAAGAGTGGTCACGTTGTTTTTAACTAAAAAGAGCCCGATCTAAACCATATAAAATAGTTTATCAGTCTTACAGATAATTCTAAGAGTGGTCACGTGGTTTTTAACTAATAAATGACTCATCTTAACCATATAAAATAGTTAACCAGTCTTACAGATAATTCTAAGTGTGGTCACGTGGTTTTTGACTAATAAGTTACTCATCTTAACCATATAAAATAGTTTACCAGTCCTACAGATAATTCTAAGAGTGGTCACGTGGTTTTTGACTAATAAGTGACTCATCTTAACCATATAAAATAGTTTACCAGTCTTACAATTAATTCTAAGAGTGGTCACGTGGTTTTCAACTAATAAGAGCCCCATCTAAACCATATAAAATAGTTTATCAGTCTTACAGATAATTCTAAGAGTGGTCACGTGGTTTTTAACTAATAAGAGCCCCATCTAAACCATACAAAATAGTTTATCAGTCTTACAGATAATTTTAAGGGTGGTCACGTGGTTTTTAACTAATAAGTGACTCATCTTAACCATATAAAATAGTTTACCAGTCCTACAGATAATTCTAAGAGTGTTCACGTGGTTTTTAACTAATAAGTGACTCATCTCAACCATATAAAATAGTTTACCAGTCTTACAGATATTTCTGAGAGTGGTCACGTGGTTTTTAACTAATAGGAGCCCCATCTAAAGCATATAAAATAGTTTACCAGTCTTACAGATAATTCTAAGAGTGGTCACGTGGTTTTTGACTAATAAGTGACTCATCTCAACCATATAAAATAGTTTACCAGTCTTACAGATAATTCTAAGAGTGGTCATGTGGTTTTTGACTAATAAGTGACTCATCTTACCCATATAAAATAGTTTACCAGTCTTACAATTAATTCTAAGAGTGGTCACGTGGCTTTTAACTAATAAGAGCCAGATCTAAACCATATAAAATAGTTTATCAGTCTTACAGATAATTCTAAGAGTGTTCACGTGGTTTTTAACTAATAAGTGACTCATCTCAACCATATAAAATAGTTTACCAGTCTTACAATTATTTCTGAGAGTGGTCACGTGATTTTTAACTAATAGGAGCCCCATCTAAAGCATATAAAATACACTGCTCAACAATTGAAGTGGATATTCTAAAATTTTGTATTTATTTTGTCAATTCTTCAAAGTGAAGTAAAAAATCATATATAATAAAAACATTTTATCTCGCATTTTATTGATTGATTATATCACCCAGAAAAAAAAAACAAATTTTTAATGCAAAATTTTACATTTACAAGAAAACTGATTAAATTGGGAAAAGTAACAACATTAAAAAAAATTTGTATCGCAAAATTCACAAAATCCCTATAAAAAACTAATATCGTGTTGGACCTCCTCTGGCCCGCCTTAGTACTGTCACTCTATTCGGAAGGCTCATTAACAAATTATTGATAAATTGCTGAGGTATGATTTGCCAAATTGCCTGCAACTCATTAGCCAACTGTTCTAGGGTTTGGGGAGGTTGTGGAATCCGGTTTAATCGCCTAGACATTTCGGCCCAAACATGTTCGATACAATTCATATCTGGTAAACAGGGTGGCCACTCCATTCTTGTAATTCCATGATGTTCTATGCAATTGTTCACAATTCTCGCACGATGCGGACGGGCATTATCGTCAATTAATACAAATTGTTCACCTATTGCACCAAAAAATGGGACGACTATCGGCTCTATAACCATGTCTCGATATCGTATGGCAGTCATTGTCTCATTAATTAAGATCACTAAATCAGTGCGACCATTATGACATATGCCTCCCCAAACGCAAACTGACCCACCACCAAAAAGAGTTGTTGGGGCCATTAAATGTTCACTGTATCGCTGTCCTCTTTCTCGCGGACCAATATTCGACCATCACACGTATACAAACCAAATCTGGACTCGTCGGTAAAGAGGCAGTGCCTCCAATTTTCAAGAGTCCAAAGACTATGGTCTCTCGCCCAGCGATATCGGCATGCACGCTGCTCCGCCGTCATTCTTGGGTGGGTAGCGCGACGTCTAGCCCTCAAGTTACATGCATGCAATCTTCTTCTGATAGTTTGACCAGAAATCACTCTTCCAGTAGTTTGTCTAAAAAAGCTGTTAATTCTTGAAGCCGTGAATGTTCGGATTCTTCTTGCAGTCAGGACTATGAAGCGGTCTTGAGCAAGAGTTGTAGCTCGTTCCCGTCCTCCACCATGTGTGTACGCTGCAGACCCAGTTGCTAAATACCGATTCCACGTACGACTCACGACACTTTGAGACACATTCAGCCGCACAGCGACTTCTTCTTGAGACAAACCTTCCTGTATCCAACGCAATAATTGCTCGAGTTGCACTGCTTCTAATCGTCGTAACGGCATATTATTCTTTAAGCGAATACACAAAACTATTGATAACAGTAGCAAAATCAAGTGTGTATAAGCGGTTCTGTAGAACTGATACTTTCAGATTTTAAAACAACATTCCTGCATATTTCCGTGAAAGAGATAAGGGAGAGAGAGAGCATCGACAAACAATAAACATGCAAAAAATATTCGCCATGAATACTGTTTATTGATAAAATAAAACACGTCTTTTTTTTCATATTCTCAAATTTTGATTTCAGGATTTTTGCAATTATCCAGTTCAATTGTTGAGCAGTGTAGTTTACCAGTCTTACAGATAATTCTAAGAGTGGTCACGTGGTTTTTGACTAATAAGTGACTCATCTCAACCATATAAAATAGTTTACCAGTCTTACAATTATTTCTGAGAGTGGTCACGTGGTTTTTAACTAATAGGAGCCCCATCTAAAGCATATAAAATAGTTTATTAGTCTTACAGATAATTTTAAGGGTGGTCACGTGGTTTTTAACTAATAAATGACTCATCTTAACCATATAAAATAGTTTACCAGTCCAACAGATAATTCTAAGAGTGGTCATGTGGTTTTTGACTAATAAGTGACTCATCTTACCCATATAAAATAGTTTACCAGTCTTACAATTAATTCTAAGAGTGGTCACGTGGCTTTTAACTAATAAGAGCCAGATCTAAACCATATAAAATAGTTTATCAGTCTCACAGCAGTTTCGATCGGGCTATTGTATGGTGCGGTCGGTGTGTTCTCTTATCAGTTTAGTGACATTCCTTTGGTTTTTATGAAAATTTATAGTAAACAAGCGAGTGTAATTTAATTGGGTTCTCCAATGGACCTATTTAATGGGGGGAAGCCCCCTGATGATTTAACGCCTTCGGGGGGTTGAATCAGGTTTAGAAAAACAGGTCAAAGAAAGAATGGATTATCAAAATAACACAGAGGATATAAATAAAATTGCAGAAAAACAGGTAACAAAATTCCAATTTCTTTATGGGTCAACGGATTTTGGACCCTTTTATGTACTAGTAGAAAATATTTCAGAAAATGCTAGAGGTAAGCTTAGCGCTATTAAAGTAAATGAATATATTTATGAACTTCACCCAGAAATAGATAATAAAATAAAAGTAATAGAATCAATTGGTCAAAACCGAGTTAGGATTCAATATAAAGATAGTAAAACGGCAAATGCATTAATTTTATCCAAATCTTTAAAGGAAAAAAAGTTAGACTTTTACATTCCTAAATCAGCGGTTATAAAAGAGGGCGTAATAAGAGGTATTGAAAGCGATATAAGTGAAGAAACAATAAAAAATAAAATAAAAAAATTTGATGAACATTGTAATTTTAGTGTAAACAAAGTAAAAAGAATAACGAGAGCAATTTTTGATCAGAAAGATAAAGAAAAAAAGATAGTTAATACAAACTCAGTAATAATTTCCTTTAGAACACAAACTCTCCCAAAATATTTAGCAATAGGACATGTTAGATTTGTAGTAACCCCATATGTGCAAAGGGTTCTGCTTTGCTATAAGTGTTTCCGATACGGGCACACTAGCAAACAATGCAAGGGGAAGCAAAGGTGTCTCAAATGTAAAGGAGAACATAAAGCAGAAGAATGTACAGAAAACACTGATACTATTTGTTTTCATTGCAAGGGCAACCACAGTACAAACGAAACAAAAAAATGCTTAGAGTTTGAAAGACAAAAAAATATAAAAAGAGCAATGGCAATACAAAATCTTAGTTATAAAGAAGCGGATAAATGCTTCCCTAGCACAAGCTATGCATCAGTGGCATCTCGGAATCTAGGCGAAATAAATTTATCTGATTTAGACTCCATATTATCACAAAAAGATAATAGAACAAATAACACAAATAATAGAACCACTCAAAAAACTCACTTCACTCAATTTACACAGCCTAAAATTCCCCTCAAAAGAAATAGGCCATCTTCCCCAATTTTTGAACAGCATAAAGAAATACTTTCTCAATTTAACACTTATCAACCGTCAAGTAGTGTTATGAATAGCCAAATATATCAATCAAATTTAAACGAAAAAAGAAATGAAAATAACAGTTTAGAAGATAGATCAGGGACTAATATAAATGTTGTAGTTGAAATCATTTTTAAAGTTTTGACAGTGTTAAAAAGAAAAAAATTGTTTGGATATAAATAAACAGGAACTTACAAACTTAATTCAAAAAAATCTTTATTAGATCTAGTCAAATGGAAAATTTAAATATTTGTCAATGGAACTGCCGATCGGCAATCTCAAATAAAGAAAACTTAATTTATCTTTTACAGGAAAATAAAATTAATATCGCTTTGTTGTCAGAAACATGGTTCAAACCGGGAAAATATATAGCATTCCCAGGTTATAACATAGTAAGAAATGACCGAAATGACGGCAAGGGTGGCGTAGCCATATTGATAAAGAGCAATATAAAATATTCCGAAATTTTGAGTTTAAATCTTCCAAATATTCTTTATGTAGGAATAAAAATTCCAACTACAAATAATTCCCAGTTAACTCTCGTTTCAGTATATATCAAGCCACAATCCAAAATAACCAAAAATGTATGGAACCGATTCTTAGGTTCATTCGAAAAACCTGCTTTAATATGCGGAGATTTTAATGCACACCATATAGCATGGGGTTGCGTAGACAGTGATCAAGCTGGTAATATTTTGTTAGAAGCCTTAGATGAGTCAAATTACATTTATTTAAATAATGGCGAGTACACTCGAATCAACCCTTCAGGTGGAAACAATTCAGCCATAGATTTATCTCTGACTACCCCAGATTTGCAGGATAGTCTAGAATGGCAAACACTGTCAGATACATATGGATCAGACCATATTCCAATAATTATACGATCTCAAATTTCAACAACAGTTACCTCTACCAACAGTTATACGAAAAAAATGGAATACTAGAAGAACCGACTGGGAAAACTTTCACTTACAAGCTCACTTAGCCTTTTCCAATAGAGAATGTTCAAATTACGATCATTTTATTAATATGTTAAATGCCATTCTAAGTCACACAATGGCAACCTATGCGTCAAAAAGCAATAAAAAGGCAGGAGGAAAATCCTGGTGGAATGAAAAATGCGATGAAATTGTAAAGTACAGAAAACAATGTTTCTCCAGATATAAAACGAATCCAAATATGACAAATCTTATCGAATACAAAAAATCTGACGCTATGGCGAAAAGGATAACAAAACAAGCAAAAAGAGAATCTTGGCAGACGTTCTGTTCATCAATTAATCAGCATACTCCAATAAAAACAGTATGGCAGAAAGTGAATAGTTATAAAAACAGAAGACAAAGCAACAGGCTAGTGACAAGCCTGACAGATTTATGGATTGAAGAATTCCACGACAAAATTGCACCACCCTATGTCAGTGAGAAGCCAGAAGAAACGAATTGTCCAAACGTTGAGGAAATACATTTTTTAACTAGACCATTTACAACTACAGAACTATCCAGAGCTTTGAAAAAAAATAACAACACCGCACCTGGGTATGATGGTATACAATACTCAATGTTGTTTCACCTACCAAACAACGCCAAGGAAGCACTCCTCCTTATATATAATAACATTTTTCTTGGAATCGAACCAATCCCTGGAGACTGGAAAGAATATCTAATAATACCAATTATCAAACCAGGAAAACCATTAAATAAATCAACATCATTCAGACCAATTGCTCTCGCCTCATGCATTTTAAAAACCTACGAACGATTGATAAAAACCAGACTAGAGTTTTGGATAGAAAAAAATCACATATTTCCTAAAACTCAATTCGGATTCAAGAGAGGTACCTCCACCCAGGAAGCACTGGCTCATCTTATAACAGACATTCAATTGGGGTTTACAAGTAACCAATGCACTTTCGCCCTATTTTTAGATGTACAAAGAGCCTATGATAGTGTCGTATATAGCATATTGATCGACAAAATGAACAAAATTGGCATCCCAAAACAGCTAGTCCAAAACGTATATAACATTTATCGATCACGAAGAACATACATAAGAACAAATGACGGATTAACAGAACCCAAGGAAGCGAAAATTGGCCTACCACAGGGTAGCATATTAAGTCCTATTTTATACACAATATACACCAGCGACCTAGAAGACCTATTTACAGACAACAACATCAAACTTATTCAGTTTGCAGATGATATTTGTATATATACAACCAATAAAACATTAGAAAAATGCCGGGAAATCTTAGAAAGAACATATAGAAGTACACAAAAATGGTTAAGCAAAAATGGACTACAACTATCTGTGGAAAAAACAACAGGATGCAATTTTTCAAGAGCCAGAAGACAAGAAACAAACCTCATCTTACTCGGGGGAAAAACCATCCCATTACGACCTACTGTGAAGTACCTTGGGTTATACCTGGACAGGAAGTTACTATGGAAGGATCAGATAAACTATCTGATTAAAAGAACTGAAAATGGTTTAAATGTTATGCGCGCTTTCAGCAATAGAAAATGGGGTGCAGACCCAAATTTGTGCCTTTTATTTTATAAATCGTTTGTGCGATCTATATTTGATTATTCCAGTATCTTTTATGGCTCAGCTGCTGACAGCCACCTCAAGAAAATCGAGGTTATTAAAAATAAATGTTTAAGGCAGAACATTGGATGTTTAAATAGTACTCCAATAATAGTCTTAGAAGTTGAAGCAAGAGAACCACCATTGGAATTGAGACGAAAATTTATTACAGACAAATTTTTATTGAAGCTTTTAGCCAAAAACAGTGTATTAATAAATAGCAAAAATTAATAATCTAACAACTCTTTGCTATACGCATAATCATTGGAGAGTTAAAAAACTGCCCAAGCTTGTAGAGAGTTATTCTTGGATAACTCAACATAAAGACAATATTTTTCAAAATTGCATTCATCCATATTTCCAACTCAATGAAGCTGCCTTAGAAATTGAACCAAAAATAATAATACAAGAAGAAAATACAGAAAATATCATCTATCAAAAACATAAATTTTACGAAGAACAGAATAGTACTTGGGCAAATTTCGAACAAATTTTTACAGATGGCTCAGTCATGGAAAAAAAGGTTGGCTGTGCCTTTTATCATAAAAACATAAACCACTACGAGAAGTATAAAATTTCAGAACACGCATCAATATATACTGCTGAATTATGGGCTATCCGAGAATCTTTATATTATAGCTTAAATTACGACGATAACAACAAATTTGTGATATTTTCAGATAGTAAAAGCTCATTACAATCCATCAAAAATTATTTACACAGATATCCTAATAATTACATAATCAGTGAAATAATAAACTTAATTGAACAATTGTACCGATCAAACAAACAAATTTTCTTTGTATGGTTTAAAGCTCATATAGGTATAAGGGATAACGAATTTGCCGAAAAGGCAGCTAAAGAGGCCACACATAGTGGCAGAATCACTAATTTCAAAGTTCCCTATAGTGACATTATTAGTTATGCCAAGGCAAGACAAAAGTTTGATTGGCAAAATATGTATACCGAGACAAATAAGGGTAAAATCTTTAAAAGAAATTTTCCAAAATTGTTCAGACATTCATGGTTTCATAGAGAGAGTAATAAAAATTTTGTAAGGACTATTTCACGTCTCAGATGCTATCACGCTTTGTATCCTGTACATATGAAAAAGTTAGGGTTAGTAGAGAATGATAGATGCGACTGTGGGGAAACTGGAGATCTGGAACACTTCTTTTTAGTATGTTCTAAATTTGAAAATGAAAGAAATAGCTTATATTCAAAATTAACAAATTTAATAGAATTGCCATTAAATTATAATACTTTGATTATATCAAACAACATTGAAGTATACAAAACTATGTATCAATATGTTAGGGAAACAAATACCAATTTGTGAAAAATTAGCTATACCTAAATGTCATAAAATTAGAAAAAAACAAAAAAAAAAACAAAAAAAAAACAAAAAAAAAAAAAAAAAAACTCAAACTACAAAAAATACAAATACAAAAAAAAAAAAAAAACAAAACAAAAAAAAAAAAAAAATGAAAATGAAGGAAAAAAATAAATAAAAAATGTATGTATATAATAATGATAAAAAATAAAAATATACACAAAAAAAAAGAGAAAATTAAAGTACATGTAATGAAAACTTTAGTATAAGTATAGTTTAGATAGATTAAGTACTAGTATGTATAACAAAGAAAGGGGAACTCAAAATTTCGGAATAAACAAAGAGAGAGGCTGGCCATTTGGTTTCAACCAGAGCCATTAAAAAAAAAAAAAAAAAAAAAAAATCAGTCTTACAGATAATTCTAAGAGTGTTCACGTGGTTTTTAACTAATAAGTGACTCATCTCAACCATATAAAATAGTTTACCAGTCTTACAATTATTTCTGAGAGTGGTCACGTGGTCTTTAATTAATAGGAGCCCCATCTAAACCATATAAAATAGTTTACCAGTCTTACAGATAATTCTAAGAGTGGTCACGTGGTTTTTAACTAATAAGTGACTCATCTCAACCATATAAAATAGTTCACCAGTCTTACAATTATTTCTGAGAGTGGTCACGTGGTTTTTAACTAATAAGAGCCCCATCTAAACCATATAAAATAGTTTACCAGTCTTACAGATAATTCTAAGAGTGGTCACGTGGTTTTTGACTAATAAGTGACTCATCTTAACCATATAAAATAATTTACCAGTCTTACAATTAATTCTAAGAGTGGTCACGAGGTTTTTAACTAATAAGAGCCCCATCTTAACCATATAAAATAGTTTACCAGTCTTACAGATAATTCTAAGAGTGGTCACGTGGTTTTTAACTAATAAGTGACTCATCTCAACCATATAAAATAGTTTACCAGTCTTACAATTATTTCTGAGAGTGGTCACGTGGTTTTTAACTAATAGGAGCCCCATCTAAAGCATATAAAATAGTTTATCAGTCTTACAGATAATTCTAAGAGTGGTCACGTTGTTTTTAACTAATAAGAGCCCGATCTAAATCATATAAAATAGTTTATCAGTCTTACAGATAATTCTAAGAGTGGTCACGTGGTTTTTAACTAATAAGTGACCCATCTTAACCATATAAAATAGTTAACCAGTCTTACAGATAATTGTAAGAGTGGTCACGTGGTTTTTGACTAATAAGTGACTCATCTTAACCATATAAAATAGTTTACCAGTCCTACAGATAATTCTAAGAGTGGTCACGTGGTTTTTGACTAATAAGTGTCTCATCTTAACCATATAAAATAGTTTACCAGTCTTACAATTAATTCTAAGAGTGGTCACGTGGTTTTTGACTAATAAGTGACTCATCTTAACCATATAAAATAGTTTACCAGTCTTACAATTAATTCTAAGAGTGGTCACGTGGTTTTTAAATAATAAGAGCCCCATCTAAACCATATAAAATAGTTTACCAGTCTTACAGATAATTCTAAGAGGGGTCACGTGGTTTTTAACTAATAAGTGACTCATCTTAAACATATAAAATAATTTACCAGTCTTACAGATAATTCTAAGAGTGGTCACGTGGTTTTTAAATCATAAGTGACTCATCTTAACTATATAAAATAGTTTACCAGTCTTACAGATAATTCTAAGAGTGGTCACGTGGTTTTTAATTAATAAGAGCCCCATCTAAACCATATAAAATAGTTTATCAGTCTTACAGATAATTCTAAGAGTGGTCAAGGGGTTTTTAACTATTAAGTGACTCATCTTAACTATATAAAATAGTTTACCAGTCTCACAGATAATTCTAAGAGTAGTCACGTGGTTTTTGACTAATAAGTGACTCATCTTAACCATATAAAATAGTTGGATTAAACTTTTTCGAAAGTTCAATCTCTGGACTCTATAGCACTCTGAAGAACATCCGCACCGACTTGCGCCATCTATATTTTCGATTCAGAAACTTGTATTTTTAAAAACCATTAATTTTATTAATTAAAATACAATAGTGACAATCGGAAAATATGTGGATCAAATTGCTACAGGGAGTGCCTGGAAACAAATGAACGCTCCTTACTGGAAAGCTCTGGCTTAAATAATAAATATTTGCTGATCCAAGCATTTTCCTATGCAGGTGGCGGTACTACCAGTGCAGTACCGCTGATTAAGCAGTTTTATATATTTATTAGTATTGACATAGGCCTACGGTAATAATTAACATAGGAAAGGAGAATTATTAGTATAAGGATAACATAGGGTCCTACAATATAACTAGTTTATATGATTTGTCAGCAAATAGAGCTGACATTACTCCCTGTATAAAAAAAAGTCGACATTTGAAAAAAATTCAAAATAGCAATTTTTTTTATAAAAAGTCAATCTGTCAGCCCGTGAAAACCGAAGGTCGATATCTAGTCTGGTTCCAAAAATATCGAGCTTGAAAATTAGGCGATATTTCCCTTGTTCGAAAGCAATTGTCCAGCAGTTTAGTTTACCAGTCTTACAATTAATTCTAAGAGTGGACACGTGGTTTGTAACTAATAAGAGCCCCATCTAAACCATATAAAATAGTTCATCAGTCTTACAGATAATTCTAAGAGTGGTCATGTGGTTTTTGACTAATAAGTGACTCATCTTAACCATATAAAATAGTTTACCAGTCTTACAATTAATTCTAAGAGTGGTCACGTGGTTTTAAACTAATAAGAGCCCCATCTAAACCATATAAAATAGTTTATCAGTCTTACAATTAATTCTAAGAGTGGTCACGTGGTTTTCAACTAATGAGAGCCTCATCTAAACCATATAAAATAGTTTATCAGTCTTTCAGATAATTCTAAGAGTGGTCACGTGGTTTTTAACTAATAAGAGGCCCATCTAAACCATATAAAATAGTTTATCAGTCTTACAGATAATTCTATGAGTGGTCACGTGGTTTTTAACTAATGAGTGATTCATCTTAAACATATAAAATAGTTTACCAGTCTTACAGATAATTCTAAGAGTGGTCGTTTTTGACTAATAGGTGACTCATCTTAACCATATAAAATCGTTTACCAGTCTTACAATTAATTCTAAGAGTGGTCACGTGGTTTTTAACTAATAAGAGCCGCATCTAAACCATATAAAATAGTTTATCAGTCTTACAGATAATTCTAAGAGTGGTCACGTGGTTTTTAACTAATAAGTGACTCATCTTAACCATATAAAATAGTTTTACCAGTCTTACAGATAATTCTAAGAGTGGTCACGTGGTTTTTGACTAATAAGTGACTCATCTTAACCATATAAAATAGTCTACCAGTCTTACAATTAATTCTAAGAGTGGTCACGTGGTTTTTAACTAATAAGAGCCCCATCTAAACTATATAAAATAGTTTATCAGTCTTACAGATTATTCTAAGAGTGGTCACGTGGTTTTTAACTAACAAGTGACTCATCTTAACCATATAAAATAATTTACCAGTCTTACAGATAATTCTAAGAGTGGTCACGTGGTTTTTAACTAATAAGTGACTCTTCTAAACTATATAAAATAGTTTACCAGTCTTACAGATAATTCTAAGAGTGGTCACGTGGTTTTTGACTAATAAGTGACTCATCTTTACCATATAAAATAGTTTACCAGGCTTACAGATAATTCTAAGAGCGGTCACGTGGTTTTTGACTAATAAGTGACTCATCTTAACAATATAAAATAGTTTACCAGTCTTACAATTAATTCTAAGAGTGGTCACGTGGTTTTCAACTAATAAGAGCCCCATCTAAACCATATAAAATAGTTTATCAGTCTTACAGATAATTCTAAAAGTGGTCACGTGGTTTTTAACTAATAAGAGCCCCATCTAAACCATATAAAATAGTTTATCAGTCTTACAGATAATTTTAAGGGTGGTCACGTGGTTTTTAATTAATAAGTGACTCATCTTAACCATATAAAATAGTTAACCAGTCTTACAGATAATTGTAAGAGTGGTCACGTGGTTTTTGACTAATAAGTGACACATCTTAACCATATAAAATAGTTTACCAGTCCTACAGATAATTCTAAGAGTGGTCACGTGGTTTTTGACTAATAAGTGACTCATCTTAACCATATAAAATAGTTTACCAGTCTTACAATTAATTCTAAGAGTGGTCACGTGGTTTTTAAATAATAAGAGCCCCATCTAAACCATATAAAATAGTTTACCAGTCTTACAGATAATTCTAAGAGGGGTCACGTGGATTTTAACTAATAAGTGACTCATCTTAAACATATAAAATAATTTACCAGTCTTACAGATAATTCTAAGAGTGGTCACGTGGTTTTTAAATAATAAGTGACTCATCTTAACTATAGAAAATAGTTTACCAGTCTTACAGATAATTCTAAGAGTGGTCACGTGGTTTTTGACTAATAAGTGACTCATCTTAACCAAATAAAATAGTTTATCAGTCTTACAGATAATTCTAAGAGTGGTCACGTGGTTTTTAACTAATAAGAGCTCCATCTAAACCATATAAAATAGTTTATCAGTCTTACAGATAAATCTAAGATTGGTCACGTGGTTTTTAACTAATAAGTGACATCTTAACCATATAAAATAGTTTACTAGTCCTACAGATAATTCTAAGCGTGGTCACGTGGTTTTTGACTAATAAGTGACTCATCTTAAACATATAAAATAGTTTACCAGTCTTACAATTAATTCTAAGAGTGGTCACGTGGTTTTTGACTAATAAGTGACTCATCTTAACCATATAAAATAGTTTACCAGTCTTACAATTAATTCTAAGAGTCGTCACGTGGTTTTTAAATAATAAGTGACTCATCTCAACCATATAAAATAATTTACCAGTCTTACAGATAATTCTAAGTGTGGTCACGTGATTTTTAACTAATAAGTGACTCATCTTAACTATATAAAATAGTTTACCAGTCTTACAGATAATTCTAAGAGTGGTCACGTGGTTTTTGACTAATAAGTGACTCATCTTAACCATATAAAATAGTTTATCAGTCTTACAGATAATTCTAAGAGTGGTCACGTGGTTTTTAACTAATAAGAGCCCCATCTAAACCATATAAAATAGTTTATCAGTCTTACAGATAATTCTAAGAGTGGTCAGGTGGTTTTTAACTATTAAGTGACTCATCCTAACTATAAAAAATAGATAACCAGTCTTACAGATAATTCTAGGAGTAGTCACGTGATTTTTGACTAATAAGTGACTCATCTTAACCAAATAAAATAGTTTACCAGTCTTACAATTAATTCTAAGAGTGGTCACGTGGTTTTTAAATAATAAGAGCCCCATCTAAACTATATAAAATAGTTTACCAGTCTTACAGATAATTCTAAGAGTGGTCACGTGGTTTTTAACTAATAAGAGCCCCATCTAAACCATATAAAATAGTTTATCAGTCTTACAGATAATTCTAAGAGTGGTCAAGTGGTTTTTAACTAATAAGTGCCCCATCTAAACCATATAAAATAGTTTATCAGTCTTACAGATAATTCTAAGAGTAGTCACGTGGTTTTTGACTAATAAGTGACTCATCTTAACCATATAAAATACTTTACCAGTCCTACAGATAATTCTAAGAGTGGTCATGTGGTTTTTGACTAATAAGTGACTCATCTTATCCATATAAAATAGTTTACCAGTCTTACAATTAATTCTAAGAGTGGTAACGTGGTTTTTAACTAATAAGAGCCCCATCTAAACCATATAAAATAGTTTATCAGTCTTACAGATAATTCTATGAGTGGTCACGTGGTTTTTAACTAATGAGTGACTCATCTTAACCATATAAAATAGTTTACCATTCCTACAGATAATTCTAAGAGTGGTCACGTGGTTTTTGACTAATAGGTGACTCATCTTAACCATATAAAATAGTTTACCAGTCTTACAATTAATTCCAAGAGTGGTCACAGGCTTTTTAACTAATAAGAGCCCCATCTAAACCATATAAAATAGTTTATCAGTCTTACAGATAATTCTAAGAGTGGTCACGTGGTTTTTGACTAATAAGTGACTCATCTTAGCCATATAAAATAGTTTACCAGTCTTACAATTAATTCTAAGAGTGGTCACGTGGTTTTTGACTAATAAGTGACTCATCTTAAGCATATAAAATAGTCTACCAATCTTACAATTAATTCTAAGAGTGGTCACGTGGTTTTTAACTAATAAGTGACTCATCTTTACCATATAAAATAGTTAACCAGGCTTACAGATAATTCTAAGAGCGGTCACGTGGTTTTTGACTAATAAGTGACTCATCTTAACCATATAAAATAGTTTACCAGTCTTACAATTAATTCTAAGAGTGGTCACGTGGTTTTCAACTAATAAGAGCCCCATCTAAACCATATAAAATAGTTTATCAGTCTTACAGATAATTCTAAGAGTGGTCACGTGGTTTTTAACTAATTAGAGCCCCATCTAAACCATACAAAATAGTTTATCAGTCTTACAGATAATTTTAAGGGTGGTCACGTGGTTTTTAACTAATAAGTGACTCATCTTACCCATATAAAATAGTTTACCAGTCTTATAATTAATTCTAAGAGTGGTCACGTGGCTTTTAACTAATAAGAGCCAGATCTAAACCATATAAAATAGTTTATCAGTCTTACAGATAATTCTAAGAGTGGTCACGTGGTTTTTGACTAATAAGTGACTCATCTTAGCCATATAAAATAGTTTACCAGTCTTACAATTAATTCTAAGAGTGGTCACGTGGTTTTCAACTAATAAGAGCCCCATCTAAATCATATAAAATAGTTTATCAGTCTTACAGATAATTCTAAGAGTGGTCACTTGGTTTTTAAATAATAAGTGACTCATCTTAACCATATAAAATAGTTTATCAGTCTTACAGATAATTCTAAGAGTGGTCACGTGGTTTTTAACTAATAAGTGACTCATCTCAACCATATAAAATAATTTACCAGTCTTACAATTATTTCTGAGAGTGGTCACGTGGTTTTTAACTAATAAGAGCCCCATCTAAACCATATAAAATAGTTTACCAGTCTTACAGATAATTCTAAGAGTGGTTACCTGGTTTTTAACTAATAAGTGACTCATCTCAACCATATAAAATAGTTTACCAGTCTTACAATTATTTCTGAGAGTGGTCACGTTGTTTTTAACTAATAAGAGCCCCATCTAAACCATGTAAAATAGTTTACCAGTCTTACAGATAATTCTAAGTGTGGTCACGTGGTTTTTGACTAATAAGTGATTCATCTTAACCATATAAAATAGTCTACCAGTCTTACAATTAATTCTAAGAGTGGTCACGTGGTTTTTAAATAATAAGAGCCCCATCTTAACCATATAAAATAGTTTACCACTCTTACAGATAATTCTAAGAGTGGTCACGTGGTTTTTAACTAATAAGTGACTCATCCCAACCATATAAAATAGTTTACCAGTCTTACAATTATTTCTGAGAATGGTCACGTGGTTTTTAACTAATAGGAGCCCCATCTAAAGCATATAAAATAGTTTATTAGTCATACAGATAATTCTAAGAGTGGTCACGTTGTTTTTAACTAAAAAGAGCCCGATCTAAACCATATAAAATAGTTTATCAGTCTTACAGATAATTCTAAGAGTGGTCACGTGGTTTTTAACTAATAAATGACTCATCTTAACCATATAAAATAGTTAACCAGTCTTACAGATAATTCTAAGTGTGGTCACGTGGTTTTTGACTAATAAGTTACTCATCTTAACCATATAAAATAGTTTACCAGTCCTACAGATAATTCTAAGAGTGGTCACGTGGTTTTTGACTAATAAGTGTATCATCTTAACCATATAAAATAGTTTACCAGTCTTACAATTAATTCTAAGAGTGGTCACGTGGTTTTTGACTAATAAGTGACTCATCTTAACCATATAAAATAGTTTACCAGTCTTACAATTAATTCTAAGAGTGGTCACGTGGTTTTTAAATAATAAGAGCCCCATCTAAACAATATAAAATAGTTTACCAGTCTTACAGATAATTCTAAGAGGGGTCACGTGGTTTTTAACTATTAAGTGACTCATCTTAACCATATAAAATAATTTACCAGTCTTACAGATAATTCTAAGAGTGGTCACCTGGTTTTTAACTAATAAGTGACTCATCTTAACTATATAAAATAGTTTACCAGTCTTACAGATAATTCTAAGAGTGGTCACGTGGTTTTTGACTAATAAGTGACTCATCTTAACCAAATAAAATAGTTTATCAGTCTTACAGATAATTCTAAGAGTGGTCACGTGGTTTTTAAATAATAAGAGCCCCATCTAAACCATATAAAATAGTTTATCAGTCTTACAATTAATTCTAAGAGTGGTCACGTGATTTTTAAATAATAAGAGCCCCATCTAAACCATAAGTTACAAATCAGTACGCGATGTACGATTTTTTAAAAACAAATTTATTTCACTTAAAACTATTACAATATTTTTACGTTTAAAATTTATTAAAATTCGAAGCGTCGAAAGTGAATGCAAAGCTCTGACTGAGGACGCTCGGCAAGTAGAAGCTACAAAAAGAGAATACAGAATGCAAGCTAATGAAAAATAATATGCTGATTAAATAAAATATACAATGTAGAGCCGTATGTAACTCCTCCCTCATTAGATTCAACTAAACATGTTGAAGGGGTAGTTGAATAATTGGTTCCTGGATTGGGTCTTCTGGATTGGCTTCTTGAGCTCTTCGTGGTCTTCGTCTAAGTTGAGTCAGTTTCTTGTAGGTGCAGTAGCTGACGAAAATTACCATTAGTAGGTAAATGATGATAGTCCAAATATTTGGGGCTTCGACGATTTCGGGAAACGGTGTAAAATTAAGTTGATTGTCCTTAATTTGGTTTTCGATTTTTTGGAGGTCATCTAATTTCAGGTCATCTAGATGAACACTCAAGTTAAGTGTTGGCAGTAGTAGTTCTTCTTGATTATTCAAATCAGGAAATAATATAGGCTGGGTTTTTGTTTGGCCTACGTGTGCGTTGTTTATAATCACTTCTTGATTGCTGTGATTAGGCAAAATATGTACCAAATAATTTTTGATATTCTTCTTGGTCGCTGCATTCCATTTTGACTGTTTCTTCTTTGGGAATAATTATGATCCATTTATTTGAGAGGTCCAATTGATTGACTATTGGGATCGAAATCTTAACTTCGATTTGTTGACATGATTGGACTTGGTTACTTGATTCCAATAATTGGATTGCACATGGATTTTTGGTTGTGATTTCTGTGAGATCCATTTTGTCACAGATATAGTACTGGTTCTGGATTTCCTGGCACTCCGTAGATCGATATGAGAAGTGCAATTTGTTTTTTACCAAGAATTTACTTTTTATTCTCCAGCGAAGTAATTTTGAAGTTGGTTCTTTAACTGAAAAAAGCCATTGAAGCGGTTTGTGGTCTGTAATGATGTTAAATTTTCTGCCATAGAGATAAGGGCGGAAATATTTGGTTGCCCAAACAAGACACAAACATTCCTTTTCTATCGTAGAATAGTTGCACTCAGAGTCGTTGAGCGTGCGTGAGGCATAGGCGATCGGTAAATCTTGTCCAATTGGCCCTTGGGAAAGTACTGCTCCTAAGGCCAAGTTACTCGCGTCTGTTGTCAAATTAAAAGGTTTTGAAAAGTCAGGATACTGGAGTATGGGTTCATTTGTTAGTAAATTTTTGCACATTTTGAAACAGTTAATAAATTCTTCGTCATGATTGATTTTAGCGCCTTTCTTCAAACATTTGGTGAGAGGTTTCGTAACTTTTGCAAAATTGTTAATAAATCTCCGGTAGTAGCCTAACAGTCCTAGGAATCCTTTAATTTGCTTTGTAGTCTTCGGTATCGGATACTGCTTAATTGCTTTAATTTTATCGGGGTTTGGTTTGACTCCCTCTGGCGTCACAATATGACCCAGGTATGCCACTTCGCGACGCAAAAATTCGCTTTTATCAAGCTGGATCTTGAAATTAGAGTCACGTAGCCGTTGGAAAACATTTCTCAAGTTATTTAGATGTTCCTGTAAGGATGTCGAGAAAATAATGATATCATCTAGGTATACCAAACATTTTTCATTTTGAATACCCCTTAAAATTGAATCCATTATGCTTTGAAAGGTAGCAGGCGCATTCTTCAGACCGAAGGGCATCCTAAGGTACTCGTAGTGCCCATTTTCAGTGTTGAAGGCCGTTTTTTGTATGTCGGCTTCATTCATTTCAATCTGGTGAAAGCCTGATGCAAGGTCTAATGTTGTAAAATACTGGCATCTACCTAATTTGTCTAAAAGATCCGTGATATTTGGTAGCGGGTATTTGTTATCGATTGTCTTTTCGTTCAGTTTTCTGTAGTCCACGACTACACGCCATTTTTGCTTTCCTGTAACATCTAATTTTTTTGGTACCACCCAAATTGGTGAGGACCAGGGAGAATTTGAAGGTCTTATAATTTGATCTAACATTTTTTCTATTTGATTTCTTACTTCTTGGCGAAGGATGAACGGGTATCTGTAAGTTTTAGTATAAATTGGAGTCTCATCTGTCGTTTGTATATGATGTTTCAAGTTACTAGTGAAAGATAGAGGTGTATTTTCTTGGTAGAAAATATCTGAAAATTCTTCACACAGTTCCAAAGTTTTGTATTTTTCTTCATCATTAAGATGATCAACACGAATTTTTGATAAATCTAGTCTTTGTTTGGGTGATTCGTCAAAATTATTTAAATCTATCATCTCGATATTATTTCTTTCAAAAGGGTCGACTTCTATTTGTTCTGAAAAATCTAAAGTAAGTGGCTCGCAAGAGTTATTCAAGATTGTTGTTATTGCATAGCCATCTTTTGCGATTGTTAGTGATTCGGGTATTTCAATATTGTGTAATTTCATATAGGGAACAATAATTTCGCCATTTTTTATAGATGTTTTGATTTTAATTACTTTTTCTGTTCTCGCTTCAACAGTAATGCAATTAAGTTCGTTTTGTGTTTGTTGATATTTCAATTTGATCTTTGCATAGGGCGTAATAAGGTAACCACTATTAAAATCAACATTTGCTTGTAATAATTTTAAATTGTCAAGGCCTATCAAACCATCAAAAATGTTATGGAATTTGAATAGGTAAAATTTGAGTTTTCCTTTTTTGGGTAAATTAAATATTTTAGGTGCTGGTATCTTAGCACTATATTTATGGGCTGATTTCTGGAATACCGTACTAACGATGAAAGGATCGTTAATAACGAAATTCGGAAATAATTTAAATGCTATATTTGGGTCAATAAAAGATTTCGTGGAACCTGAATCAATTAAAATTTTGACGTTGTATTCAGGAAACACTATGTATGAGAGTTCACTGGTGTTGTTTAAATTTAATCAAATCACTGGGGGCGATTCCGTCAAATATTCTGATTGTCTTCGGCTGATTCCTGAAAATTTGATTCCACAGCCTAATTTGATGTGGTCGGTTCTTCTTGAGTTTCATTTGTATAATTTATCTGTGCTGGGTCAGCATAATAATAATAAGAATTTTCGGGGTTATAGATCTGCTGTTCATCATAATTTGCATTATTTTCGGGGTACGTTTGATTGATGACGTTTGAATAACTGTATTGATATTCTTCAGAAGTTGGATCTAGTTCTGTAGTAAATAATTCTTCAAATGCATATTTGGGCTGTTGCTGGTACTGTTGTTGTGGTTGCTGGAAATTTGATGCTTGAGCCACTGGTGTGAAATTTTGGGTGTTTTGGAAACTTACACCTGACATTGGTGTGGGCTTTGGCAAGATTTTTCCAGGATTTTGTCTAAATACGTTTGTTGGTTTTGGTTTACCAAAAACTTGGGAGTTAGAAAAGAATTTTTGTGGGCGGATGTTTGCATTAGGTCTAATATTGATAGGTTGTGACGGAAAGGGCTGCTTAAACTGATTTGGTGTATAGTTATTATAACCAAAATTTCTGGTTGGACCATTAAATCGAAATTGATGTTGTTGAGGTTTTGGTTTTGTATGATTTGCATTGCTATTATTGTGATTGGGTTGATTTTGGAAATATTTTGTGTTACTCTCTCGAATAACAAGTTGTTTGGCATCAGCTAAATCTTTTGGTGACATACAACGAATTGTGTTGCCTAAAGGTTCTCTTAAACCGGCCAAGAATGTTTTTAAAGCAAGTTCTGTATACAAATTTCGTTTTATTTGGGCAGTAGCCACATCGTCGTGAACTTCTACGTAACTGCAGAGTAAATTAAGTAATTCGAGAATTCTATCATAGTAAGATTGAGGGGTCTCGTTAGCATTTTGTTTGGTTAAAACAAGGTCTCTATTCAAACAAGACTCGTCGCGTCTGTCCGCGAAATGTCTAGTCAATGTATTTTTTAGACCGTCCCAGGTGGAGACATTCTGAACATTAACCACTAATCTAGCATTGCCAGAAAGTTTACCTACAAGAGAGTTTATTAAAAATATATTTTGGAAACAATTTACATTTACAGTATCATAAAAATTATCTATGAGAGATTTGCAAGTCGCTAAATATCTGTTTAGCTCGCAAGGGTTTCCCTCGAATTTTGGGACACAACTTAAATATTCGGGTTTAAATTGAGCCATAGTTACTGGTAAATTTACTGTAGCAATATTTAAAGGAGAAAAGTTTAAATTTTGTTGACTTCGCAAAAGCGTTATAGTTTGTGCAAAAGCAGTTAAATCTAAGTTTGAGCTATCAATAGGTAAAATATTATTTTCACTTTCTAATTGATCAATATTACCTTCAGTTTCTAATTGATTATTAGATTGATCAGTTAACACTTCTGTATTTGAAGCGGAGTCAGAGCTATTATCGTTTATCTCAATACTTTCAAAAGAGTTAATTAAATCGTCCAAATCAGACATTTACAAATTGCACTTACATAAAATATGCTATCAATTTTCGTGCCATAGAGTTTTCTTCTTATGTCTAGGTGGTACTATAAGGCCTCAGTCCTCTGGTGGCAATTTTGTAATCCAAGTCCAAAAGCACTAAGTCCTCGCAGAATTGATAGAGTTTGTTATCAATTCTCAAAATGCCGTCGCGAAACAATCCCCAATTAATTGCTTTACGCACACGAATACTTTCCGTAGTCACGGTCGAAAGTTTCTGATGTTCAATCAAAATCCCGAACCGTAAGTTCTTTCGGATAGCCAGTTGACCGTTTCACGATAAATCGATACTCGATGTATTGATTCCTGACTATCCTACCGACTGCGCCAGTTACAAATCAGTACGCGATGTACGATTTTTTAAAAACAAATTTATTTCACTTAAAACTATTACAATATTTTTACGTTTAAAATTTATTAAAATTCGAAGCGTCGAAAGTGAATGCAAAGCTCTGACTGAGGAAGCTCGGCAAGTAGAAGCTACAAAAAGAGAATACAGAATGCAAGCTAATGAAAAATAATATGCTGATTAAATAAAATATACAATGTAGAGCCGTATGTAACTCATATAAAATAGTTTACCAGTCTTACAGATAATTCTAAGAGGTGTCACGTGGTTTTTAACTAATAAGTGACTCATCTCAACCATATAAAATAATTTACCGGTCTTACAGATAATTCTAAGAGTGGTCACGTGATTTTTAACTAATAAGTGACTCATCTTAACTATATAAAATAGTTTACCAGTCTTACAGATAATTCTAAGAGTGGTCACGTGGTTTTTAACTAATAAGAGCCCCATCTAAACCATATAAAATAGTTTATCAGTCTTACAGATAATTCTAAGAGTGGTCACGTGGTTTTTAACTAGTAAGTGACATCTTAACCATATAAAATAGTTTACCAGTCTTACAATTGATTCTAAGAGTGGTCACGTGGTTTTTAAATAATAAGAGCCCCATCTAAACCATATAAAATAGTTTATCAGTCTTACAGATAATTCTAAGAGTGGTCAAGTGGTTTTTAACTATTAAGTGACTCATCTTAACTATATAAAATAGATAACCAGTCTTACAGATAATTCTAAGAGTAGTCACGTGGTTTTTGACTAATAAGTGACTCATCTTAACCATATAAAATAGTTTACCAGTCTTACAATTAATTCTAAGAGTGGTCACGTGGTTTTTAAATAATAAGAGCCCCATCTAAACCATATAAAATAGTTTACCAGTCTTACAGATAATTCTAAGAGGGGTCACTTGGTTTTTAAATAATAAGTGACTCATCTTAACCATATAAAATAATTTACCAGTCTTACAATTAATTCTAAGAGTGGTCACGTGGTTTTTGACTAATAAGTGACTCATCTTAACCATATAAAATAGTTTATCAGTCTTACAGATAATTCTAAGAGTGGTCATGTGGTTTTTGACTAATAAGTGACTCATCTTACCCATATAAAATAGTTTACTAGTCTTACAATTAATTCTAAGAGTGGTCACGTGGTTTTTGACTAATAAGTGACTCATCTTAACCATATAAAATAGTTTATCAGTCTTACAGATAATTCTAAGAGTGGTCACGTGGTTTTTAACTAATAAGTGACATCTTAACCATATATAATAGTTTACCAGTCTTACAATTAATTCTAAGAGTGGTCACGTGGTTTTTAAATAATAAGAGCCCCATCTAAACCATATAAAATAGTTTACCAGTCTTACAGATAATTCTAAGAGGGGTCACGTGGTTTTTAACTAATAAGCGACTCATCTTAACCATATAAAATAATTTACCAGTCTTACAGATAATTCTAAGAGTGGTCACGTGGTTTTTAACTAATAAGTGACTCATCTTAACTATATAAAATAGTGTACCAGTCTTACAGATAATTCTAAGAGTGGTCACGTGGTTTTTAACTAATAGGAGCCCCATCTAAACCATATAAACTAGTTTATCAGACTTACAGATAATTCTAACAGTGGTCACGTGGTTTTTAACTAATAAGTGACATCTTAACCATATAAAATAGTTTACCAGTCTTACAGATAATTCTAAGAGTGGTCACGTGGTTTTTAACTAATGAGAGCCCCATCTAAACCATATAAAATAGTTTATCAGTCTTACAGATAATTCTAAGAGTGGTCACGTGGTTTTTAACTAATAAGTGACATCTTAACAATAGAAAAGAGTTTACCAGTCGTACAATTGATTCTAAGAGTGGTCACGTGGTTTTTAAATAATAAGAGCCCCATCTAAACCATATAAAATAGTTTACCAGTCTTACAGATAATGCTAAGGGGGGTCACGTGGTTTTTAACTAATAAGTGACTCATCTCAACCATATAAAATAATTTACCAGTCTTACAGATAATTCTAAGAGTGGTCACGTGGTTTTTAACTAATAGGAGCCCCATCTAAACCATATAAAATAGTTTATCAGCCTTACAGATAATTCTAAAAGTGGTCACGTGGTTTTTAACTAATAAGTGACATCTTAACCATATAAAATAGTTTACCAGTCTTACAGATAATTCTAAGAGTGGTCACGTGGTTTTTAACTAATGAGAGCCCCATCTAAACCATATAAAATAGTTTATCAGTCTTACAGATAATTCTATAAGTGGTCACGTGGTTTTTAACTAATAAGTGACTCATCTTAACCATATAAAATAGTTTATCAGTCTTACAGATAATTCTAAGAGTGGTCACGTGATTTTTGACTAATAAGTGACTCATCTTAACCATATAAAATAGTTTACCAGTCTTACAATTAATTCTAAGAGTGGTCACGTGGTTTTAAACTAATAAGAGCCCCATCTAAACCATATAAAATAGTTTATCAGTCTTACAATTAATTCTAAGAGTGGTCACGTGGTTTTCAACTAATGAGAGCCTCATCTAAACCATATAAAATAGTTTATCAGTCTTTCAGATAATTCTAAGAGTGGTCACGTGATTTTTAACTAATAGGAGGCCCATCTAAACCATATAAAATAGTTTATCAGTCTTACAGATAATTCTATGAGTGGTCACGTGGTTTTTAACTAATGAGTGATTCATCTTAACCATACAAAATAGTTTACCAGTCTTACAGATAATTCTAAGAGTGGTCACGTGGTTTTTGACTAATAGGTGACTCATCTTAACCATATAAAATCGTTTACCAGTCTTACAATTAATTCTAAGAGTGGTCACGTGGTTTTTAACTAACAAGTGACTCATCTTAACTGTACGCTCCAGGAGACTCTAGTTCTCTGGATAGTATTTTCTGCTTGATCCCGATGGTTTAGGATAGAAGAGCAGAAGGGCCTTAGTACCAGACAGGACTTAAAGTCACGGCACTTGCACTAGGGCGTAAGATAGGTAACTTACAACCAGACTAGAGCACTTGTTGTAAGTTGGAAAAAAAGGACCCAAGCCAGACAAAGCACTTGCTATAAGGTTTAAATTAAACCTGTAACCAGACAAAGCACTTGCTACAGGTTTAGAGAAGGGCCTAATGTAACCAGACAGAGCACCTGCTACAATAAGGCTAAAGAAAAGTAATTGTTAGAGCGCAGTCTCACGACTCTACTAGCGTTGCTAGGCCAATGGTGACTTGGGCACAATTTAAGTAAAAGAAACAACAATAAGTTTGAATCTCATTTTATTAATGAAATTGATCACCTTTTATATACAATAAATGCTGATTTTGCACACATCGATTGTCGTCATTTCCAATAATAAAAGTAGGTTGCTTATAATTAATTAATTCTAATATGTACAGTATGGTAAAAACATTAAGATTAAATGTTCCAATTTGGATAAATGGACATTCTGCCGCCTCTCAATTTGTCGACTTCAGGGACTGTAGTTCATACTCTTCAGGTTTGTTGGTGGTCTTTTTCTCTCTTGTTCGAAGTCTTAGATATTTGATGCCTATCCAGACACCCAAAACTACCAGGATTGTTGCAATGGTAGTTGTCACTCCAACTATGCTAGAATGATGTCGTATATCTCTCCATATATGATTTTGAAGTTCAATCTGAATTGACTTCTCTTCTGTCATTAGTGAGGTTAAATCATCTGAATGCCCAATTACTGACTCAGATGCTGGCCGAAGTTGTGAATGTTGAATATGTGTGGGTTCGTCGTGTCTATCGAGTGAGACAGCCTTGGAATAGCTGGTTAAACTGCTATGCTCCACTCGTATTGCTGTTAGTGTTAGCTGTTTGGTTTCTATAATACAATCGGGAGCCAAGCTGAGAATTCCTGTTGCAATAATGTCAACATCTTCCCGGACTCCACCACAAATAATAGCTATATTGGCTGAACCATTAGTAATAAATAACCATGTATTTGGCGTAGCCATTTGTTTCCATATAGTAGCCTGCACTGAATTTGTGAAAGTTTTGCATTTCTTGGCTTCAGGCTTATGGTATATTTCATCAATAATACAGTTGCCGTCGTTATTTATGTTTCTTATAACATCTGGAGAACAGAGAAACATGTGATGTTTTAATTTCAAGCATCGTTCGAATTCTTCTTTATGGAGTTGAAAGTAAAGCTGAGAGTTATAATCGATCGCGATATAATCGTTCGATATATCTAATGTCCAGTAAGAGTTGTTGGATATTCGTACTGGAATTGGGGTTGCTTTTATAACATCAAACTGTGATATTTCTATTATGGGAAAATTGCCAAAAACTTGGAAGTGGCTGCTATTCTGACATAGGGACATTTTTATCAAAGGCGTAGATAATGCTTTTAAGTTGTTCGGTAATTTTCTGTTGATATCCGTTATCAGAGTATGAAGATACGTTGGAGATATGATGTCGTAGATTGTTCCCCTGTTAAACTGGATATTTATCATATTCTCGTAGTATGAACTTATTTCTGCAATGTAGTTAGTTGCTATTTGATAAGTGCTTAGGACATGAATGTTTAGGCTGTTAATGTCTATACTTGAAAACCATTTGTTCATAGATTGAATTGCTTCTAATCCTTGATTAAGCCTTGTTTGGAATCTGTGAAGTTGGTTATTTATTTTTTGTTCGGTTGTATTGAATCTTGATAGTGCGGAGATCATGAATTGTGTCTGGTGATTGGAAGCTTTTATCAACATTTCTTGATTTTTGTTTATATTATTTATATCCTCGTAGACCTCATCGTTGACGCCAAAAACGGACGTCATAAATTTTCCCAATAAACCTCTTTTTGGACGAAGTTGTATCTCTTGCAGGGTCTTAAATATCCAACTAAAATGTTGTTGTTGCTCTTTTAGATGATGGTCCAATATTTCACAGTGCGTTTCTTCCGATAGTTGTCTTGTCTTGTTACACAGCATCTCAAAATTGTTTACGACGCTAGTTACATTCTGGATGTCTTCCTTGATTTTTGTTCTGTTATAAGTGACTTCCATTCTAAATGTTCCTCTATTTATTTGTGCCGTTCCAAAATGTTCGATGTAAATACCTCCTTCGGGATATTTTATAACATAGCTGCTTTGACATTTTGGGAGAAGCATCAAACTGAACCATAACATAAATAGTTGAATGATTTGAAAATAAGATACTTTTGATTTCTTGGTTTTCACATGCTGCTTCACAGTGCATTCTCTTTTGATATTGTGACTGCTTGAGGTTATGGCCATATTTGCTGTAACCTGAGTGGGAATGGTCAGTGTTTCTTCTCCCATTTCTTCTAATGGAAGTGGGATCAGTGTATGTATCGGTCGTTTCAATGTAGCTCTGTCTGCTTTCTTGAGTGTGACTACTCTTACTACGCCATCTCTTCCAGGATGAACATCTGTTATGCGTGCTAAGGGCCATTGGCTGGGATTTATTGTATTTTCTTTTATAATTACCATGGTTCCTTTCTTAAGGTTGGTTTCCTGATTTTGCCATTTATATTTTTGCTGCAATCTTCCTAAGTATTCTGTGCTCCAAACTTTCCAGAAGTCCTTTTTCATTTTTTGGGTAAGCCTCCATTTCTCTGACAAACTGGAATTTATATTACTTGCTATTGGGTCAATTGGAGATAATATTCCCCTTCCAATTAAAAAATGACCAGGAGTTAGGACGAAATAGTCGTCTACTTCGTCAGAGAGTGGCCATAACGGCCTAGAATTGAGGCTTGCTTCGATTTGGTGTAACAAAGTCGTGAGTTCTTCATACGTGAGGGTTGTTTCTCCAATTACTCGTTTGAGGTGATGTTTCATTGACTTGACTCCAGCTTCCCATAGTCCACCAAAATGAGGTGCTGCCGGTGGGATGAAGTGCCAGTTAGTGCCAAGGTTGACCATTGTATTTTGCAGGGATTGGTGTTGAGTTAATTTGAGAACTTCTTCTTCAAAATAATGTGCTGCCCCAACAAAATTTGTTCCATTGTCACTGTAAATATTTTCGCAGTGACCTCTTCTCGCAGTAAATCTCCGGAAGGCTGCTAAAAACGAATCAGTCGTCATATCGCTTACTACTTCTAGGTGTATTGCCTTGGTGGAAAGACATACAAAAACTGAGATATAGCCTTTATATGACTTGTGACCTCTTCCTTTAGTAGCTCTGATTTTGATAGGGCCGGCATAGTCTACTCCACTGTTAATGAACGGTGGGGATGGTGTGACCCTCGTGGCAGGTAATTGGCCCATTTGCTGCTCTGAGGTTTTTGCTTTGTACCTGATGCATGTAATACATTTACTCAAGATGCTTCTTACACTTTTCTTTCCATTGATAATCCAGTATTTTCTTCTGAGGTAAGCCAGTGTTGCTTGGTTTCCGCCATGCAAGGTTTTGTGATGTGCGTCCAATATTATTAGTTTGCTCAAATGATTTTGACTTGGTAGTATTATAGGATGTTTCTGACTGTATGGTAACCCTGAATTCTGTAATCTTCCGCCAACTCGTAAGATTTTTTCCCCGTCAATAAATGGGCTTAAATTAAATATTTTGCTTGATTTCTCAACGGTTTTCTTTGTGTTAATGGACGATATCTCGGATGGAAATTCGCAGTTTTGGATCACTTTGATAACTTCTTGGAGCGTTTTTCTTGTTTCTTCGACAGATAATATTGGTTCGTTGGACCTGTGAAAAAATCTTCGACAGAAGCTTAATATTCTTATCATTCTGGTTAAGTCGGAGAATCGTTCGATTATGTTTTCTGTGATTTGTGTTTTAATTTGGAAACATTTTATGGTTTTCTTAGCTTCTTGGTCCGTTTCGGGTATTTCTTTAGCTAATGGTAGTGGTTCAAGACTATGAAGCCATGCTGGTCCATTCCACCACAGGAGATTGTTTGCTAATTGTTCTGGATTAGACCCTCTGGATATAACGTCTGCTGGATTTTCGGATGTTTTTACGTGGTTCCAGTGGCTGCTGTTTACGTGTCTATTTATATCACTCACGCGATTGGCCACAAATGTTTTCCATCGATTGGGCTGGCCTTTTATCCAGCCTAATGTTATCATGGAGTCACTCCATGCGAAAGTTTCTATATTTTCTATCTCTAGTGTCGCAATAGTTTGGTTTATCATTTTCGCTAATAAGTGTGCTGCACAGAGTTCAAGTCTCGGTAACGTTGTTCTTAGTTTTACTGGAGCTACTTTTGATTTTGCCCAGAGAAGTGTGACAACTATATTCTCTTCAGTCGTCAGTGTTCGGCTGTAGATGACAGCTCCATAGGCCTTTTCAGAGGCGTCACAGAATCCGTGGAGTTGAATTAGGTTTCCTTGGCTAAATTGCATCCATCTCGGAATTCTGATATCTTCGACTTTATTCATGTCCTTTCTAAATGTTATCCATCTGTCTGCTAGTTCACCTTCTATTTTCTCATCCCATCCTAATCTTTGTAGCCATAAGTCTTGTATGAGTATTTTTGATTTGATGACTATAGGTGATAACCATCCTAAGGGATCGAAAATTTTTGATATCTCTGATAGGATGTGCCTTTTTGTTATTAGATTCTCTGTTGATGTGGTAACTTTGAACATGAAGTTGTCATCATAAGGCGACCAAAATACGCCAAGTGATTTTTGGATGTCATCTTCGGATAATTCTTGGACGGTTTCGTTTTGTTGCGATTCGGGAAGGGCTTGAAGCAGGGCTGGTTTGTTACTGGTCCATTTTCTGAGATTAAAACCAGCAGATTGCATCATATTGAGTAACTGTTGTTGAATTTCTATTGCCGATTCTAAGTCATTGGCTCCTGACAGGACATCATCTACGTAAAAGTCTCGTAGGGTGATTTTGCTTGCAATAGGATACTTCGTTTCTTCAGATTTTGCCAATGTTTGTAAAGTCTTAATGGCTAGGTATGGTGCAGATGCTGTTCCGTATGTGACAGTAGTTAGCTCGTATTCAATCATTCGGTGTCCGCTGTCAGATCGCCATAAAATTCTCTGGTAAGGTTGATCTTATCGATGGATTTTTATCTGTCGATACATTTTTTCTATATCGGCTGTAAAAACTACTTTATGCTGCCTCCATCTTAACAGGATTTCAGATAGGTTCTGTTGGAGTCTTGGACCAGTAAGCATCAAATCATTTAGGCTAATATTGGATGTTGATTTACTCGAAGCATCAAAAACAACTCGTAGTTTTGTGGTTGTACTGTCCATTTTAAATACTGCTTGGTGTGGTATGTAGTATCTGCCTTCATGAAGATTTTGAAATGATACTTTTTCCATGTGCCCTAATTTCAAATATTCATCCATGAATGCATCGTATTGTTCTTTAAGGCAAGGTTCTCTCAAAAACCGGTTTTCCAGACTTCTTAAACGGGCAGCCGCTCTAGGTTTTGTTTGTCCTAAAACTTGCATGCCCTGTTTGAAAGGTATTCTGACTATGAATCTTCCTTTTTCATCTCGATACGTAGTCTCATCGTAAAATTTTTCGCAGATTTCGTCATCTTCTGATATATATTTATTTGTTTCTGGCAACTCTTCTAATTCCCAAAATTTCGTGAGTTGGCTATCTTCTTCGTGTCGGGAAATCATGCTGGCCACTTGAAGTGGAAGGTGGTTTGACGATACTCCTCCAGATACCATCCATCCTAGTTCCGTATTTTGCTTAAGAAGTCCTTCTCTTGTTTTTTGAATGCCATTTAGAATAATATGCGTATATTCTCTCGCTCCAACTATAGCATCAATTGGACCTGGTTTCATGTAGGTTGGATCTGCTAGGATTTCATTCGTGTACGAGTTGTCGACTTCTAATTGATATCGTGGAGTTGATTGTGTTAATTTTGGAAGTACTAACATTTTCACTTCAAGTGAAAAATTGCTCGGAAAGCGTGGCTTGATGAGGAGATCTACTGCCGAGGAGGAAACTTGTGGGCTACCATCTCCTATGCCTGAAATTTCTGCTCTGATTTTCTGACGTGGGAGATTAAGACGCTGGGCTGCGTCTTCTGTTATAAACGCAGATTGTGATCCTTGGTCAATGAGGACACGTAAATACTGGGTGGTGCTAGCTGTTGCTACTTCTACCAATGCTGTGGCAAGCAGGACATTCTCTTCGTGGTCTTTTACGTGATAGTTTGAGGTATTTTGTCTTTGATCATTTCTTCTGAAGTTGTTGCGTGTTTGGCTATTTTCATTTTGATTGGAGGCTCTTTGATCAGTTCTTCTTGATGTCTGATGTCCTGAGTTGCTGAAGCTTCGTTGATTGTTTTCATTATGTAGGATTGTATGATGATGCTTCCTGCAGACATTGCAAGTTACACTGCTGCGACATCTGAGATGTTTTTCGTGGTTCAGACAGTTCACGCAAAGGTTTATTTTCTGAACAAAACGATTTTTTTCTTCTACCGACAATCTTCTAAAAGCTTGGCAGTGATATATCGCATGATCTTTCTCGCAATAATGTGTAATGAAGTTGCATAATTTTTCTAAATCCGTCAGGGTAACTTTCTTATTTTTCAACCAATCACTCCGTTCTTTTTTATTTTAGAAATATAAAAATCACGTCATCCTATTTACACAGTGAAAATACTCCGCAACTATCGCGAAAACATCGGGAAATTGCTACGAATTTTCCCAGGCGAAATAAACGCGCAAAAATTACATGGTACCGAGAGTAGGGCGCTTGTCTCCGATCGCGACCGATCCCCCGCCAGACCATAAAGCCGAACCAAGGCTTTCGAACCTAGCTGGGTACGACGCGGTACCAGGTAAATTCATTCGAGTCCGGGCAACAGCAGCCACCGCCAGCAGCCTAGTTACGAGCTCCAGTGTGTAGTGATCGAAGTATTTTGGTAAGTAAAACTCAGTAATATCAGTTTTCCGTTATCCGCTACCGCATCCAATTTCCTCATTGTGGAGAAATCCCGATTCCCAAATTGTGGAGTAATCCCGATTTTGAACCGACTTCCTTATTGTGGAGAAATCCCGATTCCCTAATTGTGGAGTAATCCCGATTTTTAACCGACTACCGTACCGACTTCCTTATTGTGGAGAAATCCCGATTCCCAAATTGTGGAGTAATCCCGATTTTGAACCGACTTCCTTATTGTGGAGAAATCCCGATTCCCTAATTGTGGAGTAATCCCGATTTTTAACCGACTACCGTAACCGACTTCCTTATTGTGGAGAAATCCCGATTCCCTAATTGTGGAGTAATCCCGATTTTTAACCGACTACCGTACCGACTTCCTTATTGTGGAGAAATCCCGATTCCTTTATTGTGGAGAAATCCCGATTCCTTAATTGTGGAGTAATCCCGATAATTCCGTCCTGTAACGATTCTGACCAGTCCATTTGAATTCACGCCGGAAAATATCCTGCTGCAATCCCTCTTTACCGAAAATTACCGAACTGAGTTTACTTATTAGACTGTTTATTGTAAATTTCTCGACATTCGGATTCTGGAGCTGGAGGTAAATCCGCCCATACCGTGAATATAATAAATACCGACACCGAAGTAAATAGCGTGCCGTAACAAATAACGTTACCGTGACAAGTTGCGTTAGCGTGATAAATAGTGTTACTGTGCTAAATGCCGTTAGCGTGGAAAAATATTGTTTTCAAAACCGGCGTAAATAGGGTGACTATTATCCTTCCCGTCACAATGTATTTTGCTTGTGTTTCATAGTGGGTAAGAATATATTGAACTAATTTTGTTAAACAAGTTGTATTATTTGCACTGAACCTTGGATCACCGTCTTCTTCACTGTTTAAAGGCTACCCGACAGGCATATCAGCGGTCCCCTTTGACGCTGTGAATCACAGAGGGGTGGCGCCCGAGAAACCCGAAATACCGGGACAAACAGGGAAATAGGGAAGCGTTACAAATGGCAAGCTGAGTTGTTTCTTCTGCTTGGGCTTGTTGCTTCCAGAGATTGAAATCTTCTTTCAAGAAATTCCATGAATTGTTGGTAGTCTTGAATTTTGTGTGGTTCCGTAATTGTTTGTTCATACATCTTGTTGGTTTCGGAATCCCATTTCCGACTGATTATTCTGATGATGATTGGCCCCCATGACTGTGTGCTTACTCCTATATTTTCTAGCCCACGAGTACATTCTTTGGTGATGTCATGCAAGAGCTTCAATTTTTCAACGTTTCCGGAGGAAAGGTTTGGGAGGTCTAATAACTTGTCTATCAGTTTCGAGGCTAATAGTCGTTTGTTTTCATATCTACTCTGAAGCAAGTCCCATGCTGTCTCGTAGTTGTTTTCAGTGGTTGTCAGATGCTGAATGAGTCTTGCAGCTTCTCCTCGAACATGCGTTTTGAGTAGTTGTATCTTCTCTGCCTTGGAAAAATGTATGTTGTCGTGGACTACTCGCAAAAAAACATCATGGAAAGAGCCCCAGTTCTCGTAGCCTCCGTGAAATGTTGGAATGGTTATTTGTGGTGACGCAAGATGTCTTACAGGCCAGATTGATTGGGTCTGTGGTAATTGCGGCTGACATGAAGCTTGTGCCTCGACTGTTTCCGCTGATAATTTTTCCAACGTGTCTTCATACTTCATCTGATACTCATGAAACTTATCATCTCTGAAGTAGGCACTGGTGAATGATTTTTCATGAATTATTATCTCTTCGTGCAATTCTTGAATAGCTTCCCATTGTTTTACCAGCTTTTTCTGTTGTAATTCATACCTTATTCTTGATTTTGATTCAGCTAGATCTTGGTTGATTTGGTCGATTGTTCTATCCAATTCCTCACACTTAAGATTTTGTTTTTTCAAAAGTAAGAGTTGTGGACTATTTTGTAATTCATCATTGATCATTTCAAGGTACTTCTTGCAAGTCTCATACCTCTCTTTTATTTGTTGCAGGTATTTTTTAGTAAAGTAGGCGTGATTTGGTTCATTGAACTTGTTTAGTTCATGATCATTTTCTTGAACTGCATCCCATAGTTCTTCTAGTGCTCCAAGTTTTTGTTCTACATACTGTTCAGTTTTTCTTGATTGGCCATCTTTTTTACAGTTGGTGTAAAGCTGCATGATCTTTTTGCCTAGTTCTTCTTGCTGAGCAGCACGTACGTTCATTTCTTCCATCATTGTTCTGTTGATCTTGCAATGGGCTTAGCTGAACCTCTGGAACCGCTATTGGTGGAACTTCTGGGAATGTGGTTTACCGCTGTTGGGTCTGGTTGAACTTCTGGGACCGCTGTTGGTGGGACCTCTGGGACTCTGGTTGATGGACCTGTGGATCGCTACTGGTGGGACCTCTAGGACTCTGGTTGATGGACCTCTGGATCGCTACTGGTGGGACCTCTAGGACTCTGGTTGATGGCTGCTTGGTTTGGTTGGACCTCTGGGCCCGCTGTTGGTGGGACCTCTGGGACTCTGGCTGATGGACCTGAGGATCGCTACTGGTGGGACCTCTAGGACTCTGGTTGATGGCTGCTTGTTTCGGTTGGACCTCTGGGCCCGCTGTTGGTGGGACCTCTGGGACTCTGGCTGATGGACCTGAGGATCGCTACTGGTGGGACCTCTAGGACTCTGGTTGATGGCTGCTTGTTTCGGTTGGACCTCTGGGCCCGCTGTTGGTGGGACCTCTGGGACTCTGGCTGATGGACCTGAGGATCGCTACTGGTGGGACCTCTAGGACTCTGGTTGCTGGCTGCTTGGTTCGGTTGGACCTCTGGGCCCGCTGTTGGTGGGACCTCTGGGACTCTGGCTGATGGACCTGAGGATCGCTACTGGTGGGACCTCTAGGACTCTGGTTAATGGCTGCTTGGTTCGGTTGGACCTCTGGGCCCGCTGTTGGTGGGACCTCTGGGACTCTGGCTGATGGACCTGAGGATCGCTACTGGTGGGACCTCTAGGACTCTGGTTGATGGCTGCTTGGTTCGGTTGGACCTCTGGGCCCGCTGTTGGTGGGACCTCTGGGACCCTGAGGATCGCTACTGGTGGGACCTCTAGGACTCTGGTTGCATGCTGTTGCAGGCTGCTTGATTCTTGACCGTTGTAACTTTTTGCTCGAAGGACCATGTACGCTCCAGGAGACTCTAGTTCTCTGGATAGTATTTTCTGCTTGATCCCGATGGTTTAGGATAGAAGAGCAGAAGGGCCTTAGTACCAGACAGGACTTAAAGTCACGGCACTTGCACTAGGGCGTAAGATAGGTAACTTACAACCAGACTAGAGCACTTGTTGTAAGTTGGAAAAAAAGGACCCAAGCCAGACAAAGCACTTGCTATAAGGTTTAAATTAAACCTGTAACCAGACAAAGCACTTGCTACAGGTTTAGAGAAGGACCTAATGTAACCAGACAGAGCACCTGCTACAATAAGGCTAAAGAAAAGTAATTGTTAGAGCGCAGTCTCACGACTCTACTAGCGTTGCTAGGCCAATGGTGACTTGGGCACAATTTAAGTAAGAGAAACAACAATAAGTTTGAATCTCATTTTATTAATGAAATTGATCACCTTTTATATACAATAAATGCTGATTTTGCACACATCGATTGTCGTCATTTCCAATAATAAAAGTAGGTTGCTTATAATTAATTAATTCTAATATGTACAGTATGGTAAAAATATTAAGATTAAATGTTCCAATTTGGATAAATGGACATTAACCATATAAAATAGTTTACCAGTCTTACAGATAATTCTAAGAGTGGTCACGTGGTTTTTGACTAATAAGTGGCTCATCTTAACCATATAAAATAGTCTACCAGTCTTACAATGAATTCTAAGAGTGGTCACGTGGTTTTTAACTAATAAGAGCCCCATCTAAACCATATAAAATAGTTTATCAGTCTTACAGATTATTCTAAGAGTGGTCACGTGGTTTTTGACTAATAAGTGACTCATCTTTACCATATAAAATAGTTTACCAGGCTTACAGATAATTCTAAGAGCGGTCACGTGGTTTTTGACTAATAAGTGACTCATTTTAACCATATAAAATAGTTTATCAGTCTTACAGATAATTCTAAGAGTGGTCACGTGGTTTTTAACTAACGAGAGCCCCATCTAAACCATACAAAATAGTTTATCAGTCTTACAGATAATTTTAAGGGTGGTCACGTGGTTTTTAACTAATAAGTGACTCATCTTAACCATATAAAATAGTTTACCAGTCCTACAGATAATTCTAAGAGTGGTCATGTGGTTTTTGACTAATAAGTGACTCATCTTACCCATATAAAATAGTTTACCAGTCTTACAATTTATTCTAAGGGTAGTCACGTGACTTTTAACTAATAAGAGCCAGATCTAAACCATATAAAATAGTTTATCAGTCTTACAGATAATTCTAAGAGTGGTCACGTGGTTTTTAACTAATAAGTGACTCATCTCAACCATATAAAATAGTTTACCAGTCTTACAGATAATTCTAAGAGTGGTCACGTGGTTTTTAACTAATAAGTGACTCATCTCAACAATATAAAATAGTTTACCAGTCTTACAATTATTTCTGAGAGTGGTCACGTGGTTTTTAACTAATAAGAGCCCCATCTAAACCATATAAAATAGTTTACCAGTCTTACAGATAATTCTAAGAGTGGTCACGTGGTTTTTGACTAATAAGTGACTCATCTTAACCATATAAAATAGTTAACCAGTCTTACAGATAATTGTAAGAGTGGTCACGTGGTTTTTGACTAATAAGTGACTCATCTTAACAATATAAAATAGTTTACCAGTCCTACAGATAATTCTAAGAGTGGTCACGTGGTTTTTGACTAATAAGTGTCTCATCTTATCCATATAAAATAGTTTACCAGTCTTACAATTAATTCTAAGAGTGGTCGCGTGGTGTTTGACTAATAAGTGACTCATCTTAACCATATAAAATAGTTTACCAGTCTTACAATTAATTCTAAGAGTGGTCACGTGGTTTTTGAATAATAAGTGACTCATCTTAACTATATAAAATAGTTTACCAGTCTTACAGATAATTCTAAGAGTGGTCACGTGGTTTTTGACTAATAAGTGACTCATCTTAACCAAATAAAATAGTTTATCAGTCTTACAGATAATTCTAAGAGTGGTCACGTGGTTTTTAACTAATAAGAGCCCCATCTAAACCATATAAAATAGTTTATCAGTCTTACAGATAAATCTAAGATTGGTCACGTGGTTTTTAACTAATAAGTGACATCTTAACCATATAAAATAGTTTACCAGTCTTACAGATAATTCTAAGAGTGGTCAGGTGGTTTTCAACTAATAAGTGACTCATCTTAACCATATAAAATAGTTTACTAGTCCTACAGATAATTCTAAGCGTGGTCACGTGGTTTTTGACTAATAAGTGACTCATCTTAAACATATAAAATAGTTTACCAGTCTTACAATTAATTCTAAGAGTGGTCACGTGGTTTTTGACTAGTAAGTGACTCATCTTAACCATATAAAATAGTTTACCAGTCTTACAATTAATTCTAAGAGTGGTCACGTGATTTTTAAATAATAAGAGCCCCATCTAAACCATATGAAATAGTTTACCAGTCTTACAGATAATTCTAAGAGGTGTCACGTGGTTTTTAACTAATAAGTGACTCATCTCAACCATATAAAATAATTTACGTCTTACAGATAATTCTAAGAGTGGTCACGTGATTTTTAACTAATAAGTGACTCATCTTAACTATATAAAATAGTTTACCAGTCTTACAGATAATTCTAAGAGTGGTCACGTGGTTTTTGACTAATAAGTGACTCATCTTAACCATATAAAATAGTTTATCAGTCTTACAGATAATTCTAAGAGTGGTCACGTGGTTTTTAACTAATAAGAGCCCCATCTAAACCATATAAAATAGTTTATCAGTCTTACAGATAATTCTAAGAGTGGTCAGGTGGTTTTTAACTATTAAGTGACTCATCTTAACTATATAAAATAGATAACCAGTCTTACAGATAAATCTAGGAGTAGTCACGTGGTTTTTGACTAATAAGTGACTCATCTTAACCAAATAAAATAGTTTACCAGTCTTACAATTAATTCTAAGAGTGGTCACGTGGTTTTTAAATAATAAGAGCCCCATCTAAACAATATAAAATAGTTTACCAGTCTTACAGATAATTCTAAGAGTGGTCACGTGGTTTTTAACTAATAAGAGCCCCATCTAAACCATATAAAATAGTTTATCAGTCTTACAGATAATTCTAAGAGTGGTCAAGTGGTTTTTAACTATTAAGTGACTCATCTTAACTATATAAAATAGTTTACCAGTCTTACAGATAATTCTAAGAGTAGTCACGTGGTTTTTGACTAATAAGTGACTCATCTTAACCATATAAAATAGTTTACCAGTCCTACAGATAATTCTAAGAGTGGTCACGTGGTTTTTGACTAATAGGTGACTCATCTTAACCATATAAAATAGTTTACCAGTCTTACATTTTATTCTAAGAGTTGTCACGTGGTTTTTAACTAATAAGAGCCCCATCTAAACCATATAAAATAGTTTATCAGTCTTACAGATAATTCTAAGAGTGGTCAGGTGGTTTTTAACTATTAAGTGACTCATCTTAACTATATAAAATAGATAACCAGTCTTACAGATAATTCTAGGAGTAGTCACGTGGTTTTTGACTAATAAGTGACTCATCTTAACCAAATAAAATAGTTTACCAGTCTTACAATTAATTCTAAGAGTGGTCACGTGGTTTTTAAATAATAAGAGCCCCATCTAAACAATATAAAATAGTTTACCAGTCTTACAGATAATTCTAAGAGTGGTCACGTGGTTTTTAACTAATAAGAGCCCCATCTAAACCATATAAAATAGTTTATCAGTCTTACAGATAATTCTAAGAGTGGTCACGTGGTTTTTGACTAATAAGTGACTCATCTTAACCATATAAAATAGTTTACCAGTCTTACAATTAATTCTAAGAGTGGTCACAGGGTTTTTAACTAATAAGAGCCCCATCTAAACCATATAAAATAGTTTATCAGTCTTACAGATAATTCTAAGAGTGGTCACGCGGTTTTTAACTAATAAGTGACTCATCTTAAACATATAAAATAGTTTACCAGTCTAACAGATAATTCTAAGAGTGGTCACGTGGTTTTTGACTAATAAGTGACTCATCTTAACCATATAAAATAGTCTACCAATCTTACAATTAATTCTAAGAGTGGTCACGTTGTTTTTGACAAATAAGTGACTCATCTTAACCATATAAAATAGTTTATCAGTCTTACAGATAATTCTAAGAGTGGTCACGTGGTTTTTAACTAATAAGAGCCCCATCTAAACCATATGAAATAGTTTATCAGTCTTACAGATAATTCTAAGAGTGGTCACGTGGTTTTTAACTATTAAGTGACTCATCTTAACCTTATAAAATAGTTTACCAGTCCTACAGATAATTCTAAGAGTGGTCACATGGTTTTTGACTAACAACTGACTCATCTTAACCATATAAAATAGTTTACCAGTCCTACAGATAATTCTAAGAGTGGTCACGTGGTTTTTGACTAATAGGTGACTCATCTTAACCATATAAAATAGTTTACCAGTCTTACATTTTATTCTAAGAGTTGTCACGTGGTTTTTAACTAATAAGAGCCCCATCTAAACCATATAAAATAGTTTATCAGTCTTACAGATAATTCTAAGAGTGGTCAGGTGGTTTTTAACTATTAAGTGACTCATCTTAACTATATAAAATAGATAACCAGTCTTACAGATAATTCTAGGAGTAGTCACGTGGTTTTTGACTAATAAGTGACTCATCTTAACCAAATAAAATAGTTTACCAGTCTTACAATTAATTCTAAGAGTGGTCACGTGGTTTTTAAATAATAAGAGCCCCATCTAAACAATATAAAATAGTTTACCAGTCTTACAGATAATTCTAAGAGTGGTCACGTGGTTTTTAACTAATAAGAGCCCCATCTAAACCATATAAAATAGTTTATCAGTCTTACAGATAATTCTAAGAGTGGTCACGTGGTTTTTGACTAATAAGTGACTCATCTTAACCATATAAAATAGTTTACCAGTCTTACAATTAATTCTAAGAGTGGTCACAGGGTTTTTAACTAATAAGAGCCCCATCTAAACCATATAAAATAGTTTATCAGTCTTACAGATAATTCTAAGAGTGGTCACGCGGTTTTTAACTAATAAGTGACTCATCTTAAACATATAAAATAGTTTACCAGTCTTACAGATAATTCTAAGAGTGGTCACGTGGTTTTTGACTAATAAGTGACTCATCTTAACCATATAAAATAGTCTACCAATCTTACAATTAATTCTAAGAGTGGTCACGTGGTTTTTAACTAATAAGTGACTCATTTTTACCATATAAAATAGTTAACCAGGCTTACAGATAATTCTAAGAGCGGTCACGTGGTTTTTGACTAATAAGTGACTCATCTTAACCATATAAAATAGTTTACCAGTCTTACAATTAATTCTAAGAGTGGTCACGTGGTTTTCAACTAATAAGAGCCCCATCTAAACCATATAAAATAGTTTATCAGTCTTACAGATAATTCTAAGAGTGGTCACGTGGTTTTTAACTAATAAGAGCCCCATCTAAACCATACAAAATAGTTTATCAGTCTTACAGATAATTTTAAGGGTGGTCACCTGGTTTTTAACTAATAAGTGACTCATCTTAACCATATAAAATAGTTTACCAGTCCTACAGATAATTCTAAGTGTGGTCATGTGGTTTTTGACTAATAAGTGACTCATCTTACCCATATAAAATAGTTTACCAGTCTTACAATTAATTCTAAGAGTGGTCACGTGGCTTTTAACTAATAAGAGCCAGATCTAAACCATATAAAATAGTTTATCAGTCTTACAGATAATTCTAAGAGTGGTCACGTGGTTTTTGACTAATAAGTGACTCATCTTTACCATATAAAATAGTTTACCAGGCTTACAGATAATTCTAAGAGCGGTCACGTGGTTTTTGACTAATAAGTGACTCATCTTAGCCATATAAAATAGTTTACCAGTCTTACAATTAATTCTAAGAGTGGTCACGTGGTTTTCAACTAATAAGAGCCCCATCTAAACCATATAAAATAGTTTATCAGTCTTACAGATAATTCTAAGAGTGGTCACGTGGTTTTTAACTAATAAGAGCCCCATCTAAACCATATAAAATAGTTTATCAGTCTTACAGATAATTTTAAGGGTGGTCACGTGGTTTTTAACTAATAAGTGACTCATATTAACCATATAAAATAGTTTACCAGTCCTACAGATAATTCTAAGAGTGGTCATGTGGTTTTTGACTAATAAGTGACTCATCTTACCCATATAAAATAGTTTACCAGTCTTACAATTAATTCTAAGAGTGGTCACGTGGCTTTTAACTAATAAGAGCCAGATCTAAACCATATAAAATAGTTTATCAGTCTTACAGATAATTCTAAGAGTGGTCACGTGGTTTTTAACTAATAAGTGACTCATCTCAACCATATAAAATAATTTACCAGTCTTACAATTATTTCTGAGAGTGGTCACGTGGTTTTTAACTAATAAGAGCCCCATCTAAACCATATAAAATAGTTTACCAGTCTTACAGATAATTCTAAGAGTGGTCACCTGGTTTTTAACTAATAAGTGACTCATCTTAACCATATAAAATAGTCTACCCGTCTTACAATTAATTCTAAGAGTGGTCACGTGGTTTTTAATTAATAAGAGCCCCATCTTAACCATATAAAATAGTTTACCACTCTTACAGATAATTCTAAGAGTGGTCACGTGGTTTTCAACTAATAAGTGACTCATCCCAACCATATAAAATAGTTTACCAGGCTTACAATTATTTCTGAGAGTGGTCACGTGGTTTTTAACTAATAGGAGCCCCATCTAAAGCATATAAAATAGTTTATTAGTCATACAGATAATTCTAAGAGTGGTCACGTTGTTTTTAACTAAAAAGAGCCCGATCTAAACCATATAAAATAGTTTATCAGTCTTACAGATAATTCTAAGAGTGGTCACGTGGTTTTTCAGTAATAAGTGACTCATCTTAACCATATAAAATAGTTTACCAGTCCTACAGATAATTCTAAGAGTGGTCACGTGGTTTTTGACTAATAAGTGTCTCATCTTAACCATATTAGCTAAAAACCACGTGACCACTCTTAGAATTATCTGTAAGACTGGTAAACTATTTTATATGGTTTAGATGGGGCTCTTATTAGTTAAAAACCACGTGACCATTCTTAGAATTATCTGTAAGGCTGGTAAATTATTTTATATGGTTAAGATGAGTCACTTCTTAGCTAAAAACCACGTGACTCCTCTTAGAATTATCTGTAAGACTGGTAAATTATTATATATGGTTAAGATGAGTCACTTATTAGTTAAAAACCACGTGACCCCTCTTAGAATTATCTGTAAGACTGGTAAACTATTTTATATGGCTTAGATGGGGCTCTTATTAGTTAAAAACAACGCGACCACTTTTAGAATTATCTGTAAGACTGATAAACTATTTTATATGATTTGGAAGGGGCTCTTATTAGTTAAAAACCACATGACCACTCTTAGAATTATCTGTAGGACTGGTAAACTATTTTATATGGTTAAGATGAGTCACTTATTAGTTAAAAACCACGTGACCACTCTTAGAATTATCTGTAAGACTGATAAACTTATTTTATATGGATTAGATGGAGCTCTTATTAGTTAAAAACCACGTGACCACTCTTAGAATTATCTGTAGGACTGATAAACTATTTTATATTGTTAAGATGAGTCACTTATTAGTCAAAAACCACGTGACCACTCTTAGAATTATCTGTAAGACTAGTAAACTATTTTATATAGTTAAGATGAGTCACTTATTAGTTAAAAACCACGTGACCACTCTTAGAATTATCTGTAAGACTGGTAAATTATTTTATATGGTTAAGATGAGTCACTTTTTAGTTAAAAACCACGTGACCTCTCTTAGAATTATCTGTAAGACTGGTAAACTATTTTATATGGTTTAGATGGGGCTCTTATTATTTAAAAACCACGTGACCACTCTTAGAATTAATTGTAAGACTGGTAAACTATTTTATATTGTTTAGATGGGGCTCGTATTAGTTAAAAACCACGTGACCATACTTAGAATTATCTGTAAGGCTGGTAAATTATTTTATATGGTTAAGATGAGTCACTTCTTAGCTAAAAACCACGTGACCCCTCTTAGAATAATCTGTAAGACTGGTAAATTATTTTATATGGTTAAGATGAGTCACTTTTTAGTTAAAAACCACGTGACCTCTCTTAGAATTATCTGTAAGACTGGTAAACTATTTTATATGGTTTAGATGGGGCTCTTATTATTTAAAAACCACGTGACCACTCTTAGAATTAATTGTAAGACTGGTAAACTATTTTATATTGTTTAGATGGGGCTCTTATTAGTTAAAAACTACGTGACCATTCTTAGAATTATCTGTAAGGCTGGTAAATTATTTTATATGGTTAAGATGAGTCACTTATTAGTTAAAAACCACGTGACCACTCTTAGAATTATCTGTATGACTAATAAACTATTTTATATGCTTTAGATGGGGCTCCTATTAGTTAAAAACCACGTGACCACTCTCAGAAATAATTGTAAGACTGGTAAACTATTTTATATGGTTGGGATGAGTCACTTATTAGTTGAAAACCACGTGACCACTCTTAGAATTATCTGTACGACTGATAAACTATTTTATATGCTTTAGATGGGGCTCTTATTGGTTAAAAACCACGTGACCACTCTTAGAATTATCTGTAAGACTGGTAAACTATTTTATATGGTTTAGATGGGGCTCTTATTAGTTTAAAACCACGTGACCACTCTTAGAATTAATTGTAAGACTGGTAAACTATTTTATACGGTTAAGATGAGTCAGTCATTAGTCAAAAACCACGGGACCACTCTTAGAATTATCTGTAGGACTGGTAAACTATTTTATATGGTTAAGATGAGTCACTTATTAGTTAAAAACCACGTGACCACTCTTAGAATTATCTGTAAGACTGGTAAACTATTTTATATGGTTAAGATGAGTCACTTATTAGTTAAAAACCACGTGACCACTCTTAGAATTATCTGTAAGACTGGTAAATTATTTTATATGTTTAAGATGAGTCACTTATTAGTCAAAAACCACGTGACCACTCTTAGAATTAATTGTAAGACTGGTAAATTATTTTATATGGTTAAGATGAGTCACTTATTATTTAAAAACCAAGTGACCCCTCTTAGAATTATCTGTAAGACTGGTAAACTATTTTATATGGTTAGATGGGGCTCTTATTATTTAAAAACCACGTGACCACTCTTAGAATTAATTGTAAGACTGGTAAACTATTTTATATGGTTAAGATGAGTCACTTATTAGTCAAAAACCACGTGACCACTCTTAGAATTATCTGTAAGACTGGTTATCTATTTTATATATTTAAGATGAGTCACTTAATAGTTAAAAACCACGTGACCACTCTTAGAATTACCTGTAAGACTGATAAACTATTTTATATGGGTTAGATGGGGCTCTTATTAGTTAAAAACCACGTGACCACTCTTAGAACTATCTGTAAGACTGGTAAACTATTTTATATAGTTAAGATGAGTCACTTATTAGTTAAAAATCACGTGACCACTCTTAGAATTATCTGTAAGACCGGTAAATTATTTTAAATGGTTGAGATGAGTCACTTATTAGTTAAAAACTATGTGACACCTCTTAGAATTATCTGTAAGACTGGTAAACTATTTTATATGGTTTAGATGAGGCTCTTATTATTTAAAAATCACGTGACCACTCTTAGAATTAATTGTAAGACTGGTAAACTATTTTATATGGTTAAGATGAGTCACTTATTAGTCAAAAACCATGTGACCACTCTTAGAATTAATTGTAAGACTGGTAAACTATTTTATATGTTTAAGATGAGTCACTTATTAGTCAAAAACCACGTGACCACGCTTAGAATTAATTGTAAGACTGGTAAATTATTTTATATGGTTAAGATGAGTCACTTATTAGTCAAAAACCACATGACCACTGTTAGAATTATCTGTAAGACTGATAAACTATTTTATATGGTTAAGATGAGTCACTTATTAGTCAAAAACCACGTGACCACTCTTAGAATTAATTGTAAGACTGGTAAATTATTTTATATGGTTAAGATGAGTCAATTATTATTTAAAAACCAAGTGACCCCTCTTAGAATTATCTGTGAGACTGGAAAACTATTTTATATAGTTAAGATGAGTCACTTGTTAGTTAAAAATCACGTGACCACTCTTAGAAATATCTATAAGACCGGTAAATTATTTTATATGGTTGAGATGAGTCACTTATTAGTTAAAAACCACGTGACACCTCTTAGAATTATCTGTAAGACTGGTAAACTATTTTATATGGTTTAGATGGGGCTCTTATTAGTTAAAAACCACGTGACCACTCTTAGAATTATCTGTAAGACTGGTAAACTATTTTATATAGTTAAGATGAGTCACTTATTAGTTAAAAATCACGTGACCACTCTTAGAATTATCTCTAAGACCGGTAAATTATTTTATATGTTTGAGATGAGTCACTTATTAGTTAAAAACCACGTGACACCTCTTAGAATTATCTGTAAGACTGGTAAACTATTTTATATGGTTTAGATGGGGCTCTTATTATTTAAAAATCACGTGACCATTCTTAGAATTAATTGTAAGACTGGTAAACTATTTTATATGGTTAAGATGAGTCACTTATTAGTCAAAAACCACATGACCACTCTTAGAATTATCTGTAAGACTGATAAACTATTTTATATGGTTAAGATGAGTCACTTATTAGTCAAAAACCACGTGACCACTCTTAGAATTAATTGTAAGACTGGTAAATTATTTTATATGGTTAAGATGAGTCACTTATTATTTAAAAACCAAGTGACCCCTCTTAGAATTATCTGTAAGACTGGTAAACTATTTTATATGGTTTAGATGGGGCTCTTGTAATGAAGTTGCATAATTTTTCTAAATCCGTCAGGGTAACTTTCTTATTTTTCAACCAATCACTCCGTTCTTTTTTTATTTTTAGAAATATAAAAATCACGTCATCCTATTTACACAGTGAAAATTCTCCGCAACTATCGCGAAAACATCGGGAAATTGCTACGAATTTTCCCAGGCGAAATAAACGCGCAAAAATTACATGGTACCGAGAGTACGGCGCTTGTCTCCGATCGCGACCGATCCCCCGCCAGACCATAAAGCCGAACCAAGGCTTTCGAACCTAGCTGGGTACGACGCGGTACCAGGTAAATTCATTCGAGTCCGGGCAACAGCAGCCACCGCCAGCAGCCTAGTTACGAGCTCCAGTGTGTAGTGATCGAAGTATTTTGGTAAGTAAAACTCAGTAATATCAGTTTTCCGTTATCCGCTACCGCATCCAATTTCCTCATTGTGGAGAAATCCCGATTCCCAAATTGTGGAGTAATCCCGATTTTGAACCGACTTCCTTATTGTGGAGAAATCCCGATTCCCTAATTGTGGAGTAATCCCGATTTTTAACCGACTACCGTAACCGACTTCCTTATTGTGGAGAAATCCCGATTCCCAAATTGTGGAGTAATCCCGATTTTGAACCGACTTCCTTATTGTGGAGAAATCCCGATTCCCTAATTGTGGAGTAATCCCGATTTTTAACCGACTACCGTAACCGACTTCCTTATTGTGGAGAAATCCCGATTCCCTAATTGTGGAGTAATCCCGATTTTTAACCGACTACCGTACCGACTTCCTTATTGTGGAGAAATCCCGATTCCTTTATTGTGGAGAAATCCCGATTCCTTAATTGTGGAGTAATCCCGATAATTCCGTCCTGTAACGATTCTGACCAGTCCATTTGAATTCACGCCGGAAAATATCCTGCTGCAATCCCTCTTTACCGAAAATTACCGAACTGGGTTTACTCATTAGACTGTTTATTGTAAATTTCTCGACATTCGGATTCTGGAGCTGGAGCTAAATCCGCCCATACCGTGAACATAATAAATACCGACACCGAAGTAAATAGCGTGCCGTAATAAATAACGTTACCGTGACAAGTTGCGTTAGCGTGATAAATAGTGTTACTGTGCTAAATGCCGTTAGCGTGGAAAAATATTGTTTTCAAAACCGGCGTAAATAGGGTGACTATTATCCTTCCCGTCACAATGTATTTTGCTTGTGTTTCATAGTGGGTAAGAATATATTGAACTAATTTTGTTAAACAAGTTGTATTATTTGCACTGAACCTTGGATCACCGTCTTCTTCACTGTTTAAAGGCTACCCGACAGGCATATCAGCGGTCCCCTTTGACGCTGTAAATCACAGAGGGGTGGCGCCCGAGAAACCCGAAATACCGGGACAGACAGGGAAATAGGGAAGCGTTACAAAAATGGCGCCCGAGCAGGGACCCTAGTGCGCAAGTACAAACTGAAAACGCCAACCCGGCCTGAGCGAAAGAGATCCCTTTTAAAATGTTTGTCTTACAACAACTGTTTTTTAGCTACATGACGATGACATCCGATTCCGGTTCCGGTTCCGAAAATGATGAAAAAGAAGCTACCGAAGCAATGCACCTCAATACCGATCCCGAGAATCCTGAGGAAGACGTAGAACAACGGCCATTGATACAAATACATCCACCAACAGCATCTCCGCCACCAGACCATAGTTCTAGTGATTTTCGGACTAGCTGGATCTATCTGCTACGAAAAAACGATCTGTTATTGCAACTACAGAAATTCAACCTGGACGATTCTGGGAACGTTGAGCAGCTGCGACGCCGACTTGCCAGATTCATTAGAGATGGCAAGGCAACACCCCAGCCATCAGGAAATGGCGCGTTTGTTTTTCCTCCTCCCTCCACAACTACACCGGTCCCAACTGCGTCATTAATTACCACTACAACAATAACCTGGACGACTTCCGCAGCTTCAACCGCAACTCAAAGTGCAGGTTCTAGTGGAACTACAACAACTGCCGTCACAACCACGTCAACATCACCAAAACATATTCCTTCGTATTACCAGCCAATTCAACCCCAATATTATCCGACCTACCCTAATGCGATGTATTATCCGCCGCCGCCTCATAATCAACTGGTGTACCAAAACCCACCGACACCACCAAGACCACATATGAGAACCCGAGAATGGAATTTGAGCTTTGACGGATATAAAGATCCGGCAAATTTCCTGGAAAGATTGACAGAAATTTGTGACTCTGAAAACATTTCCGGAGATCTGATGTTACTCCATATGCCCGACTTACTTCAAGGTGAAGCTGCCCTGTGGTTCAGAAATAACAAGCCTAGCTGGAGGAACTGGAATGAGTTTGTTTCCGAATTCCGACAATTCTATTTTCCATTTAATTACGAAGTAGACCTGGAAGCCGAAATAAGCCGCCGAACACAGAGAAGAAATGAATCCTCTTCTTCCTATGTCACGGAACTCCAGACACTCCTCCGAAGACATGGCAATATGAGTAAAGATACTCAGTTGAACTGGCTATACCGGAACTTACTACCCGAATACCGTCAATATATTCGCAGAAGCGACTTCACCGATGCTACATCCCTGGCCAGGCTAATTCGCGAATTTGAACTGTTAAATAAAGAAATCAGTGTCTCTCGACCCGCCACTGGAAATAGACAAGACTCCCAATACAGACGACCGATCCCTGCATCTCTGGAGGCATCCAGATACCCAAACATGTCAGCCGTACGACCACCCATTTCCACACCTGCACCCCTTGTTCAGCCGGGACCGTCACGAGAAAGAAATACGAATAGTAAAGCAGAACTAGTTTGTTGGCGTTGTGGGGGTACCGGACATTTAAGGAGTCAATGTCAAGCCCCGAGAAAACTATTCTGTTCAAGATGTGGCAAGCAGGACATAATGTCCCGTGACTGTCCCTGTGGAAAACCGGAAAACTAGTAAGGCCCTGTACCCAGACGAGACCTGTACAGAAAAATGCCGATAAGGTCTCACTTGATATCTTATCTAACGCAATAGATGACAGACCTAAAATACAAGTCACCGTTCAAGACAAAATATTTTACGCCCTCATTGACACCGGAGCCACTAATTCATATATGGGAGATGTATTAGTGGAACTTTGCCGTTTTAGCAAAATTCCGAAGATAACGCCTTCTGTTGAAAGAGTTAAGGTAGCCAATGGCCAGCTCGCTTCCATAACAGAGGCGTACCGTATTCGGATGAATACAACAAAGCAGAATTTCACTGGGGTAATTAATTATTTGCCAAACCTGGCTTGTGATATTGTTTTAGGAATGGACATCCTAAAGACACATGAATTTGTTATAAATTTACGAAACAACCAGGTAACCATGAAAAATGAAGTTCTATTTTGCATCGGAAAATGTACCAAAGCAGTAGACCCCGAACCACTGACTTTGACGCCCGCCGAAGCAATGAAGTTGAATGAATTTTTGGATCATCAATTGCCGCTGTTTGATTCAATTGAAGGACCGACATCTTTAATTGAACATCGAATACATTTAATAAACAAAGAGCCGATTAAACAACGCTACCGCCCACAAAACCCCAAAATCCAGGCAGTAATTAATTTAGAGGTAGATAGGATGCTGGAAGAAGGAATCATCGAACCATCTGATACCCCGTGGAGTTCACCAATCGTTATGGTGAAAAAGAAAGATGGGTCGTATCGTTTCTGCGTGGACTATAAAATGGTGAATTCCGTTACCAGGAAAGATGCCTATCCTCTGCCCTATATCAACGCTATCCTGGATAAGCTGAGAAGAGCCAGATATATCTCTAGCATTGATTTGAAGCAGGGATATTGGCAGATACCAGTTGCCCCTGAGAGCAGACCAATTACAGGGTTTACCGTGCCATCCCGAGGCCTTTTTCATTTTAAGGTCATGCCGTTTGGTCTCCATTCCGCTCCGGCTACTTTCCAGAGGCTTATGGATAGAATAATTGGCCCCGAGTTGGAGCCCAACTGTTTCGCTTATTTAGACGATATCATTATTCTGGGGGAAACTTTCGAAGAGCACCTAAGCCATCTACAGGAAGTATTTGGCCGTCTCCGAAATGCAAATCTGAAAATCAACCCAGAAAAATCTCAATTTGGCCGCCGTTATTTGAAGTATTTAGGTCATATGGTTACCGCAACCGGAATTCACACCGATCCCGACAAGGTAGCTGCTATATTGGAATTACCGCCTCCCGTAAATGTCCGTGGTCTTCGCAGATTCTTAGGAATAGCATCCTGGTACCGTAGGTTTGTTCCCGGATTTGCACAGATCGCGGCTCCGTTAAATCGACTTCTGAAGAAAGCCACTCGTTGGACTTGGACGAGTGAACAAGATGAAGCATTTCAACATTTAAAGACAAGGTTAACCAATGCGCCAATTCTGGCTTGTCCAGATTTTCAAAAGCCGTTCATTCTGCAAACCGATGCAAGTGACTTAGGCTTGGGAGTAGCATTGATACAACATAATCATGATGGTGACCATGTCATAGCCTTTGCAAGCAGAAGCCTATCGTCAGCTGAGAAGAAGTATTCCGTCACTGAGAAAGAATGTTTAGCAATAGTATGGGGAGTCGAGAAGATGCGTCCATATCTCGAAGGTTACAGGTTCACGGTCCTCACTGATCATCAATCTCTCCGATGGCTACACTCTCTGAAAAGTCCTAGTGGACGTCTTGCTCGGTGGAGCGTGTTTCTTCAGCAATACGATTTCGAAATTAAGTACCGCAAAGGCGTGCTGAATCGAGTAGCCGACGCATTATCCCGTCAACCCATGTTAGCCGATATGGAAGAGGATGGCGATCCTCTCATCGCGCTGGAAATAGAGGAAGATTGCCCTTGGTACCGAAAGAAGAAGGAAGAAGTAGAGAAAAATCCCGCCGCGTTTCCAGACTACTGTGTTCGAGATGGAAAGTTGTTTCGACATTTCTGGGATTCTTCGGATCTAACTGAACCAGACATGACAGATCCTTGGAAGTTTTGCGTACCAAGGCCCGCTAGAGAAACCGTACTAAAGGAGAACCACGACCTTCCGACCGCAGGCCACATGGGAATCGCGAAAACCACCGCTCGGATGGCCCTTCGATACTACTGGCCTGGAATGTTTCGCGATGTGGCCCAATATGTCAGAAACTGCAAATGCTGTCAGGAATTCAAGTCCTCTCAACAACAAACACCCGGAAAGATGCGACCGTCTAAAAATAACTCCCCATGGGAGACCATAAGTGCCGACCTTGTTGGACCATTGCCCCGTTCCTCCAAAGGAAACTGCTTCCTAGTGGTTTTTCAAGACCGTTTTACCAAGTGGGTAGAATGTCGAGCCCTTAGAAATGCTACTGGTCGAGCTGTAAGCCAAGCATTGCATGAGCTTATTCTATCTAGGTTTGGGAGAACAAACACAATAATAACTGACAACGGAACCCAATTTACTGGACAAACGTTTAAAGAACTACTGGATGATTATGGCATTCAGCACCGTTTGACACCGCCGTACACGCCACAGGCAAACCCGGTAGAAAGAGCAAACAAAACAATCAAGACAATGATTGCCCAGTATTGTCAGGACAACCACAAGAAGTGGGATGCCTTCCTTCCTGACCTTTTATTTGCCTATAACACGTCTCGCAATGCCAGTACCGGTTTCACTCCAGCATTTTTGAATTTTGGAAGGGAATTAGAACCACCGAAGTCACTATTTCGCAAGGATATCCCAAACTCCGCTCCCGATGACAATACCAATCCCGACCCTATACCGACCACCGAACGTTTAAAACGACTCCAAGAAGTTTATGAGTTGGTGCGCGTCAATTTGGCCCGTGCTTTTACCACCCAAAGCCATCATTACAATCTCCGACGTAGAGATTGGAGGTGTCAAGTTGGAGATCGGGTCATGAAACGCGAACATCATCTTTCTTCCGCAATCAAAAACTTCGCCGCGAAGCTTGCACCAAAGTATTCCGGGCCATATACGGTTTTTAAAGTTATCTCACCCGTCGTGTATGACTTGAAAAGCTCCAGCGGGAAATTAATCCGACGCGTACACGTTAAAGATTTAAAGCCGTCACATTAAAACTTTTTGTTACAGAAAAGCAAACTATGCCGAAAAATAATTCCGGTCGTGCTAACGGGGAACCGCCCCGTGGAGCTCCCGTAGGTGAAGTACGGTGTCCAAAAATGGACAATGTATATTTGCGACGACAGCAGATGATGAGGATGCAGGCCATCAAGAACTGGGTTCGCAGTAAGAAGCTGCAGTTCTCCAAGGATCCTATACAGCGAATTCCGAAAACATTTTCCAAACCCCAAGGATCTTGCCGACGCCGACGAGAGGGATTCCACGCCTGTCCACTATGTGGGTGTTCCTGTGGCATGCGTCCGATAAACCGCAACTAAATTTTTTTAACCGAATTTATAAAACCGACCGTGAGCCGTTCATTTCTTTCAGCATAATACCGGACCGGCGGTCAATCCGGGCTTTAAAATAGAAGAGGGAATATGGGACCGAGACAGCCGAGAAGATTTTTTTTTATTTATTTATTATTTCATTATTTCGATAGAATGTATTATACTTCTTTTTGTTATTTTTTTTTTTGTTTTGTAATTATAAATTAAAAAAAAAAATGTTAGGGTAGAAAAACATTTTTTTTTTGTCAAAGAAGGGGGAGTGTAATGAAGTTGCATAATTTTTCTAAATCCGTCAGGGTAACTTTCTTATTTTTCAACCAATCACTCCGTTCTTTTTTTATTTTTAGAAATATAAAAATCACGTCATCCTATTTACACAGTGAAAATTCTCCGCAACTATCGCGAAAACATCGGGAAATTGCTACGAATTTTCCCAGGCGAAATAAACGCGCAAAAATTACATGGTACCGAGAGTACGGCGCTTGTCTCCGATCGCGACCGATCCCCCGCCAGACCATAAAGCCGAACCAAGGCTTTCGAACCTAGCTGGGTACGACGCGGTACCAGGTAAATTCATTCGAGTCCGGGCAACAGCAGCCACCGCCAGCAGCCTAGTTACGAGCTCCAGTGTGTAGTGATCGAAGTATTTTGGTAAGTAAAACTCAGTAATATCAGTTTTCCGTTATCCGCTACCGCATCCAATTTCCTCATTGTGGAGAAATCCCGATTCCCAAATTGTGGAGTAATCCCGATTTTGAACCGACTTCCTTATTGTGGAGAAATCCCGATTCCCTAATTGTGGAGTAATCCCGATTTTTAACCGACTACCGTAACCGACTTCCTTATTGTGGAGAAATCCCGATTCCCAAATTGTGGAGTAATCCCGATTTTGAACCGACTTCCTTATTGTGGAGAAATCCCGATTCCCTAATTGTGGAGTAATCCCGATTTTTAACCGACTACCGTAACCGACTTCCTTATTGTGGAGAAATCCCGATTCCCTAATTGTGGAGTAATCCCGATTTTTAACCGACTACCGTACCGACTTCCTTATTGTGGAGAAATCCCGATTCCTTTATTGTGGAGAAATCCCGATTCCTTAATTGTGGAGTAATCCCGATAATTCCGTCCTGTAACGATTCTGACCAGTCCATTTGAATTCACGCCGGAAAATATCCTGCTGCAATCCCTCTTTACCGAAAATTACCGAACTGGGTTTACTCATTAGACTGTTTATTGTAAATTTCTCGACATTCGGATTCTGGAGCTGGAGCTAAATCCGCCCATACCGTGAACATAATAAATACCGACACCGAAGTAAATAGCGTGCCGTAATAAATAACGTTACCGTGACAAGTTGCGTTAGCGTGATAAATAGTGTTACTGTGCTAAATGCCGTTAGCGTGGAAAAATATTGTTTTCAAAACCGGCGTAAATAGGGTGACTATTATCCTTCCCGTCACAATGTATTTTGCTTGTGTTTCATAGTGGGTAAGAATATATTGAACTAATTTTGTTAAACAAGTTGTATTATTTGCACTGAACCTTGGATCACCGTCTTCTTCACTGTTTAAAGGCTACCCGACAGGCATATCAGCGGTCCCCTTTGACGCTGTAAATCACAGAGGGGTGGCGCCCGAGAAACCCGAAATACCGGGACAAACAGGGAAATAGGGAAACGTTACACTCTTATCATTTAAAAACCACGTGACCACTCTTAGAATTAATTGTCAGACTGGTAAACTATTTTATATGGTTAAGATGAGTCACTTATTAGTCAAAAACCACGTGACTACTCTTAGAATTATCTGTAAGACTGGTAAACTATTTTATATAGTTAAGATGAGTCACTTATTAGTTAAAAATCACGTGACCACTCTTAGAATTATCTGTAAGACCGGTAAATTATTTTAAATGGTTGAGATGAGTCACTTATTAGTTAAAAACCATGTGACACCTCTTAGAATTATCTGTAAGACTGATAAACTATTTTATATGGTTTAGATGAGGCTCTTATTATTTAAAAATCACGTGACCACTCTTAGAATTAATTGTAAGACTGGTAAACTATTTTATATGGTTAAGATGAGTCACTTATTAGTCAAAAACCACGTGACCACTCTTAGAAATAATTGTAAGACTGGTAAACTATTTTATATGTTTAAGATGAGTCACTTATTAGTCAAAAACCACGTGACCACGCTTAGAATTAATTGTAAGACTGGTAAATTATTTTATATGGTTAAGATGAGTCACTTATTAGTCAAAAACCACATGACCACTCTTAGAATTATCTGTAAGGCTGATAAACTATTTTATATGGTTAAGATGAGTCACTTATTAGTCAAAAACCACGTGACCACTCTTAGAATTAATTGTAAGACTGGTAAATTATTTTATATGGTTAAGATGAGTCAATTATTAGTTAAAAACCACGTGACCGCTCTTAGAATTATCTGTAAGACTGGTAAATTATTTTATACGGTTTAGATGGGGCTCTTATTAGTTAAAAACAACGTGACCACTTTTAGAATTATCTGTAAGACTGATAAACTATTTTATATGGTTTAGATGGGGCTCTTATTAGTTAAAAACCACGTGACCACTCTTAGAATTAATTGTAAGACTGGTAAACTATTTTATATGGTTAAGATGAGTCACTTATTAGTCAAAAACCACGTGATCACTCTTAGAATTATCTGTAAGACTGGTGAACTATTTTATATGGTTAAGATGAGTCACTTATTAGTTAAAAACCACGTGACCCCTCTTAGAATTATCTGTAAGACTGGTAAACTATTTTATATGGTTAAGATGAGTCACTTATTAGTTAAAAACCATGTGACCACTCTTAGAATTATCTGTAAGACTGATAAACTATTTTATATGGTTAAGATTGGTCACTTATTAGTCAAAAACCACGTGACCACTCTTAGAATTATCTGTAAGACTGGTAAATTATTTTATATGGTTAAGATGAGTCACTTATCAGTTAAAAACCACGTGACCACTCTTAGAATTATCTGTAAGACTGATAAACTATTTTATACGGTTTAGATGGGGCTCTTATCTGACTATAAAATCGAGATGTTAGTTCAAGGTTGTCACCGCTTTAATTATGCAAATAAGGCAATCGGAATATAAAATCGATATGTTTATGTTAGTTCAAGGTTGTTACCGCTTTTGCATACATTGAGTGCCGACTCATAGATAGGCAATTACTTATACATAATAGAAGTCGGGTAAGTGTTTGGAAGAAGTCCGGAGAGGTCAGGAAAGGGCTGGATAAGGTCGGGAGAAATCTAGACAAGTCTGGATAAAGTCTGGATAAGGCTGGAAAAAGTTTAGCTAAGTCTGGAAAAGTTTGGATAAGTTTGGATAAAGTCTGGAAAAGCCAGAAAATTTCTGGAAACGTCTGGAAAAGGCTCTATTAGGTCTGGAGAAATCTAGACAAGTCTGGATAAAGTCTGGAAAAATCTACCCAAGTCTGGATAAAGTCTGGAAAAGCCTGGAAATTTCTGGTAACGTCGGAAAAAGGCTGGATAAGGTCTGGTGAAATTCAGACAAGTCTGGATAAGTTCTGGAAAAGTGTATTTGAAGTCGGGAAAGTGTTTGGGAGAAGTCCGGAGAGGTCAAAGGGCTGGATAAGGTCTGGAGAAATCTAGATAAGTCTGGATAAAGTCTGGATAAAGTCTTGCTAAGTCTGGAAAAGTCTGGATAAGTTTGGATAAAGTCTGGGAAAGAGCCAGAAAATTTCTAGAAACGTCTGGAAAAGGCTCTATTAGGTCTGAAGAAATCTAGACAAGTCTGGATAAAGTCTGGAAAAATCTAGCTAAGCCTAGAAAAATCTGGATACAGTCTGGAAAAGCCTCGAAATTTCTGGAAACGTCTGGAAAAGGCTTAATAAGGTCTAGAGACATTCAGACAAGTTTGGATAAAGTCTGGAAAAGAGCCAGAAAATTTCTGGAAACGTCTGGAAAAGGCTCTATTAGGTCTGGAGAAATCTAGACAAGTCTGGATAAAGTCTGGAAAAATCTAGCCAAGTCTAGAAAAGTCTGGATAAAGTCTGGAAAAGCCTGGAAATTTCTGGTATCGTCTGGAAAAGGCTTGATAAGGTCTGGAGAAATTCAGACAAGTCTGGATAAAGTCTGGAAAAGTGCATTTGAAGTCGGGAAAGTGTTTGGGAGAAGTCCGGAGAGGTCAGAAAAGGGCTGGATAAGGTCTGGAGAAATCTAGACAAGTCTGGATAAAGTCTAGCTAAATCTGGAAAAGTCTGGATAAGTTTGGATACAGTCTGGAAAAGCCAGAACATTTCTGGAAACGTCTGGAAAAGGCTCTATTAGGTCTGCAGAAATCTAGACAAGTCTGGATAAAGTCTGGAAAAATCCAGCCAAGTCTAGAAAAGTCTGGATAAAGTCTGGGAAAGTCTGGAAATGTCTGGAAACCTCTGGAAAAGGCTTGATAAGGTCTGGAGAAATTTTGACAAGTCTGCATAAAGTCTAGCTAAGTCTGGAAAAATCTGGATAAAGTCTGGAAATTTCTGGAAACGTCTGGAAAACGCATGGAAATTTCTGGATTGGGTCGGAAAAATTCTGGAAAATCTGGAAAGGGTTGAATTTTAGCGGATCTCAAAGCTCACAATAATCACAAGCATTAGCGTTGAAGTTTGCTTCGGCATTTTCAATGTTCTCCTCGGTTGCATCTTTGTGAAGGACTGTGAATTTGTTACTTATGTGACAATTCTCTGACAATATGCCTATTAGCTGTGCTATTAGATATTGCTCTGTAGATGGTTGTTTTTCAAAGCAAGGAAGTGGTTTAATATTTTTTCTAGGTCCAATAGAAGAATCTAGGTATGTATAGGGTTTTCCAATAGTAACGCTCGATGTTTGACAATAGCCCATGAAAAACTCGATAGTCACACAGGTGCTATCTTTGGCAGCCGTATTCAATTAGTCTCTGCATTTTATTATGGAGCGCTACACGATTGAGCAACGCGTCGGAATTGTTAAAAATTATTATCATTATCAAAACCAATGTTCTATTCGGAAAACGTTTCGTGCACTCCGTGCAATTTATGATGTCAACGATCGTCCTTCAGAATCCACAATTGGCCGACCTAACGTCACTGGATTTTTTTCTCTGGGCATTCTAAAATCCAAAGTCTATGTTGACAAATCTCGAACGGTTGCCGCCTTAAAGGCCAATATTATGCACTTATTGCTGAAATTGAGCCATTTTTATGCGATAACGAACACTAAATGATTCTAACGACAATCTAAAATTGTCGGAGAAATGTATTGATAATTCGGATATTGTTGAAAACATCTATGAGAAGTAAAGTCCGTCGATTTTAATCTAATACTCGAAAGGAATGTGAGCTGGTGGCACCCTACATTTGAACGCCAATGGTCACCCAAGGTCACCCCTGGTTTTCGCTTCACCCCCTCGCTCCTCATACGAAAAGTCGACGAACAATACTAAAAGAAGGAAGATTCAGGGACTTGACCAAATCTGCAATACTTTCTGCAAGAAATGTTGATGTCGAAGAAATAAACGAATAAGTTGTCGAACTGTTGGACGTCAAGACCGAAAAACTCTACACCAGTATAGATAGTGTCAAGAACTGTGATAATAGTGATCTAAATGATGCTATTCTTCCAAAATATTTAAATTCGCTTAATCCGCCGAATTCCCGCTCCATGATTTACGATTGAAAACGAATTCTATTGTATGCTTATTAGAAATCTAAGCATCAGTGCAGGCCTTTGCAATGGTACAAGGCCTTTAGTTCTGGAACTTGGGGATAATCTGTTACGCTGTGAGATATTGACTGTAGATAAACAGGGAGAAATAGTGTTCATAAATCGAATAACACTCTACTGCGAAAACGTCTACCCCTTTACGTTCAAACAAAGACAATTTTAAAATAAAATTAGCCTTTGCAATGAGTTACGATTAACAAATCTCAAGGACAAACATTTGATAGGATAGTAATTGATCTCCAGAAAGGATGTATTAGTCACGGACAACTTTATGTGGCGCTTTTCAGAGTTCGTTCGTGGGACTCATTCAAACTTTATTCAGGGAAACAAAGAGGCAATAGTGTTGTCAAAAACCATGTTTTTAAAGAATTGTTTTTTTGATAATTTAATTTTGAAATTTCGCAGTCATAGGTGATTTCAGAAGATCTTTACAACTTATTTACAAGATATTTGAAGATCACAAGACAAAAACCTGAACACGATAAACATAAATGATTGAAAATAACGAAGAACGACATGAAGACTTAGCACTCTTTAAACTTTGGATTCTTACGAGTTCCATAAAATAGAATAAGTTGCACTGGACATATGCACACCGTATATTCAAAAAATAAGATCGATTTAAAGTCATTACGATGTACCGCAAAAGTAATAATTCACCAACTACTTTGATCACATTTAAAATTTATGTCTACCACGTAGGTACAAACAAAAAATGTAAGTTGAATAATTGAGCAATTGAATTTAAAATCTTTTAAATTTTTTTTTTTTCGATTGTTTGCAGTAAAATGTTGATCGAGTAGACTTCAATAACTGGCCTAATAAAAAAAAAGGAACTTCATGAAAATGTAAAAAAAAAATTAAGACTCGATATCTCGTATTATACCACAGCACATAAATAGTTACTAACTCGGTTTATAATAACACCTTGATTATGGTTATGATTATTCTGTTTTAAATAAACCACTTCGAATAATGTATACCTACACCTACGAGTTCCATAAAACAGAATGAGATAAGTAGACATACGCACACCGTACATTCAAGAAATGTGATCGATTTAAAATCATTATGATATACCATACAAAAATAATTAGTCACCAACTCCATCCATCGCATTTGAAATTTCTTCACTAGAATAACATCTATACAACTTATCTCACTGTTACATTTAATGTATAATGTACATTTAAATCAAAAATTATGCTGTTTTTTGTACAACACCTAATAAATATTTTCCATTTTATAATTATTTTGATGGACTTGATTTAAAAAAAAAGCGCGCGAAGCGCGCTCATGACCTAGTTAGTTAAAAACAACGTGACCACTTTTAGAATTATCTGTAAGACTGATAAACTATTTTATATGGTTTGGATGGGGCTCTTATTAGTTAAAAACCACGTGACCACTCTTAGAATTAATTGTAAGACTGGTAAACTATTTTATATGGTTAAGATGAGTCACTTATTAGTCAAAAACCACGTGATCACTCTTAGAATTATCTGTAAGACTGGTGAACTATTTTATATGGTTAAGATGAGTCACTTATTAGTTAAAAACCACGTGACCCCTCTTAGAATTATCTGTAAGACTGGTAAACTATTTTATATGGTTAAGATGAGTCACTGATTAGTCAAAAACCACGTGACCACTCTTAGAATTAATTGTAAGACTGGTAAACTATTTTATATGTTTAAGATGAGTCACTTATTAGTCAAAAACCACGTGACCACGCTTAGAATTAATTGTAAGACTGGTAAATTATTTTATATGGTTAAGATGAGTCACTTATTAGTCAAAAACCACATGACCACTCTTAGAATTATCTGTAAGACTGATAAACTATTTTATATGGTTAAGATGAGTCACTTATTAGTCAAAAACCACGTGACCACTCTTAGAATTATCTGTGAGACTGGTAAACTATTTTATATAGTTAAGATGAGCCACTTATTAGTTAAAAATCACGTGACCACTCTTAGAAATATCTGTAAGACCGGTAAATTATTTTATATGTTTGAGATGAGTCACTTATTAGTTAAAAACCACGTGACACCTCTTAGAATTATCTGTAAGACTGGTAAACTATTTTATATGGTTTAGATGGGGCTCTTATTAGTTAAAAACCACGTGACCACTCTTAGAATTATCTGTAAGACTGGTAAACTATTTTATATAGTTAAGATGAGTCACTTATTAGTTAAAAATCACGTGACCACTCTTAGAATTATCTGTAAGACCGGTAAATTATTTTATATGTTTGAGATGAGTCACTTATTAGTTAAAAACCACGTGACACCTCTTAGAATTATCTGTAAGACTGGTAAACTATTTTATATGGTTTAGATGGGGCTCTTATTATTTAAAAACCACGTGACCACTCTTAGAATTAATTGTAAGACTGGTAAACTATTTTATATGGTTAAGATGAGTCACTTATTAGTCAAAAACCACGTGACCACTCTTAGAATTATCTGTAAGACTGGTTATCTATTTTATATATTTAAGATGAGTCACTTAATAGTTAAAAACCACGTGACCACTCTTAGAATTACCTGTAAGACTGATAAACTATTTTATATGGGTTAGATGGGGCTCTTATTAGTTAAAAACCACGTGACCACTCTTAGAATTATCTGTAAGACTGGTAAACTATTTTATATAGTTAAGATGAGTCACTTATTAGTTAAAAATCACGTGACCACTCTTAGAATTATCTGTAAGACCGGTAAATTATTTTAAATGGTTGAGATGAGTCACTTATTAGTTAAAAACTATGTGACACCTCTTAGAATTATCTGTAAGACTGGTAAACTATTTTATATGGTTTAGATGAGGCTCTTATTATTTAAAAATCATGTGACCACTCTTAGAATTAATTGTAAGACTGGTAAACTATTTTATATGGTTAAGATGAGTCACTTATTAGTCAAAAACCATGTGACCACTCTTAGAATTAATTGTAAGACTGGTAAACTATTTTATATGTTTAAGATGAGTCACTTATTAGTCAAAAACCACGTGACCACGCTTAGAATTAATTGTAAGACTGGTAAATTATTTTATATGGTTAAGATGAGTCACTTATTAGTCAAAAACCACATGACCACTGTTAGAATTATCTGTAAGACTGATAAACTATTTTATATGGTTAAGATGAGTCACTTATTAGTCAAAAACCACGTGACCACTCTTAGAATTAATTGTAAGACTGGTAAATTATTTTATATGGTTAAGATGAGTCAATTATTATTTAAAAACCAAGTGACCCCTCTTAGAATTATCTGTGAGACTGGAAAACTATTTTATATAGTTAAGATGAGTCACTTGTTAGTTAAAAATCACGTGACCACTCTTAGAAATATCTATAAGACCGGTAAATTATTTTATATGGTTGAGATGAGTCACTTATTAGTTAAAAACCACGTGACACCTCTTAGAATTATCTGTAAGACTGGTAAACTATTTTATATGGTTTAGATGGGGCTCTTATTAGTTAAAAACCACGTGACCACTCTTAGAATTATCTGTAAGACTGGTAAACTATTTTATATAGTTAAGATGAGTCACTTATTAGTTAAAAATCACGTGACCACTCTTAGAATTATCTGTAAGACCGGTAAATTATTTTATATGTTTGAGATGAGTCACTTATTAGTTAAAAACCACGTGACACCTCTTAGAATTATCTGTAAGACTGGTAAACTATTTTATATGGTTTAGATGGGGCTCTTATTATTTAAAAATCACGTGACCACTCTTAGAATTAATTGTAAGACTGGTAAACTATTTTATATGGTTAAGATGAGTCACTTATTAGTCAAAAACCACATGACCACTCTTAGAATTATCTGTAAGACTGATAAACTATTTTATATGGTTAAGATGAGTCACTTATTAGTCAAAAACCACGTGACCACGCTTAGAATTAATTGTAAGACTGGTAAATTATTTTATATGGTTAAGATGAGTCACTTATTAGTCAAAAACCACATGACCACTCTTAGAATTATCTGTAAGGCTGATAAACTATTTTATATGGTTAAGATGAGTCACTTATTAGTTAAAAATCACGTGACCACTCTTAGAATTATCTGTAAGACCGGTAAATTATTTTATATGTTTGAGATGAGTCACTTATTAGTTAAAAACCACGTGACACCTCTTAGAATTATCTGTAAGACTGGTAAACTATTTTATATGGTTTAGATGGGGCTCTTATTATTTAAAAATCACGTGACCACTCTTAGAATTAATTGTAAGACTGGTAAACTATTTTATATGGTTAAGATGAGTCACTTATTAGTCAAAAACCACATGACCACTCTTAGAATTATCTGTAAGACTGATAAACTATTTTATATGGTTAAGATGAGTCACTTATTAGTCAAAAACCACGTGACCACTCTTAGAATTAATTGTAAGACTGGTAAATTATTTTATATGGTTAAGATGAGTCACTTATTATTTAAAAACCAAGTGAAACCTCTTAGAATTATCTGTAAGACTGGTAAACTATTTTATATGGTTTAGATGGGGCTCTTATCATTTAAAAACCACGTGACCACTCTTAGAATTAATTGTCAGACTGGTAAACTATTTTATATGGTTAAGATGAGTCACTTATTAGTCAAAAACCACGTGACTACTCTTAGAATTATCTGTAAGACTGGTAAACTATTTTATATAGTTAAGATGAGTCACTTATTAGTTAAAAATCACGTGACCACTCTTAGAATTATCTGTAAGACCGGTAAATTATTTTAAATGGTTGAGATGAGTCACTTATTAGTTAAAAACCATGTGACACCTCTTAGAATTATCTGTAAGACTGATAAACTATTTTATATGGTTTAGATGAGGCTCTTATTATTTAAAAATCACGTGACCACTCTTAGAATTAATTGTAAGACTGGTAAACTATTTTATATGGTTAAGATGAGTCACTTATTAGTCAAAAACCACGTGACCACTCTTAGAAATAATTGTAAGACTGGTAAACTATTTTATATGTTTAAGATGAGTCACTTATTAGTCAAAAACCACGTGACCACGCTTAGAATTAATTGTAAGACTGGTAAATTATTTTATATGGTTAAGATGAGTCACTTATTAGTCAAAAACCACATGACCACTCTTAGAATTATCTGTAAGGCTGATAAACTATTTTATATGGTTAAGATGAGTCACTTATTAGTCAAAAACCACGTGACCACTCTTAGAATTAATTGTAAGACTGGTAAATTATTTTATATGGTTAAGATGAGTCAATTATTAGTTAAAAACCACGTGACCGCTCTTAGAATTATCTGTAAGACTGGTAAATTATTTTATACGGTTTAGATGGGGCTCTTATTAGTTAAAAACAACGTGACCACTTTTAGAATTATCTGTAAGACTGATAAACTATTTTATATGGTTTAGATGGGGCTCTTATTAGTTAAAAACCACGTGACCACTCTTAGAATTAATTGTAAGACTGGTAAACTATTTTATATGGTTAAGATGAGTCACTTATTAGTCAAAAACCACGTGATCACTCTTAGAATTATCTGTAAGACTGGTGAACTATTTTATATGGTTAAGATGAGTCACTTATTAGTTAAAAACCACGTGACCCCTCTTAGAATTATCTGTAAGACTGGTAAACTATTTTATATGGTTAAGATGAGTCACTTATTAGTTAAAAACCATGTGACCACTCTTAGAATTATCTGTAAGACTGATAAACTATTTTATATGGTTAAGATTGGTCACTTATTAGTCAAAAACCACGTGACCACTCTTAGAATTATCTGTAAGACTGGTAAATTATTTTATATGGTTAAGATGAGTCACTTATTAGTTAAAAACCACGTGACCGCTCTTAGAATTATCTGTAAGACTGGTAAACTATTTTATACGGTTTAGATGGGGCTCTTATTAGTTAAAAACAACGTGACCACTTTTAGAATTATCTGTAAGACTGATAAACTATTTTATATGGTTTGGATGGGGCTCTTATTAGTTAAAAACCACGTGACCACTCTTAGAATTAATTGTAAGACTGGTAAACTATTTTATATGGTTAAGATGAGTCACTTATTAGTCAAAAACCACGTGATCACTCTTAGAATTATCTGTAAGACTGGTGAACTATTTTATATGGTTAAGATGAGTCACTTATTAGTTAAAAACCACGTGACCCCTCTTAGAATTATCTGTAAGACTGGTAAACTATTTTATATGGTTAAGATGAGTCACTGATTAGTCAAAAACCACGTGACCACTCTTAGAATTAATTGTAAGACTGGTAAACTATTTTATATGTTTAAGATGAGTCACTTATTAGTCAAAAACCACGTGACCACGCTTAGAATTAATTGTAAGACTGGTAAATTATTTTATATGGTTAAGATGAGTCACTTATTAGTCAAAAACCACATGACCACTCTTAGAATTATCTGTAAGACTGATAAACTATTTTATATGGTTAAGATGAGTCACTTATTAGTCAAAAACCACGTGACCACTCTTAGAATTATCTGTGAGACTGGTAAACTATTTTATATAGTTAAGATGAGTCACTTATTAGTTAAAAATCACGTGACCACTCTTAGAAATATCTGTAAGACCGGTAAATTATTTTATATGTTTGAGATGAGTCACTTATTAGTTAAAAACCACGTGACACCTCTTAGAATTATCTGTAAGACTGGTAAACTATTTTATATGGTTTAGATGGGGCTCTTATTAGTTAAAAACCACGTGACCACTCTTAGAATTATCTGTAAGACTGGTAAACTATTTTATATAGTTAAGATGGGTCACTTATTAGTTAAAAATCACGTGACCACTCTTAGAATTATCTGTAAGACCGGTAAATTATTTTATATGTTTGAGATGAGTCACTTATTAGTTAAAAACCACGTGACACCTCTTAGAATTATCTGTAAGACTGGTAAACTATTTTATATGGTTTAGATGGGGCTCTTATTATTTAAAAACCACGTGACCACTCTTAGAATTAATTGTCAGACTGGTAAACTATTTTATATGGTTAAGATGAGTCACTTATTAGTCAAAAACCACGTGACTACTCTTAGAATTATCTGTAAGACTGGTAAACTATTTTATATAGTTAAGATGAGTCACTTATTAGTTAAAAATTACGTGACCACTCTTAGAATTATCTGTAAGACCGGTAAATTATTTTAAATGGTTGAGATGAGTCACTTATTAGTCAAAAACCACATGACCACTCTTAGAATTATCTGTAAGACTGATAAACTATTTTATATGGTTAAGATGAGTCACTTATTAGTCAAAAACCACGTGATCACTCTTAGAATTATCTGTAAGACTGGTGAACTATTTTATATGGTTAAGATGAGTCACTTATTAGTTAAAAACCACGTGACCCCTCTTAGAATTATCTGTAAGACTGGTAAACCATTTTATATGGTTAAGATGAGTCACTTATTAGTTAAAAACCACGTGACCACTCTTAGAATTATCTGTAAGACTGATAAACTATTTTATATGGTTAAGATTGGTCACTTATTAGTCAAAAACCACGTGACCACTCTTAGAATTATCTGTAAGACTGGTAAATTATTTTATATGGTTAAGATGAGTCACTTATTAGTTAAAAACCACGTGACCGCTCTTAGAATTATCTGTAAGACCGGTAAACTATTTTATACGGTTTAGATGGGGCTCTTATTAGTTAAAAACAACGTGACCACTTTTAGAATTATCTGTAAGACTGATAAACTATTTTATATGGTTTGGATGGGGCTCTTATTAGTTAAAAACCACGTGACCACTCTTAGAATTAATTGTAAGACTGGTAAACTATTTTATATGGTTAAGATGAGTCACTTATTAGTCAAAAACCACGTGATCACTCTTAGAATTATCTGTAAGACTGGTGAACTATTTTATATGGTTAAGATGAGTCACTTATTAGTTAAAAACCACGTGACCCCTCTTAGAATTATCTGTAAGACTGGTAAACTATTTTATATGGTTAAGATGAGTCACTGATTAGTCAAAAACCACGTGACCACTCTTAGAATTAATTGTAAGACTGGTAAACTATTTTATATGTTTAAGATGAGTCACTTATTAGTCAAAAACCACGTGACCACGCTTAGAATTAATTGTAAGACTGGTAAATTATTTTATATGGTTAAGATGAGTCACTTATTAGTCAAAAACCACATGACCACTCTTAGAATTATCTGTAAGACTGATAAACTATTTTATATGGTTAAGATGAGTCACTTATTAGTCAAAAACCACGTGACCACTCTTAGAATTATCTGTGAGACTGGTAAACTATTTTATATAGTTAAGATGAGTCACTTATTAGTTAAAAATCACGTGACCACTCTTAGAAATATCTGTAAGACCGGTAAATTATTTTATATGTTTGAGATGAGTCACTTATTAGTTAAAAACCACGTGACACCTCTTAGAATTATCTGTAAGACTGGTAAACTATTTTATATGGTTTAGATGGGGCTCTTATTAGTTAAAAACCACGTGACCACTCTTAGAATTATCTGTAAGACTGGTAAACTATTTTATATAGTTAAGATGGGTCACTTATTAGTTAAAAATCACGTGACCACTCTTAGAATTATCTGTAAGACCGGTAAATTATTTTATATGTTTGAGATGAGTCACTTATTAGTTAAAAACCACGTGACACCTCTTAGAATTATCTGTAAGACTGGTAAACTATTTTATATGGTTTAGATGGGGCTCTTATTATTTAAAAACCACGTGACCACTCTTAGAATTAATTGTCAGACTGGTAAACTATTTTATATGGTTAAGATGAGTCACTTATTAGTCAAAAACCACGTGACTACTCTTAGAATTATCTGTAAGACTGGTAAACTATTTTATATAGTTAAGATGAGTCACTTATTAGTTAAAAATTACGTGACCACTCTTAGAATTATCTGTAAGACCGGTAAATTATTTTAAATGGTTGAGATGAGTCACTTATTAGTCAAAAACCACATGACCACTCTTAGAATTATCTGTAAGACTGATAAACTATTTTATATGGTTAAGATGAGTCACTTATTAGTCAAAAACCACGTGATCACTCTTAGAATTATCTGTAAGACTGGTGAACTATTTTATATGGTTAAGATGAGTCACTTATTAGTTAAAAACCACGTGACCCCTCTTAGAATTATCTGTAAGACTGGTAAACCATTTTATATGGTTAAGATGAGTCACTTATTAGTTAAAAACCACGTGACCACTCTTAGAATTATCTGTAAGACTGATAAACTATTTTATATGGTTAAGATTGGTCACTTATTAGTCAAAAACCACGTGACCACTCTTAGAATTATCTGTAAGACTGGTAAATTATTTTATATGGTTAAGATGAGTCACTTATTAGTTAAAAACCACGTGACCGCTCTTAGAATTATCTGTAAGACCGGTAAACTATTTTATACGGTTTAGATGGGGCTCTTATTAGTTAAAAACAACGTGACCACTTTTAGAATTATCTGTAAGACTGATAAACTATTTTATATGGTTTGGATGGGGCTCTTATTAGTTAAAAACCACGTGACCACTCTTAGAATTAATTGTAAGACTGGTAAACTATTTTATACGGTTAAGATGAGTCACTTATTAGTCAAAAACCACGTGATCACTCTTAGAATTATCTGTAAGACTGGTGAACTATTTTATATGGTTAAGATGAGTCACTTATTAGTTAAAAACCACGTGACCCCTCTTAGAATTATCTGTAAGACTGGTAAACTATTTTATATGGTTAAGATGAGTCACTGATTAGTCAAAAACCACGTGACCACTCTTAGAATTAATTGTAAGACTGGTAAACTATTTTATATGTTTAAGATGAGTCACTTATTAGTCAAAAACCACGTGACCACGCTTAGAATTAATTGTAAGACTGGTAAATTATTTTATATGGTTAAGATGAGTCACTTATTAGTCAAAAACCACATGACCACTTTTAGAATTATCTGTAAGACTGATAAACTATTTTATATGGTTAAGATGAGTCACTTATTAGTCAAAAACCACGTGACCACTCTTAGAATTATCTGTGAGACTGGTAAACTATTTTATATAGTTAAGATGAGTCACTTATTAGTTAAAAATCACGTGACCACTCTTAGAAATATCTGTAAGACCGGTAAATTATTTTATATGGTTGAGATGAGTCACTTATTAGTTAAAAACCACGTGACACCTCTTAGAATTATCTGTAAGACTGGTAAACTATTTTATATGGTTTAGATGGGGCTCTTAATAGTTAAAAACCACGTGACCACTCTTAGAATTATCTGTAAGACTGGTAAACTATTTTATATAGTTAAGATGAGTCACTTATTAGTTAAAAATCACGTGACCACTCTTAGAATTATCTGTAAGACCGGTAAATTATTTTATATGTTTGAGATGAGTCACTTATTAGTTAAAAACCACGTGACACCTCTTAGAATTATCTGTAAGACTGGTAAACTATTTTATATGGTTTAGATGGGGCTCTTATTATTTAAAAACCACGTGACCACTCTTAGAATTAATTGTCAGACTGGTAAACTATTTTCTATGGTTAAGATGAGTCACTTATTAGTCAAAAACCACGTGACTACTCTTAGAATTATCTGTAAGACTGGTAAACTATTTTATATAGTTAAGATGAGTCACTTATTAGTTAAAAATCACGTGACCACTCTTAGAATTATCTGTAAGACCGGTAAATTATTTTAAATGGTTGAGATGAGTCACTTATTAGTCAAAAACCACATGACCACTCTTAGAATTATCTGTAAGACTGATAAACTATTTTATATGGTTAAGATGAGTCACTTATTAGTCAAAAACCACGTGACCACTCTTAGAATTAATTGTAAGACTGGTAAATTATTTTATATGGTTAAGATGAGTCACTTATTATTTAAAAACCAAGTGACCCCTCTTAGAATTATCTGTAAGACTGGTAAACTATTTTATATGGTTTAGATGGGGCTCTAATTATTTAAAAACCACGTGACCACTCTTAGAATTAATTGTCAGACTGGTAAACTATTTTATATGGTTAAGATGAGTCACTTATTAGTCAAAAACCACGTGACTACTCTTAGAATTATCTGTAAGACTGGTAAACTATTTTATATAGTTAAGATGAGTCACTTATTAGTTAAAAATCACGTGACCACTCTTAGAATTATCTGTAAGACCGGTAAATTATTTTAAATGGTTGAGATGAGTCATTTATTAGTTGAAAACCATGTGACACCTCTTAGAATTATCTGTAAGACTGGTAAATTATTTTATATGGTTAAGATGAGTCAATTATTATTTAAAAACTAAGTGACCCCTCTTAGAATTATCTGTGAGACTGGTAAACTATTTTATATAGTTAAGATGAGTCACTTATTAGTTAAAAATCACGTGACCACTCTTAGAATTATCTGTAAGACCGGTAAATTATTTTATATATTTGAGATGAGTCACTTATTAGTTAAAAACCACGTGACACCTCTTAGAATTATCTGTAAGACTGGTAATCTATTTTATATGGTTTAGATGGGGCTCTTATTATTTAAAAATCACGTGACCACTCTTAGAATTAATTGTAAGACTGGTAAACTATTTTATATGGTTAAGATGAGTCACTTATTAGTCAAAAACCACATGACCACTCTTAGAATTATCTGTAAGACTGATAAGCTATTTTATATGGTTAAGATGAGTCACTTATTAGTCAAAAACCACGTGACCACTCTTAGAATTAATTGTAAGACTGGTAAATTATTTTATATGTTTAAGATGAGTTACTTATTAGTTAAAAACCACGTGACCCCTCTTAGAATTATCTGTAAGACTGGTAAACTATTTTATATTGCTTAGATGGGGCTCTTATTAGTTAAAAACCACGTGACCATTCTTAGAATTAATTGTAAGACTGGTAAACTATTTTATATGGTTAAGATGAGTCACTTATTAGTCAAAAACCACGTGATCACTCTTAGAATTATCTGTAAGACTGGTGAACTATTTTATATGGTTAAGATGAGTCACTTATTAGTTAAAAACCACGTGACCCCTCTTAGAATTATCTGTAAGACTGGTAAACCATTTTATATGGTTAAGATGAGTCACTTATTAGTTAAAAACCACGTGACCACTCTTAGAATTATCTGTAAGACTGATAAACTATTTTATATGGTTAAGATTGGTCACTTATTAGTCAAAAACCACGTGACCACTCTTAGAATTATCTGTAAGACTGGTAAATTATTTTATATGGTTAAGACGAGTCACTTATTAGTTAAAAACCACGTGACCGCTCTTAGAATTATCTGTAAGACTGGTAAACTATTTTATACGGTTTAGATGGGGCTCTTATTAGTTAAAAACAACGTGACCACTTTTAGAATTATCTGTAAGACTGATAAACTATTTTATATGGTTTGGATGGGGCTCTTATTAGTTAAAAACCACGTGACCACTCTTAGAATTAATTGTAAGACTGGTAAACTATTTTATATGGTTAAGATGAGTCACTTATTAGTCAAAAACCACGTGATCACTCTTAGAATTATCTGTAAGACTGGTGAACTATTTTATATGGTTAAGATGAGTCACTTATTAGTTAAAAACCACGTGACCCCTCTTAGAATTATCTGTAAGACTGGTAAACTATTTTATATGGTTAAGATGAGTCACTGATTAGTCAAAAACCACGTGACCACTCTTAGAATTAATTGTAAGACTGGTAAACTATTTTATATGTTTAAGATGAGTCACTTATTAGTCAAAAACCACGTGACCACGCTTAGAATTAATTGTAAGACTGGTAAATTATTTTATATGGTTAAGATGAGTCACTTATTAGTCAAAAACCACATGACCACTCTTAGAATTATCTGTAAGACTGATAAACTATTTTATATGGTTAAGATGTCACTTATTAGTCAAAAACCACGTGACCACTCTTAGAATTATCTGTGAGACTGGTAAACTATTTTATATAGTTAAGATGAGTCACTTATTAGTTAAAAATCACGTGACCACACTTAGAAATATCTGTAAGACCGGTAAATTATTTTATATGGTTGAGATGAGTCACTTATTAGTTAAAAACCACGTGACACCTCTTAGAATTATCTGTAAGACTGGTAAACTATTTTATATAGTTTAGATGGGGCTCTTAATAGTTAAAAACCACGTGACCACTCTTAGAATTATCTGTAAGACTGGTAAACTATTTTATATAGTTAAGATGAGTCACTTATTAGTTAAAAATCACGTGACCACTCTTAGAATTATCTGTAAGACCGGTAAATTATTTTATATGTTTGAGATGAGTCACTTATTAGTTAAAAACCACGTGACACCTCTTAGAATTATCTGTAAGACTGGTAAACTATTTTATATGGTTTAGATGGGGCTCTTATTATTTAAAAACCACGTGACCACTCTTAGAATTAATTGTCAGACTGGTAAACTATTTTCTATGGTTAAGATGAGTCACTTATTAGTCAAAAACCACGTGACTACTCTTAGAATTATCTGTAAGACTGGTAAACTATTTTATATAGTTAAGATGAGTCACTTATTAGTTAAAAATCACGTGACCACTCTTAGAATTATCTGTAAGACCGGTAAATTATTTTAAATGGTTGAGATGAGTCACTTATTAGTCAAAAACCACATGACCACTCTTAGAATTATCTGTAAGACTGATAAACTATTTTATATGGTTAAGATGAGTCACTTATTAGTCAAAAACCACGTGACCACTCTTAGAATTAATTGTAAGACTGGTAAATTATTTTATATGGTTAAGATGAGTCACTTATTATTTTAAAACCAAGTGACCCCTCTTAGAATTATCTGTAAGACTGGTAAACTATTTTATATGGTTTAGATGGGGCTCTAATTATTTAAAAACCACGTGACCACTCTTAGAATTAATTGTCAGACTGGTAAACTATTTTATATGGTTAAGATGAGTCACTTATTAGTCAAAAACCACGTGACTACTCTTAGAATTATCTGTAAGACTGGTAAACTATTTTATATAGTTAAGATGAGTCACTTATTAGTTAAAAATCACGTGACCACTCTTAGAATTATCTGTAAGACCGGTAAATTATTTTAAATGGTTGAGATGAGTCATTTATTAGTTAAAAACCATGTGACACCTCTTAGAATTATCTGTAAGACTGGTAAACTATTTTATATGGTTTAGATGAGGCTCTTATTATTTAAAAATCACGTGACCACTCTTAGAATTAATTGTAAGACTGGTAAACTATTATATATGGTTAAGATGAGTCACTTATTAGTCAAAAACCACGTGACCACTCTTAGAATTAATTGTAAGACTGGTAAACTATTTTATATGTTTAAGATGAGTCACTTATTAGTCAAAAACCACGTGACCACGCTTAGAATTAATTGTAAGACTGGTAAATTATTTTATATGGTTAAGATGAGTCACTTATTAGTCAAAAACCACATGACCACTCTTAGAATTATCTGTAAGACTGATAAACTATTTTATATGGTTAAGATGAGTCACTTATTAGTCAAAAACCACGTGACCACTCTTAGAATTAATTGTAAGACTGGTAAATTATTTTATATGGTTAAGATGAGTCAATTATTATTTAAAAACCAAGTGACCCCTCTTAGAATTATCTGTGAGACTGGTAAACTATTTTATATAGTTAAGATGAGTCACTTATTAGTTAAAAATCACGTGACCACTCTTAGAATTATCTGTAAGACCGGTAAATTATTTTATATGTTTGAGATGAGTCACTTATTAGTTAAAAACCACGTGACACCTCTTAGAATTATCTGTAAGACTGGTAAACTATTTTATATGGTTTAGATGGGGCTCTTATTATTTAAAAACCACGTGACCACTCTTAGAATTAATTGTCAGACTGGTAAACTATTTTCTATGGTTAAGATGAGTCACTTATTAGTCAAAAACCACGTGACTACTCTTAGAATTATCTGTAAGACTGGTAAACTATTTTATATAGTTAAGATGAGTCACTTATTAGTTAAAAATCACGTGACCACTCTTAGAATTATCTGTAAGACCGGTAAATTATTTTAAATGGTTGAGATGAGTCACTTATTAGTCAAAAACCACATGACCACTCTTAGAATTATCTGTAAGACTGATAAACTATTTTATATGGTTAAGATGAGTCACTTATTAGTCAAAAACCACGTGACCACTCTTAGAATTAATTGTAAGACTGGTAAATTATTTTATATGGTTAAGATGAGTCACTTATTATTTAAAAACCAAGTGACCCCTCTTAGAATTATCTGTAAGACTGGTAAACTATTTTATATGGTTTAGATGGGGCTCTAATTATTTAAAAACCACGTGACCACTCTTAGAATTAATTGTCAGACTGGTAAACTATTTTATATGGTTAAGATGAGTCACTTATTAGTCAAAAACCACGTGACTACTCTTAGAATTATCTGTAAGACTGGTAAACTATTTTATATAGTTAAGATGAGACACTTATTAGTTAAAAATCACGTGACCACTCTTAGAATTATCTGTAAGACCGGTAAATTATTTTAAATGGTTGAGATGAGTCATTTATTAGTTGAAAACCATGTGACACCTCTTAGAATTATCTGTAAGACTGGTAAACTATTTTATATGGTTTAGATGAGGCTCTTATTATTTAAAAATCACGTGACCACTCTTAGAATTAATTGTAAGACTGGTAAACTATTATATATGGTTAAGATGAGTCACTTATTAGTCAAAAACCACGTGACCACTCTTAGAATTAATTGTAAGACTGGTAAACTATTTTATATGTTTAAGATGAGTCACTTATTAGTCAAAAACCACTTGACCACGCTTAGAATTAATTGTAAGACTGGTAAATTATTTTATATGGTTAAGATGAGTCACTTATTAGTCAAAAACCACATGACCACTCTTAGAGTTATCTGTAAGACTGATAAACTATCTTATATGGTTAAGATGAGTCACTTATTAGTCAAAAACCACGTGACCACTCTTAGAATTAATTGTAAGACTGGTAAATTATTTTATATGGTTAAGATGAGTCAATTATTATTTAAAAACCAAGTGACCCCTCTTAGAATTATCTGTGAGACTGGTAAACTATTTTATATAGTTAAGATGAGTCACTTATTAGTTAAAAATCACGTGACCACTCTTAGAATTATCTGTAAGACCGGTAAATTATTTTATATATTTGAGATGAGTCACTTATTAGTTAAAAACCACGTGACACCTCTTAGAATTATCTGTAAGACTGGTAATCTATTTTATATGGTTTAGATGGGGCTCTTATTATTTAAAAATCACGTGACCACTCTTAGAATTAATTGTAAGACTGGTAAACTATTTTATATGGTTAAGATGAGTCACTTATTAGTCAAAAACCACATGACCACTCTTAGAATTATCTGTAAGACTGATAAGCTATTTTATATGGTTAAGATGAGTCACTTATTAGTCAAAAACCACGTGACCACTCTTAGAATTAATTGTAAGACTGGTAAATTATTTTATATGTTTAAGATGAGTTACTTATTAGTTAAAAACCACGTGACACCTCTTAGAATTATCTGTAAGACTGGTAAACTATTTTATATTGCTTAGATGGGGCTCTTATTAGTTAAAAACCACGTGACCATTCTTAGAATTAATTGTAAGACTGGTAAACTATTTTATATGGTTAAGATGAGTCACTTATTAGTCAAAAACCACGTGATCACTCTTAGAATTATCTGTAAGACTGGTGAACTATTTTATATGGTTAAGATGAGTCACTTATTAGTTAAAAACCACGTGACCCCTCTTAGAATTATCTGTAAGACTGGTAAACCATTTTATATGGTTAAGATGAGTCACTTATTAGTTAAAAACCACGTGACCACTCTTAGAATTATCTGTAAGACTGATAAACTATTTTATATGGTTAAGATTGGTCACTTATTAGTCAAAAACCACGTGACCACTCTTAGAATTATCTGTAAGACTGGTAAATTATTTTATATGGTTAAGATGAGTCACTTATTAGTTAAAAACCACGTGACCGCTCTTAGAGCTATCTGTAAGACTGGTAAACTATTTTATACGGTTTAGATGGGGCTCTTATTAGTTAAAAACAACGTGACCACTTTTAGAATTATCTGTAAGACTGATAAACTATTTTATATGGTTTGGATGGGGCTCTTATTAGTTAAAAACCACGTGACCACTCTTAGAATTAATTGTAAGACTGGTAAATCATTTTATATGGTTAAGATGAGTCACTTATTAGTCAAAAACCACGTGATCACTCTTAGAATTATCTGTAAGACTGGTGAACTATTTTATATGGTTAAGATGAGTCACTTATTAGTTAAAAACCACGTGACCCCTCTTAGAATTATCTGTAAGACTGGTAGACTATTTTATATGGTTAAGATGAGTCACTGATTAGTCAAAAACCACGTGACCACTCTTAGAATTAATTGTAAGACTGGTAAACTATTTTATATGTTTAAGATGAGTCACTTATTAGTCAAAAACCACGTGACCACGCTTAGAATTAATGTAAGACTGGTAAATTATTTTATATGGTTAAGATGAGTCACTTATTAGTCAAAAACCACATGACCACTCTTAGAATTATCTGTAAGACTGATAAACTATTTTATATGGTTAAGATGAGTCACTTATTAGTCAAAAACCACGTGACCACTCTTAGAATTATCTGTGAGACTGGTAAACTATTTTATATAGTTAAGATGAGTCACTTATTAGTTAAAAATCACGTGACCACTCTTAGAAATATCTGTAAGACCGGTAAATTATTTTATATGGTTGAGATGAGTCACTTATTAGTTAAAAACCACGTTACACCTCTTAGAATTATCTGTAAGACTGGTAAACTATTTTATATAGTTTAGATGGGGCTCTTAATAGTTAAAAACCACGTGACCACTCTTAGAATTATCTGTAAGACTGGTAAACTATTTTATATAGTTAAGATGAGTCACTTATTAGTTAAAAATCACGTGACCACTCTTAGAATTATCTGTAAGACCGGTAAATTATTTTATATGTTTGAGATGAGTCACTTATTAGTTAAAAACCACGTGACACCTCTTAGAATTATCTGTAAGACTGGTAAACTATTTTATATGGTTTAGATGGGGCTCTTATTATTTAAAAACCACGTGACCACTCTTAGAATTAATTGTCAGACTGGTAAACTATTTTCTATGGTTAAGATGAGTCACTTATTAGTCAAAAACCACGTGACTACTCTTAGAATTATCTGTAAGACTGGTAAACTATTTTATATAGTTAAGATGAGTCACTTATTAGTTAAAAATCACGTGACCACTCTTAGAATTATCTGTAAGACCGGTAAATTATTTTAAATGGTTGAGATGAGTCACTTATTAGTCAAAAACCACATGACCACTCTTAGAATTATCTGTAAGACTGATAAACTATTTTATATGGTTAAGATGAGTCACTTATTAGTCAAAAACCACGTGACCACTCTTAGAATTAATTGTAAGACTGGTAAATTATTTTATATGGTTAAGATGAGTCACTTATTATTTTAAAACCAAGTGACCCCTCTTAGAATTATCTGTAAGAGTGGTAAACTATTTTATATGGTTTAGATGGGGCTCTAATTATTTAAAAACCACGTGACCACTCTTAGAATTAATTGTCAGACTGGTAAACTATTTTATATGGTTAAGATGAGTCACTTATTAGTCAAAAACCACGTGACTACTCTTAGAATTATCTGTAAGACTGGTAAACTATTTTATATAGTTAAGATGAGTCACTTATTAGTTAAAAATCACGTGACCACTCTTAGAATTATCTGTAAGACCGGTAAATTATTTTAAATGGTTGAGATGAGTCATTTATTAGTTAAAAACCATGTGACACCTCTTAGAATTATCTGTAAGACTGGTAAACTATTTTATATGGTTTAGATGAGGCTCTTATTATTTAAAAATCACGTGACCACTCTTAGAATTAATTGTAAGACTGGTAAACTATTATATATGGTTAAGATGAGTCACTTATTAGTCAAAAACCACGTGACCACTCTTAGAATTAATTGTAAGACTGGTAAACTATTTTATATGTTTAAGATGAGTCACTTATTAGTCAAAAACCACGTGACCACGCTTAGAATTAATTGTAAGACTGGTAAATTATTTTATATGGTTAAGATGAGTCACTTATTAGTCAAAAACCACATGACCACTCTTAGAATTATCTGTAAGACTGATAAACTATTTTATATGGTTAAGATGAGTCACTTATTAGTCAAAAACCACGTGACCACTCTTAGAATTAATTGTAAGACTGGTAAATTATTTTATATGGTTAAGATGAGTCAATTATTATTTAAAAACCAAGTGACCCCTCTTAGAATTATCTGTGAGACTGGTAAACTATTTTATATAGTTAAGATGAGTCACTTATTAGTTAAAAATCACGTGACCACTCTTAGAATTATCTGTAAGACCGGTAAATTATTTTATATATTTGAGATGAGTCACTTATTAGTTAAAAACCACTTGACACCTCTTAGAATTATCTGTAAGACTGGTAATCTATTTTATATGGTTTAGATGGGGCTCTTATTATTTAAAAATCACGTGACCACTCTTAGAATTAATTGTAAGACTGGTAAACTATTTTATATGGTTAAGATGAGTCACTTATTAGTCAAAAACCACATGACCACTCTTAGAATTATCTGTAAGACTGATAAGCTATTTTATATGGTTAAGATGAGTCACTTATTAGTCAAAAACCACGTGACCACTCTTAGAATTAATTGTAAGACTGGTAAATTATTTTATATGGTAAAGATGAGTCACTTATTATTTAAAAACCAAGTGACCCCTCTTAGAATTATCTGTAAGACTGGTAAACTATTTTATATGGTTTAGATGAGTCACTTATTAGTTAAAAACCACGTGACCACCCTTAGAATTATCTGTACGACTGATAAACTATTTTATATGCTTTAGATGGGGCTCTTATTGGTTAAAAACCACGTGACCACTCTTAGAATTATCTGTAAGAATGGTAAACTATTTTATATGGTTTAGATGGGGCTCTTATTAGTTTAAAACCACGTGACCACTCTTAGAATTAATTGTAAGACTGGTAAACTATTTTATACGGTTAAGATGAGTCAGTCATTAGTCAAAAACCACGGGACCACTCTTAGAATTATCTGTAGGACTGGTAAACTATTTTATATGGTTAAGATGAGTCACTTATTAGTTAAAAACCACGTGACCACTCTTAGAATTATCTGTAAGACTGGTAAACTATTTTATATGGTTAACATGAGTCACTTATTAGTTAAAAACCACGTGACCACTCTTAGAATTATCTGTAATGCCCGTATTACATCTGTGTATTTTTCCGTGTATTTATTCATGTAGTTCAGGGTGCCAACATTATTTTGTTTTCCATAATGCTGATATATGTTGCGTTTGAAGTTTTTCGGTTGTCATCCTGAACTACATGAATAAATACACAGAAAAATACACAGGTGTAATACGGGTTTAAGACTGGTAAATTATTTTATATGTTTAAGATGAGTCACTTATTAGTCAAAACCACATGACCACTCTTAGAATTATCTGTAAGACTGATAAACTATTTTATATGGTTAAGATGAGTCACTTATTAGTCAAAAACCACGTGACCACTCTTAGAATTAATTGTAAGACTGGTAAATTATTTTATATGGTTAAGATGAGTCACTTATTATTTAAAAACCAAGTGACCCCTCTTAGAATTATCTGTAAGACTGGTAAACTATTTTATATGGGAATGGAAACTATTTTGGGAACTGGAATCCCAAGAAGCTAGACCAAGATAAAGTGAACGCAGCCATTGACAGAGCCAACAGCATACCTCCCCCAGAGAACACTAAGAAACTAAATCAGCTCCTACATAACCTCTGTGAAGCATCAATGCCCCCGCCGACCTAGAAGAAGCAACAGACGCCCTGCCTACTGGTGGTCACAAGACATCGCGGAGCTAAGAGGTACATGCCTGGAATCGAGGAGAAGGATGACAAGAAGCCGCCGTAGAAATAACAACGTCCAATATGAGGCTGATAGAGAGCAATACACCAAACATAAAAAAGAGTTAAGCCTGGCCATAAACAATGCTAAAAGAATCTGCTGGAACACGCTATGCGATGAGTTAAACGAGAACTGCTGGGGCGACGGATATAAAATCGCCATCAGAAGGCTTAAGCTGAGGCCCTCGTGTCGGGAACTAACCATGGAATTTGCTAGGGAGACAGCAAACGAACTATTCCCCACGCGTCCGGAGCCAGCATGGGTGCAAGAACCCATTGGGCAACACGAAATCCCGGACCTCACGAGCGACGAAATTATCAACGCAAGCCAAAGACTGAAATCCCGAAAAGCCCCTGGACTGGACGGCGTTCCAGCCGAAATCATCAAAGCGGTTGCATCTAGGAGCCCGGAACTATTCCGAGTGGTAATCGACAGCGTCATAAAGAGCGGAGAGATCCCGGCATCATGGAAGATGGCCAAACTTGTGCTCATTGCAAAGCCAAAGAAGGAAGAAACAGAGACACAGAAATACAGACCATTATGCCTACTAGACACCCCCGGCAAACTCCTGGAGCACATCATCCTCTCTAGACTCACGGAGAGTTTGGACCTTACAAAAAATCTTTCCGATAGGCAATACGGTTTTAGGCGTGGCAGATCCACTACAACAGCAATACAAAAACTCCTGGACATAGCCAGAAAAGCGATCTACAAAAAATCTCACAGACATAGGAGAATCGGCGTTGTAATAACGCTAGACATCAAGAACGCGTTCAACTCTGCACCCTGGCCCGAAATTATCAGAGAAATCAAAAGGAGGGACACTCCTCCATACCTTGCAAGGCTACTGCAGAACTACCTTACGAACAGAAAAATAATCATAGAAGCGGATGGCAAAACGGACTCTTTAAAAATGACCTGCGGCGTGCCACAGGGGTCAATCCTGGGTCCCACACTATGGAACCTCCTCTACGACGGCCTACTCAACTTGTTATTACCCGAAGAGGTAACACTCATCGGATACGCGGACGACATTGCCCTAATAGTCCTTGCAAGAGACATGGAAGGGATACGCCAAAAAACGAATACAGCAATGATGAGAATAGAAAAATGGCTACGGAACAATAACCTTGAGCTAGCTATCGAGAAGACGGAGATCTTACTAGTCTCAGGAAAGAAACGCACGCCCGTGCTAACACTGAACATCGGAGGCAAAGAGATTACTACGAAGCCACAAATAAAATACCTAGGTGTATGGCTAGACTCTAAGCTGAGCTTTGGCACACACATACGGAAAACGGCAGCTAGGGCCAATAACACTATGACGGCACTGAGTAGACTAATGCCCAACATTTGTGGGCCACTAGCCAGCAAGAGAAGGCTAATCTGCACGGTTGGCAAATCTATCCTGTTATACGCCGCCCCGGTATGGGGCCCGGCCATGAAGAAAAAAACTAACTTACTCACCTACGAAAGACTACAGAGACAGGCTGCAATACGCATTACCAGCGCCTACCGAACCGCGTCCACGGACGCTCTCCTCGTGATCGCGCAAACTCCCCCCATAGACCTGCTAGTCGAGGAGATGATCGCGCTCTCAGAGGTTGACGCTCTTGGAAAAAACGCAGCACGAAGAACACTCAGGGAGACGCTGGAACGGAAATGGCAAGAAAAATGGCGCAACAGTACCAAGGGTAGATGGACAGCTAGACTCATTCCAGATGTAACAATATGGCTAAACAGAAAACATGGGGAAACGGATTTCTATTTGACACAGCTTCTTACTGGACATGGATGCTACAAATACTATACACTCGGCATAAATAAATCAACTGACGACGAATGCCTCTACTGCGGCGAATGTGACACCGCCGAGCACACTTTCTTCTATTGCAAACAATGGAACGAGCAAAGGGAAGCCTGTTATAATAGTACCGGAATAAGATTGACACCAGACAACGTAGTAGAAGCAATGATGGCAAAAGAGCACAATTGGAACGAGATACGCAAGATGACCCATACAATTCTCAGAACCAAAGCGGAAGACGAAAGAGCAGCACAGGCCAACCCGGAATACACATGAGTCAAGTGAAAGGCCCCCGATTGAAGTAATGCGCAAGCGGTTCCAATCGGTGTCGCCTTCTACGGTAGGGGAAGGGTTTTAGTGGGTTTGAGTCCCACACTGTTTCGTGGCGCCAGAACACCAATGCCACGATTCGTGCGAGAGCATTTCCTAATCCCTACCGAAAAAAAAAAAAGAAAAAAAAAAAAAAAAAAAAAAACTATTTTATATGGTTTAGATGGGGCTCTTATTATTTAAAAATCACGTGACCACTCTTGGAATTAATTGTAAGACTGGTAAACTATTTTATATGGTTAAGATGAGTCACTTATTAGTCAAAAACCACATGACCACTCTTAGAATTATCTGTAAGACTGATAAACTATTTTATATGGTTAAGATGAGTCACTTATTAGTCAAAAACCACGTGACCACTCTTAGAATTAATTGTAAGACTGGTAAATTATTTTATATGGTTAAGATGAGTCACTTATTATTTAAAAACCAAGTGACCCCTCTTAGAATTATCTGTAAGACTGGTAAACTATTTTATATGGTTTAGATGGGGCTCTTATTATTTAAAAACCACGTGACCACTCTTAGAATTAATTGTCAGACTGGTAAACTATTTTATATGGTTAAGATGAGTCACTTATTAGTCAAAAACCACGTGACTACTCTTAGAATTATCTGTAAGACTGGTAAACTATTTTATATAGTTAAGATGAGTCACTTATTAGTTAAAAATCACGTGACCACTCTTAGAATTATCTGTAAGACCGGTAAATTATTTTAAATGGTTGAGATGAGTCACTTATTAGTTAAAAACCATGTGACACCTCTTAGAATTATCTGTAAGACTGGTAAACTATTTTATATGGTTTAGATGAGGCTCTTATTATTTAAAAATCACGTGACCACTCTTAGAATTAATTGTAAGACTGGTAAACTATTATATATGGTTAAGATGAGTCACTTATTAGTCAAAAACCACGTGACCACTCTTAGAATTAATTGTAAGACTGGTAAACTATTTTATATATTTAAGATGAGTCACTTATTAGTCAAAAACCACGTGACCACGCTTAGAATTAATTGTAAGACTGGTAAATTATTTTATATGGTTAAGATGAGTCACTTATTAGTCAAAAACCACATGACCACTCTTAGAATTATCTGTAAGACTGATAAACTATTTTATATGGTTAAGATGAGTCACTTATTAGTCAAAAACCACGTGACCACTCTTAGAATTAATTGTAAGACTGGTAAATTATTTTATATGGTTAAGATGAGTCAATTATTATTTAAAAACCAAGTGACACCTCTTAGAATTATCTGTAAGACTGGTAAACTATTTTATATGGTTTAGATGGGGCTCTTATTAGTTAAAAACCACGTGACCACTCTTAGAATTATCTGTAAGACTGGTAAACTATTTTATATAGTTAAGATGAGTCACTTATTAGTTAAAAATCACGTGACCACTCTTAGAATTATCTGTAAGACCGGTAAATTATTTTATATGTTTGAGATGAGTCACTTATTAGTCAAAAACCACGTGACCACTCTTAGAATTAATTGTAAGACTGGTAAATTATTTTATATGGTTAAGATGAGTCACTTATTATTTAAAAACCAAGTGACCCCTCTTAGAATTATCTGTAAGACTGGTAAACTATTTTATATGGTTTAGATGGGGCTCTAATTATTTAAAAACCACGTGACCACTCTTAGAATTAATTGTCAGACTGGTAAACTATTTTATATGGTTAAGATGAGTCACTTATTAGTCAAAAACCACGTGACTACTCTTAGAATTATCTGTAAGACTGGTAAACTATTTTATATAGTTAAGATGAGTCACTTATTAGTTAAAAATCACGTGACCACTCTTAGAATTATCTGTAAGACCGGTAAATTATTTTAAATGGTTGAGATGAGTCATTTATTAGTTAAAAACCATGTGACACCTCTTAGAATTATCTGTAAGACTGGTAAACTATTTTATATGGTTTAGATGAGGCTCTTATTATTTAAAAATCACGTGACCACTCTTAGAATTATCTGTAAGACTGGTAAACTATTATATATGGTTAAGATGAGTCACTTATTAGTCAAAAACCACGTGACCACTCTTAGAATTAATTGTAAGACTGGTAAACTATTTTATATGTTTAAGATGAGTCACTTATTAGTCAAAAACCACGTGACCACGCTTAGAATTAATTGTAAGACTGGTAAATTATTTTATATGGTTAAGATGAGTCACTTATTAGTCAAAAACCACATGACCACTCTTAGAATTATCTGTAAGACTGATAAACTATTTTATTTGGTTAAGATGAGTCACTTATTAGTCAAAAACCACGTGACCACTCTTAGAATTAATTGTAAGACTGGTAAATTATTTTATATGGTTAAGATGAGTCAATTATTATTTAAAAACCAAGTGACCCCTCTTAGAATTATCTGTGAGACTGGTAAACTATTTTATATAGTTAAGATGAGTCACTTATTAGTTAAAAATCACGTGACCACTCTTAGAATTATCTGTAAGACCGGTAAATTATTTTATATGTTTGAGATGAGTCACTTATTAGTTAAAAACCACGTGACACCTCTTAGAATTATCTGTAAGACTGGTAATCTATTTTATATGGTTTAGATGGGGCTCTTATTATTTAAAAATCACGTGACCACTCTTAGAATTAATTGTAAGACTGGTAAACTATTTTATATGGTTAAGATGAGTCACTTATTAGTCAAAAACCACATGACCACTCTTAGAATTATCTGTAAGACTGATAAACTATTTTATATGGTTAAGATGAGTCACTTATTAGTCAAAAACCACGTGACCACTCTTAGAATTAATTGTAAGACTGGTAAATTATTTTATATGGTTAAGATGAGTCACTTATTATTTAAAAACCAAGTGACCCCTCTTAGAATTATCTGTAAGACTGGTAAACTATTTTATATGGTTTAGATGAGTCACTTATTAGTTAAAAACCACGTGACCACCCTTAGAATTATCTGTACGACTGATAAACTATTTTATATGCTTTAGATGGGGCTCTTATTGGTTAAAAACCACGTGACCACTCTTAGAATTATCTGTAAGAATGGTAAACTATTTTATATGGTTTAGATGGGGCTCTTATTAGTTTAAAACTACGTGACCACTCTTAGAATTAATTGTAAGACTGGTAAACTATTTTATACGGTTAAGATGAGTCAGTCATTAGTCAAAAACCACGGGACCACTCTTAGAATTATCTGTAGGACTGGTAAACTATTTTATATGGTTAAGATGAGTCACTTATTAGTTAAAAACCACGTGACCACTCTTAGAATTATCTGTAAGACTGGTAAACTATTTTATATGGTTAACATGAGTCACTTATTAGTTAAAAACCACGTGACCACTCTTAGAATTATCTGTAAGACTGGTAAATTATTTTATATGTTTAAGATGAGTCACTTATTAGTCAAAACCACATGACCACTCTTAGAATTATCTGTAAGACTGATAAACTATTTTATATGGTTAAGATGAGTCACTTATTAGTCAAAAACCACGTGACCACTCTTAGAATTAATTGTAAGACTGGTAAATTATTTTATATGGTTAAGATGAGTCACTTATTATTTAAAAACCAAGTGACCCCTCTTAGAATTATCTGTAAGACTGGTAAACTATTTTATATGGCTTAGATGGGGCTCTTATTATTTAAAAATCACGTGACCACTCTTAGAATTAATTGTAAGACTGGTAAACTATTTTATATGGTTAAGAT